>RXID01014828.1:0-325308 GCA_005019695.1 Trichopus zeylanicus subsp. travancoricus | reverse complement strand
TATTTGCAAAAATCTGAATTTCGGGGACTTCTCTGTGAATCGGAATAATTTCCGAGGGTTTATTTGCAAAAATTCGAATTTTGAGGACTTTTTTGTAAATATGAGTTATTTCGGGTGTTATTTGAAAAAAATCGAATTTCGGGACGTCAAATATAAAAAAATAAATTTTTAGGGGTATACGTGTAAAATAACCGAAGTTAAAATCCGTTTTTTTTTGGACAAAATTTTAATTAAATAACGAGCGGTGTTTTCGAATTTGGGGTGGGGTAATTACGGAAATTAAAGGGGGTTATGTATAATTAAGGTTAATTACGGGGGTTATCCGTAATTATCCCAGAAAAACCATTGCGCCTGTATAAACAAGAGCGTTCCCGATTCAACGGAGAGAGGGATGAGAGCCTTTGTCGGAGAGTAAGGGCAGCTATGGTATGGTGGTCCGAAAGGGACTGCCTCCTTCTCTCTGATCTCTCTCTCCGTCGCCGATGATTCCCTCTCGTCTCGCCTTCTTCTTCTTCTCCTTCGTCTCCATTACCATCTCCATCTCCATCTCCATTCCCCAAGTCTCACGCCCAAGCAGCTCCCACACACGCATGCACACATTCGAGGCGATGACGATGTTGAATCATCGCCGATACTGGCAGTGGGAAGGTGAGTGACTGGACCGTGATCCCCTTCTCTGGCTTCACCCCCATCTCTCTATAGCAATGGCATGGCTGCTTGGACGGCCTGTGTGGGCAACCGCCGCCTGCCGTTCTATCAGAGTGGATTTGATGCCTGAGGGGAGGCATCTTCGATTTTGATGATGGATCAGAGGCGAATCCGAGCCTCTTGGATTTTTGCCTTTATTTGTGATTTTTTAAATGATTTTTTTGGATTTTTTTTTGTTAGCCTTTGTTCGGTTTTTATTGTTGACGATTTCTGGATTTATTCTGGTTGTTTCTATTCTTTTACTTCGATTGAGGTGATGACGATGCTGATTCGCCGCCATATGGACCATGGTCCCCTTCTCTGGCTTCGCCCTCCTCTTTCTATAGCAATGGCATGGCTGTATGGACGGCCTGTGAGGGCAACCGCCGCCTGCCGTTCTATCAGAGTGGATTTGATGCCTGATAGGAGGCGTCTTCGATTTTGATGATGGATCAAAGGCGAATCCGAGCCTCTTGGATTTTTGCCTTTATTTGTGATTTTTTAAATGATTTTTTTGGATTTTTTTTTGTTAGCCTTTGTTCGGTTTTTATTGTTGACGATTTCTGGATTTATTCTGGTTGTTTCTATTCTTTTACTTCGATTGAGGTGATGACGATGCTGATTCGCCGCCATATGGACCATGGTCCCCTTCTCTGGCTTCGCCCTCCTCTTTCTATAGCAATGGCATGGCTGTATGGACGGCCTGTGAGGGCAACCGCCGCCTGCCGTTCTATCAGAGTGAATTGATGCCTGGATGGAGGCGTCTTCGATGTTTGATGAATGGAATCAAAGCCGAATAGCCGAGACTCGTGGATATTTTGCCTTGTATGTTGTTGATTTTTAATGATTTTTTTTGGATTTTTTTTTTGTTAGAGCCCGTTGTCGGTTTTTTATGTTGACGATTTCTGGATTTATTCGGAGTTGTTTTCATTCTTTTACTGCGATTGAGGTGGATGACGATGCTGATTCCGCCGCCATATGGACCATTGGTCCCCTTCGCCTGGCTTCGCCCTCCTCTTTCTATAGCAAATGGGCATGGCTGTATGGACGGCCTGTGAGGGCAACCGCCGCCTGCCGTTCTATCAGAGTGGATTTGATGCCTGATAGGAGGCGTCTTCGATTTTGATGATGGATCAAAGGCGAATCCGAGCCTCTTGGATTTTTGCCTTTATTTGTGATTTTTTAAATGATTTTTTTGGATTTTTTTTGTTAGCCTTTGTTCGGTTTTTATTGTGAACGATTTCTGGATTTATTCTGGTTGTTTCTATTCTTTTACTTCGATTGAGGTGATGACGATGCTGAATCGCCGCCATATGGACCATGGTCCCCTTCTCTGGCTTCGCCCTCCTCTCTCTATAGCAATGGCATGGCTGTATGGACGGCCTGTGAGGGCAACCGCCGCCTGCCGTTCTATCAGAGTGGATTTGATGCCTGATAGGAGGCGTCTTCGATTTTGATGATGGATCCGAGGCGAATCCGAGCCTCTTGGATTTTTGCCTTTATTTGTGATTTTTTAAATGATTTTTTTGGATTTTTTTTTTGTTAGCCTTTGTTCGGTTTTTATTGTTGACGATTTCTGGATTTATTCTGGTTGTTTCTTTTCTTTTACTTCGATTGAGGTGATGACGATGCTGATTCGCCGCCATATGGACCATGGTCCCCTTCTCTGGCTTCGCCCTCCTCTCTCTATAGCAATGGCATGGCTGTATGGACGGCCTGTGAGGGCAACCGCCGCCTGCCGTTCTATCAGAGTGGATTTGATGCCTGAGGGGAGACATCTATTTTGATGGTGGATCAAAGGGGAATCCGAGCCTCTTGGATTTTTGTCTTTATTTTGTAATTTTTTAAATGATTTTTTTTTGGATTTTTCTATGCTAGCCTTTGTTCGAATTTTTATTGTTGACGATTTCTGGAGTTATTCTGGTTTTTTTTTTTCTATTCTTTTATTTCGATTGAGGTGACGACGATGCTGAATCGCTGCCATGTGGACCGTTGTCCCCTTCTCTGGCTTTGCCTTCCTCTCTCTAAAGTAACGATGTGGCTGCTTGGATGCCTGCGAAGGCAACCGCCGCTTGTCGTTCTGTCGGAGAAGGTTGATGCCTAAGGAGAGGCGTCTTCGGTTTTGATGATGGATCAAAGGTGGATTTGAGCCCTGGATTTTTACCATTATTTGTATTTGTTATCATTTTTGCTTGATTTTCTATAAGCTTTTTGTTCGGTTATTTTGTTTTCAGTGTTTTGATGCCCAGGTGTTTTGTGCTAGTCTTCGTTCGGCCTTATCTTTGACGCTTACTTGATTTTTTATGGTTTTTCCTTTTCTATTCTTTTACTTCGTTCAAGGCGATGACGAAGCTCTCATGTGGGAAGATGAGTGATTGGACCAAGGTCCTCCTCAATGGCGTGGCTGTTTGGACGGCCTGTGAAGGCAACCACCGCCTGCCATTCTGTCCAAGCGGGTTGATGCCTGAGGAGAGGCATTTTCGGTTTTGATGATGGATCAAAGGCCAATCCGAGCCTCGTGGAGTTTTGCCTTTATTTGTGTTTTTTTTTAATGATTTTTGTTGGATTTTTCGTAAGCTTGTTGTTCCATTTTTTGTTTTTAAGTTTTTGGTGCTGAGGTGTTTTTTGTTTCTTTGTTTAGCTTTTATCTTTAATGATTTCTTGGTTTTTTTTCTTTGCTACAATTTTACTTTGTTTGAGGCGATGCGGATGCTGAATCGCCCACATATGTACGGATGTGGGAAGATGTGATTAGGCCATGGTTTCCTTCTCTCGCTTCGCCCTACTCTCTCTGTAGTAATGGTGTGGCTGCTCGGACGGCCTGTGAAGGCAACCGCCGCTTGCCATTCTGTTGGAGCAGGTTGATGCCCGAGGAGAGGAATATTCGTTTTTGATGATGGATCGAAGGTGAATCTGAGCCTCTTGGACTTTTGCCTTTAGTTGTGGTTTTTTAAATTGATTTTTGATGCTGAGGTGTTTTCTGGCTTCGCCCTACCCCTTCTTTGTTCAGTTTTTTCTTTGAGGATTTCTTGATTTATTTTGTTTTTCCTTTTCTATTTTTTTCCTATACTTAGTTCTATTTGTGTTCCACTTGAACATGGTGTCGGGTTGATCTGTGGAGAGATGATGGCCTTAGTGTGGAGGCAATACGGGGGTTTTGGTGAGCTATTTTAAGCTACCACCTGTGGGATCTGGGAGATTTGTAAGAATATGAATCAATATGTTTGACAATGGAAGTGGTGGCCAAGTGGTGAAGTTGAGGCTGGTGTTGTTCGAATAGCAGCCTCTGATGTTTGGTAATGAAGTGGAATATTTTAGGTGCCCATACTTGAAATCAATATTCTCAAGATGGGATGAGAGAGCTAGAAAGTAATGATGAAACTTATTTAGGACTGTCAATGGTCCTGGTTGTCACAAAAGATGTGTCTGTGTGTGAATTTTTTTGAACCACGTGGGTTATTGGTTATTATCTCAATGCTTTTTATAACCATTGAGGTTGGATTTCTGACTACTGATTTTTTTTACTCTAGAAGCAATGGCAATGATAAATCACTGCCACGTTTTGTGTATGGAAATTGTCGATATATTTTGAGCCCATGTTTTGTTTTTAGGAACTGTGGTTTTTAGATCTTTTATTTTCATGCTACAGTCAATATTTTTTAAAGTTATACTGTACTACAAGTCTTGGTTCAGTTGCTTTGAAACTGTGATTTTAGACCTTGGTTTCTCTAGAGGTTGTGATGATTTGCTCTTAATATTTCGCTTCGATATCAATGTACTATAGGTGGCACAGCAATCATGGATGGCTGGTTAGTCTTTCTCAACCTTTTTGCAGCCATTGTAGTATGCTGATCCGGTACCAAAAATATGAGCCTTCCTCCACAGCACAACTTTCGCTATTGTTCAATCCTAATGAATGGATTGGTTAATTTGTTGTCATGCATTATGAAGATGAAATTGGTCCAATGGATTTTTTACACATAGACCCCTGAAATGTCATATATATGTATCAACTTTTGCATTCTCGAGGAGTTTTGACCTTGATGGGGTTTGAGAAACATTTTCTTGGATGTGTTATAGGTAGAATATGGAGCTCCAAACTTGGCCTTTTGATAGTCTCAATTTATCTTTATTCCGGAAGTTAGAAGAAATTAGGTACTAGCACTTGATATAGACCCTTTTCTTCCCAGTCTCTCTTCCTATCACCATCGATTTCCATCATCCCTTGGGCCTTCTTCCCCACTGTCATTTTCACCTTCTCCATGACCTTTTTCTCCATTCTTGAACTCTTTCACTGAATTATGCTCATAAACATACACGTTCATGCATTTGAGGCGATGGTGATGTTGAATCATTGCCATATGATGCTTGTATGTGGGATGGTGGGTGATCAAACCATGATCCTTTTCACTGACTTTGTCCTTTTTGTGTAGCAATGGCATGATAGTTTGGATGGCTTGTGAAGACAACTGCTACATTCTATTCTATCAGAGTGAGTTTTGATGATAAGCTAAATATGAGCCTCTTGGATTTCTACCTTTTTTAGGTTTTGATGATTTTTGCTGTATTTTTATAAGCTTTATTGCTCCTTTTATTTTTTCGGTTTTTGATGGCGAGATGTTTTATTCTTTGTTTGACTTTTATACTTCACAATTTCTTGGTTTATTGTGGTTTTCCTCTTCTTTTCATCTATTCAGTTCTATGTGTTCCACATGATCATGGTTTTAGGTTGTTCTGTTGAGAGATGCTGGCTATGGTGTGGGGGCAATAAGGGAACTTTGGTGTGTTGTTTTCAACTATGAGTGCTGGGAGATTTGGAAGAACAGGAATAAATGTGTTTTTGAGAGGCCCTTTTCGATAAAAAGGGTGGTGGCCGATTTAATGCGGAGGTATGCAATGGAGAAGATGGGAGTTACATGTTTTGTTGATACTGCAACCTCAGATGTTCAACAATGGAGTTTATGGAATGTGGGCTCTAGGTGAAGTGGTAAGCTCTGACCACAGGTCTAGTTAGACTGAACTTCAAAAACAAAGCAAATGGGTGAATGGCATGTTTTTATTTTTTTGAATCAGAAATCATGATTCTGGATTTTGGTCTCTATGGAGGTTGTGATGATTTGCTTGTGAAATTTTGCTTCAAAACCTAGGTGCTATAGGTGGCAAGGCAATTGGGGATGACTGGCTAGTCTTTGCGGCCACTGTTTGCGGCCACTCTATTTTGGTGATCCGCTGTTATTTTGTTTTGGAATTTATTTTGCACTATAAGTCTTAATTCCAATACCTCTAAACCCAAAATCAAAACCATGATTATAAACCATGGTTTTTCTTGATGCTGTGATAACTTGCTTTGATAGCAAAGTTGTATCAGTGGTGAGGCAATCATGGATGGTGAGCTAGTCTTTGGTTGCTGCTGTTTGCAGCCACTATAGTCTAGGATATACAATACCAAAATTAAGAGTCAGTTTGAGCCTTCCTCCATTGCATCAAAACTTTCATTATGTTTGAATCCTAGTAGTGGGATTGGATTATTCACTGTAGTACATTATCAGGTCAAAATTTAGCCCAATCCATTCTGATCCGATCTGCTTGCATTCCTAACAAATATTTCTATTGCGAGATGGAAGGAGAGAGAGGAGTAATGATGGCACCTATTGAGGGTTGTCAATAGTTTGGGTTGTCCCAAAATATGCATGTGTTTGTGAAGGTTCTCACTTTTATTTTTTTTTTTGCAAGAACCAAGTTAATGCTTTTTATGATAATTGAGATTGGATTTCTGGCTACTAGTTTGTTTACTCCAAAAGCAAGGATAATGTCAAATCACTGCCATGTTCTGTATTTGCATCTTGTTGTCTTTATTTTTCTTTTTGTGATTGTGGTTAGATCTTTTTACTCTAATACTATAATCATTCTTTTTTTTAATTTATTCTGCACTATAAGTGTTGGTTTTAATGCCTTCAAACCTGAACTGGGACCATGATTTTAAAACTTGTCTTCTCTGGAGGCTGCGATGATTTGCTCATAATATTTTGCTTCGATATCAAGGTGCTATAGATGGCAATGCAATCATGGATGACTAGTTTTCTTTCTCAACCTTTTTGCAGTCACTATAGGCTGTTGATATGGTACTAGAAATTAAGAGTCAATTTGAGCCTTCTTCCACAATAACTTTTTTGCTATTCTAATGAACAGATTGGATAACTTGCTATAGTGCAGTACCAATTCAAAATTGGTCCAATGGGTTTTTTACACAGCCCCTGACATATGTCATTTATGTGTCAGCCATAGACATTCTTTGGGAGTTGCAACCTTGATGTGTCTTCAGAAAAATTTTCTTCGATGTGTTGTGGATAGAATATATTACTTCAGTTTGGTTGATTTTATGATAGTCTCAACTTATCTAAATTTTGGTGGGTTTAATGAATTTGGCACTCTTGCAACTATTACTCTAAATGTTGGTTTCTCTGGAGGCTGCTATGATCTTCTCTTGAAATTTTGCTTCAAAACTAAGATATTGGTGGCAAGGCAATTACAGATGGCTAGTCTTAGCTGTCACTGTGTGCAACCACTATAGTCTGGTGACACAATATCAGGAATTAAGAGTCAATATGAGCCTTGTGCTTATGTTGATACTACTGTCATTTCATTTTGAATTTATTCTGCACTATGAGTCTTGGTTCCAGTGCCTTGGAATCCAAACCTAAACCCATGATTCTAAACCTTGGTTTCTCTGGAGATTTGATGACTTGCTGAAAATTTTGTTTTAATATCAAGGTTCATAGGTGGCTGGACAATCATGTATGTCCAACCAGTCTTGCCAACATTTGCAGCCACTATTGCTTGGGGATACAATATCAAAAATTAGGAGTCAATTTGATCCTTTTTCCCTCTGCATTGCAACTTACATTATGTTTCAATCCAAGCAAAATGGATTGGACAACTCACTGCAGGGTATTTCTAGTCAAAATTGGTTCAGTCCATTTTGTTTATTTCTATGGCAGATGGAAGGACAGAAGAGTAATGATGACACCTACTTAGGGTTGTCAATGGTTTGGGTTGTCCCAAAAAATGGGTATGTGTGTGTGGAAGGCTTTGTTTTTGTCCAAGAACCACCTGCATAATTTGTTTATCATCTCAATGCCTTTTATGATCATTCCTATTGAATTTTCAGCTATTAACTTACTTTATGCCAAAGCAACAACGATGCCAAATCACTGCTTTGTTCCAGATCTGCATATTATTAAGGGATTTTGAGTCCTTATTTTAATTTTAGCTACTGTGATTCCTTTCAATATTTTAGTCTAAATTCTTTTTCAAACTTATATCTTGGTTTTAATACCTTCAAACCTGAAGTTGGGACCAAAATTTTAGTCCTTAGTTTCTCTAGAGGCTTGGATGATTTAATCTTAAAATTTTGCTTCAATATCAAGGTGTTACATGTGGCAAGGGAATCATGGATGGACCCATTCTTTTTAAGCCTTCTGACAGCCATTTTATTCAATTGATATGATGCCAAAAATTAGGAGTTAATCTGAGCCTTCATCCTCAACAAAAATTTTTTGAGCTGTGTTCCACTCAAATCTTGTTTAAGCAATGGGAGGGATGAGAGACCTTGCTGGAGAGAATGGAAGGTAGGGTCTTGGTGGTCTAGGATGGCCCGCCTCCTTCTCCCCTATCTCTTTTCCCATCATTGATGCTTCCCTCCTCATTGCTTGGGCTTTCTCCTTTGTTGCTGTTGGCTTCTCCATCATCATCACCATCTCATCTCCGTTCTCCAGCTCCTTCGTCCAAGGTCGCTCATAACACATAAATACATTTGAAGCAATGACAATGGGAAGGTGAGTGATAGGACCATGGTCCCTTTCTTTGGTTTTTCTTCTCTGTGTAGCAGTTATGTGGTGGCTTGGACGATCTGCAAACACAATTGCTGCTTGCCATTCTATTAGTGGGTTTTGATGCATTACTAGAAGGTCAGAGCCTCTTGGGGGTTTTGATGCATTGGCTTTTGATAATGAATCAAAGGTGAATCCAAGCCTCTTGGGGTTTTCTTTGTTTGATGATGGGCTCTTTTTGGGTTGGTTTTTAGCCTTTATTTTTGGGTTTTTTTTTGTGATTTTTGCTGAATTTTAGTTTTTCAGGTTCTCTTTTGCTTTTTTAGGTTTTTAATGTTGAGATGTTTGAGAAACAAAATATTGAAGGTCAGTAGTTTATGACCTAGTCCTCTGACAATTGACAAGAATTATATGGCTTTTGAAGCTGAGATTTTGTGGCTCAAAAGCGGTTGCCTCCTTCACATTGTCTTTCTCCTTGAAAGGCCATGATCCCATTGCTCTGCACTCACTAGTTTGTTTGTATTTTTTTCTTTGTGAAGTGATTGTTATGCATCTTTGATCAATGAAATGCTGTTGGTGCTCCTAATTGTTGGTCGTTTTGATGATGAGGATATGTTTGTGATAGCTTGATTGTGCAATTGATTGTGGTGATGGATCAAGTGTGAATCTTAGCATCTTGGGCACCTGTGTTTGATGTTGAGGTTCTTGAGTTTGGCATATTCTTGTAGTCTGAGCCTCTTTCCTGTCTTAAGGGATGGGATTGATTCACCTTTTCAGGTTTCTGAAAATTCTAATCCAAAGCCATAATGATTGAAAATTGTATCTGTGGGATGGGATTGATTCACCGTTTCAGGTTTCAGAAAATTCTAATCCATAGGCATAATGATTGAAAATTGTATTTCTGGTTCGGTTCTTGATCCTTATGATTTAGTTCTCATTTTTTTTAGTTTGGTTGCTTCACTCCCCAACTTTCAGTGCTTTTCCTTATTTGTGTAGTTTATGTATGTGAACTTTAAGCTGTGTTGTCCAAAGTTTGTGGACGTGCATTTGCTTTTGTTCTATTGGTGCTTTTTATTGTATAGTTAATTGGTGATGAGTGGGAATGCCATTTTAGTTTTCCAAATGTATTTCTACTTTACATACAAATTTGTTTTGGAATTTATCATCTCTAAATGTTTTTACAGCTAGTGAGATTGGAATTTCTGGCTATTAATTTGCACAACAATCATGATGCTATGTCACTGTTGTGTTCTTTATCTCTATATCTGAAGGTTTAGTATGTATGTTATGTAAGATGGTAAGGCAGCTCGGGCTTTGCTTGTGCACAAGCAACCGCTGCTTTTCATTCTAATTGTTAGAGAGATGCTTGAGAAGGATCTTAATTGATTGATGATCAAATGCGAATTTGAGCCGCTTAGTATTAAAATATTGCAATGCCTAGGTTGCACAGGTCATATCTTGTCCAATTTTACCTGATGTCTCTGAAGATTATTGTTGTGGTGTTTTTAAGCCCTAAATTTGCTTTGAGGATGTGTGGTTATTTCGATATTTTACTTTGATACCATGGTCTTTTTTTAATTTGTTTTACACTATAAGTCTTGGCTCCAGTACTTTTGAATCCAAACCTGAAAGGTATTTTTAGACCTTAGTTTTGCTAGAGGTCGAATGTTCTTAAAATTTTGATTCAATTGCAAGGTGCTATGGCTTGTGAGGCTTTCATTGATGGCTGGATAGCCTTCGCTACCATCATTTGCAGCCATTGTAGTTTGATGATATAATTTCTAAAATTAAGATTTAATCAGAGCACAACTATCATACCCCTCAATGTTGTTAGATGGATGATACTATTTGATCCATCCTATTTTAGTTTGGTGTAAAAACTTGGATTGTGGTCAACTAGATCTGACCTTGCCCAGGTGTAGACTGTTTAAACTTTTTTTCCACCCAGTTGTCAAAATCTGCTTTGACCGGTTGGTCCAACTGAACCCGATGATTTATAACTGGGTGGAAAAAAAGTTTAATCATTCAGAAAAATGGTTGTGTTATAAGTATTCCTTTCCTCCTATATTCTCCCTTATTAATTTACGTCTTGATTTGTTACCTTGGACAAACACTTGTCCAAAATTTTGGTAGGAATTTTTGTGTATATGCTCGGCACCTTAATTCTATGGAATCTTGTCTAGGTAATCTGATTTTTCTCTTGCAACATCTTAGACCTTAATTCTTGGGAATTTCATCTCCATATTCAGGAACCTGATAAGCTTCATGATTGTCATATTGTGGGGTTGAAAAAGCACTTGTTTTGGGGTTGTTTATGTTTACTCCTTGTAAGTCCGTGTGATTAAACATAGGCGCTTTGAGAACTAGCTACTTACATACCACCCCCATTTTAAGAGACATTGATGATCTTTCCTTTTCTCTTCTTTTTGCCTTCTCAATTGTTGGCGGGTTCAAAAGCTGCAGCCATTTGTCAAACTCTAGAGAATCACTTGGATGGATGGATAAAATTGTTTTGGAAAGATGCATGCTTGATCACAGCTTTGGGTGCAGTCCATTTTAATTGCGTAATGAAGCTTCATTTGTTTTCCAGTAATTACCCGTTAATGTTTAGATGCCATACCATTTTGTTTCTTAATTAGAAACCTTTCTTTTTCTCTGAAATGATCCGATCAACCATTTTTTGAATGATTTATAACTGGAATTGAAAATTGATGTTCTGTGCCCAAACTAGTACAATTTCAGTTTTGGATTTCTTGAGAACCAAAAATTGTATGGTTCTGTAAAGCTAAGAACTAAAAAGGTTCACCAGTTTTGCTTTCCTCTAGTCGCAGGCGTTGCATTCAGTCTTTGGACCTGGGAATGGGCTTTAGTCAAACACGGTCTTGGCTGATTAGGAAAAGTTAAATAGGCCTGGCCTGATAATTTAATGCAAATTTCAGTTTTTTTGTAAAATTTAATTTAAAAATTGATAAAAATTTAGATTTATTTATAAATAATAATATTGAAAGGGCCTATTTGTAAATGCATAAATATAAAACTTGTAATTTTAAATTTTAAGTTTTAAAACTTTCAATGTCTTTTTTGTAAAATTTTATTTTAAAAATAATAAATTTGGATTTATTTATAAATTAATATGTTTTAGGGGTTTATTTGTAAATGTATAAATATTAAATTAGTAATTTTAAATTTTAAATTTTAAAATCTTAAATGTCTTTTTTGTAAAATTTTATTTTAAAGATGATAAAATTTTGAACTTATTTATAAATAAAAAGTCATGGGGTTTATTTGTAAATGTTAAATACTAAATATAATAAAAAAAATTCAAGGGACTTATTTGTAAATATACAAATATTAAAATTTATTTATAAAATATTTAAAATATTTCAGCTCCTTTATAAATATTTTTTTGAAAAATATTAACATTTGAATTTTTTATAAATAAAAGATTCAAGGGGCTTATTTGTAAAAATACAAATATTACGATTTATTTATAAAACATTTAAAATATTTCAGCTCCTTTATAAATATTTTTTTTGAAAAATATTAATATTTAAATTTTTTATAAATAAAAATATTTTAAGGGTTTATTTGTAAATATTTTAGAGAAAGAGTGGGAGTAAAAAAATAAGTTTTTGGGGGTTTAATTGTAAAAATTATGGAGGGTAAAATTAAAATTTTTGGAGAAAAATTTAATTAAATAACAAGGGTATAGGTAAATATTTTGAAAAGAACGGTGGTGAAGGTAATTACGGAAATTCCGGAGAGTTTTCGTAATTATCGGATATTGCGGGGGATGTATTTAATTAGCCCTAAAAAAACAAACCTAAAATAAAATAATATTATTGATAGAAAATCTTCTTTCTGTTATAACTTTGGATTGTATATATAGCCGTCTAATAAATTTAGTCGTCTAATAATCCTACTCGATGTGTATTAAAAATAGAACTTAAATTTCACTAAAAATTCTACTTAATATATGTTAAATAAAAAATCTAAATTTTATTCCTTATAGTATTTATGACTGTTGTTGACTCAAAATAATAAATAAATCTTAATTTTGATTAATACAGAATTTGAATTATTTAAAATAGTATAAGAAAATTATAAAAATCAATTTCATCTTTCCAACGGATTATTATTTACCGAATTTAAATAAATATCTTAGGAAATATAGTTTTTGGATTATAACGGTACGAATTGTGACGAATTCTAATCGGAGTTAGAATTCAATTGAAATTGAATCTCTAATTTTATTATAAAAAATTATAATTGTCTTACGCCACATTCTATGAAAAAGCACATAACATTGAGACCTTTTGCCTATTGTCTGTTGAACCGGAAGAGAAGCACTTGAGAGCGTCAAGAGCTACAGTGGGCTAGGATGAACGAGAGAGTAGCTGTATTTTTAACTTGGCCATTGATAATTTATTTTAGCAAACAGGAATGTCAAGGTTAGAAAGGAAAACATGTTTCTCTAATATTTTCCAAAAAATATATTTTTGAGGAGAGTTGTTAGACATGTCCAGAATACAAGAAGCAAGAAGATTTGGAAATCAAATATTAAATCTTTTTCCCTGCAAAAAGATTTTCATGCAGTGACGTGCCCTCAATCTTGCTTTCTTTTGACAGGATCGTATTTGAGTTCTATTAAATATCTCTTAGAATTGCTACAGGATGCCTACATTGGCCGGTACCAAATGTTCCGGTGACAGCTGATGATTACAAAAACAAGCAATCGTTGCAACATTTATGACAACACTTATCACAAGATGCAACATGATATATTGCACAAGATAAATTGCTTGGAAAATATCAAAAAAGGCAATTAAGATAAGTTTTGCAATTCAGATATGAAACCAACTAAATAACCTCTGAAACAGCAAGAGGCAATAATAAGTTTTGCAAAACAAAAAGGTAACCAATCAAACATCCCCTCTGTCTACCAACCAACCTAAGCATAAACCACGATACCAGAATTTAAAAGTAAGCCACCCTGCTTAGTCGACTTCCTCAATCTTAGGACCCGCACCACCTGCACCAGCTGATGGACTATCCTCATCCATCCCACCAGCCATATCAGCACCAGCACCCTGGTACATCTTCGCAATTATAGGGTTGCAGACACTCTCGAGCTCCTTCATCTTGTCCTCAAACTCATCAGCCTCTGCAAGCTGATTGCTATCAAGCCATTGGATTGCCTGCTCCATGGCATCCTCAATCTTCTTCTTGTCAGTAGCCGACAACTTGGATGCAATCTTGTCGTCCTTGATAGTGTTCCTCATGTTGTAAGCATAATTCTCCAATGAGTTCTTTGCCTCAACCTTCTTCTTGTGCTCCTCATCCTCCGACTTGTACTTCTCAGCCTCCTGTACCATCTTCTCAATCTCCTCCTTGCTCAACCTACCCTTATCATTGGTGATGGTGATCTTGTTCTTCTGCCCAGTTGTCTTGTCCTCTGCTGAAACATTCAAGATACCATTGGCATCGATGTCAAAGCACACAGTGATCTGAGGAACACCTCTTGGGGCAGGAGGGATGCCAGAAAGCTCAAACTTGCCTAGCAAGTTGTTATCTCTCGTTCTTGTTCTCTCACCCTCATAAACCTGAATTAACACACCAGGCTGGTTATCAGAGTAGGTGGAAAAGACTTGTTCCTTCTTGGTGGGAATGGTAGTATTCCTTGGAATCAGCACAGTCATGACTCCTCCAGCAGTCTCCAGCCCAAGGGAGAGAGGGGTGACATCCAGCAACAGAAGGTCCTGAACCTTCTCATTGCCCTCGCCACTCAAAATAGCAGCTTGGACAGCAGCACCATATGCGACAGCTTCATCTGGGTTGATGCTCTTGCAGAGCTCCTTCCCATTGAAGAAGTCTTGGAGGAGTTGCTGCACCTTAGGAATCCTAGTGGACCCTCCAACTAGCACAACATCATGAACACTGCTCTTGTCCATCTTGGCATCCCTCAGGCACTTCTCCACAGGCTCCATACATTTCCTGAACAGATCCATGTTAAGCTCCTCAAATCTAGCACGGGTGATTGTAGTGTAGAAATCGATGCCCTCATATAGAGAGTCAATTTCAATAGTTGTCTGAGCAGTGGAGGAAAGGGTCCTCTTAGCCCTCTCGCATGCTGTCCTCAACCTCCTTAGGGCTCTGGGGTTGCCACTGATGTCTTTCTTGTGCTTCCTCTTGAATTCCTGGACAAAGTGATTCACCATACGGTTGTCAAAGTCTTCTCCTCCAAGATGGGTATCTCCAGCAGTGGCCTTCACCTCAAAGATACCCTCCTCTATTGTAAGGAGAGATACGTCAAAAGTGCCACCACCAAGATCAAAGATGAGAACATTCTTCTCACCAACGCTGCTAGCCTTCTTGTCAAGGCCATAGGCAATAGCAGCTGCTGTAGGCTCATTAATGATACGCATGACATTGAGGCCAGCAATAACACCAGCATCCTTTGTAGCCTGCCGCTGAGAGTCATTGAAGTAAGCAGGAACCGTAACCACTGCATTCTTCACAGTGGACCCAAGGTAAGCCTCGGCAATTTCTCGCATCTTAATCAACACCATTGATGATATCTCTTCTGCAGCAAATTGCTTCTCTTCACCCCTGTAATTGACAACAATCATAGGCTTGTCTCCAGGTCCAGCAATGACTTTGAAGGGCCATAGCTTTATATCACTCTGCACTGAGGCGTCACTGAATCTCCTTCCAATTAAACGTTTGGCATCTGAAATTGTACAGAATACGACAAACATAGGTTATAGGATCCAAATTTATGAAATAGTTTTATCAAGTAGCAACATTTCACAAAGCATTGAAAACAATTAAATTAGAATTTGAAACACCAGCAAAGCTCAGGCAAGTAAGCAAACTCCGCCTTATGGAAAAAAGTCAAGATCTCTATTCAACAGAAGGCAACACGAATCGCATTCTCAATGACCAGAGGACAAAACCAAATCAAGCTTTAGATCCATTTGTAAGCTAGTGCTTACGAAGACAAACCAAATTCAAGATATCAAAATCACAGAAACTTATTGATCCTAGATCCACACGGCAAAACCACTCGCACGATTTGGATCAGCGCATACTTCGCCAGATTATTGAAACCCAGGGTGGGTAACAGGACCAGAAGATAATACACGCAACTAATAGATCTATACATGCGAAATCCCAATTTCTCACAACGTTCAGAAAGCAGATCTTGACACAAAATTGTAACGCATCAATTGAAATCATGCATCAAACGATAATATACACTACGTAGAACTAGATCTACGGCAGAATCTAATAATGGCCAAACAGAAAAACATAAATGCGTCCTGAAATTACAAATAAAACGTTATTGAAACGCTAGATCTACATTAGGACACATCATACGATGGACAACAAACAGATCGCGGTTCAGAGAAATCAGATCTAGGGAGCACTCACCGAAAACAGTGTTGATGGGGTTCATGGCGACCTGGTTCTTGGCCGCGTCGCCAATGAGCCGCTCGGTGTCGGTGAAGGCGACATAGGACGGCGTGGTCCTGTTGCCCTGGTCGTTGGCGATAATCTCCACCCGATCGTGCTGCCACACTCCGACGCACGAATAGGTAGTCCCGAGATCGATCCCGATCGCCGGACCTTCACCCTTTCCGGCCATTGATCAGAAAGCGAGATGAAAAACAAAAAGAGAGAGAAAAAAAAGGGAGAAAAAGAGACGCAGAAATAAATCCAAAATATTAGATTCAGATGTATAGGCCCCGGGGGAGAGGGAAGTGACTTTATAGCTTTTCGGCTGGCAACTTCGAGAAGCTTCGGATATTTTTGGACCGTCGGATCGACTTTGGAAGGACAGCAACGCATAGTTTGATTTCCCACGTGAAATTGGCCGGCGAAAATGGTGTTTTCAATCTTTGATGACGTGGTCGGATCGGGTAGAGTGGGGTCATGCTAAGGAACCAATAAAAAGGGTGCCACGTTGGTGGTTGTCTGCGCAAGCTGTTCGGTGAAAAACACTTCCGGAGTCTCGAGTGGGAATCCAAGTCAAATCCCCCGGCCGACGCCGGGGGGTGAGTTCCTCTTTTGTAGGCGCGTACATGCTCGAAAAAATGGGCCTATATTTCCCAAAGCCCAGAGTGGGTCTGAAATATCAGGCACGATTCCGTTCTCATTGGGCCCATTCAGCCCGTGAGGCCCATGTCAACAAGTGTTGGGCCCACGGTGTTGTCGACTAATGCTCTTGTCGATCTCAATAATCTACCTCATCATCAAAAACTGACGAAAATGAACCGACAGAAAAATTAGACTAGCAGAAGATATATCATGAACAAGAGCATCGGGCAACGGATCATGTTCTTGGATATCGCGCGCAAGTGATACTGTGTGTTAGCTGAACAGAGAAGGTTGCTTGGCTTCTCCTGCGTGCACCTTGTGCTTGAGATGTGGATTTTTTTTATTGTATTATTGCCAATGTTTTCTAGATTTTGCTTTTCCTGATTCCATTTGTTCTGCCAAATTAGCAATTTTAAAGAAAATTTTCCTTTTGACTTTCTGGCGATGAAGCTGTTTCTTCTTTTTTTTCCCGCGGAGTCTTGATGCTTTGCTTTCCCTCCCAAGTATTCTTATAATATTCTCTGGTAGGTGGAGAGATTTGCATATTCTAACAAAAAACCAGAGAATTGGACATGCAGCGAGAATAATATGAGAGCGACAGCCAACATAGATTCATTTTCTGGGCAACAAAGCGAAATGCCGGTGATGTCTCCGGCCCATATATATATTCGACTGGACCCGCAGATCGGATGTGGGCCGTCGGCCTCAGGGAATCCACAACCCGACAGTAAGCATCTCATCTGGTTTGTGACCGACCCCTCTCCCTTCCCGCCACACCCCACGGTTCTCACCTTTTAATATCACGCAAGATACTGATGTAATTATGTATAATACAAATGAAGAATATGTCGTCTTCCAATCCAGATACTTCGTGAGGGAAATAGGGCGTATTAATAATGAATTACGCAGATTGTTTGTCGTTTAATTACCTCGATCGTCTTTGTGATACTGACGCTCGTCTATGTAATACATGCTGCTGCAGCCGCCGGTGTACTAGTAAGATAACCAAAGCTTTTATATGGTCTTAATGACATACAACAAAGACTGCGAAAACTACAACGTGTTATTCTTCAGAGTTGCTTCCCTCCTCCTCCGTGAGATGCAAGACAAAAGAAAGAATGTGTGAGAGACAGAACTTTCCACAGCCCACCAAGACCGACTTTTCCTTTCTAGCACAAAAACATCTAATGGAGTATGCTTGTCTGCTGACGAGTGTTTCTTTCTGATTTTCTTCCCAAAGTGATGCCCCAATTAGGGTTCTCACCCCTAATATCCTTATTTCTCTCCATCTCAACTTTCCATGCAGAAGAGAACCCACTAGAGCAGCCCTACCACTGCTCCACACAGCAACACACCCAAAGAATCTTAAAGCCTAAGGAAATTGCTTCCCTACCTCACTCTTCTCCTTCAACAAAAATACTTAAGAGACACCACTCAACCAAAGAATGTAAATCCTCCTCCTTTTCCTTCTTTTTCTTCTTGTCTTTCTCTCATTTGCTTTGGATTGCTTTGCTTTCCTCTCTCTCTCTCTCTGTCTCTCTCTCTCTCTCTCTCTCTCTCTATCTATCTATCTATCTATCTGTCTGCAAATCCTTGTGGTGCAGATCTCAAGCCCTAAACCCCATCAACTTTTCTCTCCAAAGAAAAAGAAGGAGAAAGAAAGAAAAATCCCACCATGGTTTTCCCTTCTGTTCCTGTCTATCTTGATCCACCCAATTGGAACCAGGTAATCCTCCTTCTTCCTCTTCTTCCTCTTTTTATTCCAATTCCTTCCCTTCCATAGCTTCTTAATGAAAAAAGAAGACTAAAAAGAGGAAAAATATTCATATTCTCGCAACCTTTCCCTTATCTCTTCTTGAATATACCTGCTACACTTCTTCTTGCTTTATTTTGACTTCATTTATTGTGTTGTTATCGATCCATATAGGCCCAAGCACATCCACAACAAGGAAGCAACACTGGAGGAGGCGATGCTCAACAGCAGATGCCGCCGCCACCAGTGGCGCAGCCACACCCGGAAGGCGGGATGCCAAGCTCCATCAGACCCACCTCCATGTCGGAGCGAGCCCGGCTTGCAAAAATACCTCAACCTGAGTCGGCGCTCAAGTGCCCTCGCTGCGACTCCACCAACACAAAGTTCTGCTACTTCAACAACTACTCCCTCTCCCAGCCCCGCCACTTTTGCAAGACTTGCCGCCGCTACTGGACACGTGGCGGCGCCCTCCGGAACGTTCCCGTCGGAGGCGGCTGCCGCCGCAACAAAAGGAGCAAATCTGGCGGAGGCAGCTCCTCAAAGTCTAGTGCCACCACCGCTGAGCGTCAGTCGGGCGCCTCGTCCTCATCCTCCACCGCCACAACGGCACAGAGTGGTGCAATCCCATCTACTCTAGTGCCTCCTCCGTTGCCATTCATGGCTTCTCTGCACTCTTTGTCAGACTTCGGTGCGCCAAGCACCGGGCTTAGTTTTCCCGGCTTTCAAACTCTAGATAATATAGAGTATCAGGTCGGGAGCAGCCCGAGCATGGGGTTGGAGCAGTGGAGGATGCAGCCAATCCAGCAGTTCCCATTCTTGGGGGGGATGGAGACTCCTTCACAAGTGTCTGGGCTTTTCCCTTTCGACGGAGAAGGCGTCAGGGTGGAAGGAATGCAGCATATTGGACAGATACAAGCCAAAGCTTCAGGTCCCGGGCTCATCACCCAGCTGGCTTCTGTAAAAATGGAGGATACCCCGCAAAGTCTAGGTTTGCCAAGGCAGTATCTGGGTTTTCCGAGGCCTGACCAGTATTGGACCGGCGGCGGTGGCGGTAGCAGTGGCACTGGTAGTGGCAGCGGTGGCGGTGGATGGACCGATCTCTCCGGGTTCAACTCTTCTTCTAGCGGAAATATCTTGTAATTCAAGCTCCCGGCAATGGGATGGTTTTCATGGTAAACTTATACCTTGGAAGCTTAGTTTTTTAGATGGCTTCGTAAGATGGAACTTGGAAATGAAGATGACGTCGATTCAAGCTGTTCGGACATCTTAGAAATGGTAGGTAATCTTGTTATCTTTCATTGATTTGGATTGGTGGTGTTTTTTTTCCGTCTATTTAATAGTTAATTTGGTTACAGAGAATTGGCATGGGGTGTATGAGTTCATGGACTTGGTATATCTGACATGAAGAGTTAGTTGTTAAATATGAACGAGAATGGTGTACTTTTACTTCAGTCATCTTGCAAGCTTGAACACTACATCACTCGCGCCGATTGCATGTGATAGTCTCTACCATATGTTTGTTAATATAATTTCACGAGATGGACCATTCAGCTGCTAGAATTAATCTTCTTTGAAGTTAAACTTGCTTGAGCCTAAGTACTAGAAAAAGGAGTTGTAGGCTTAAGACCATGAGTCTCAAGTATCTACCTTGAAGCCCTTTTCTTTTCTTTTGATATGATTGCATGCAGATTAAAAGCTTGATTAGTAATTTCTCCCTATTTTAAGAGAGTTCCTGTATAACAGTTGCCTTTGACCAATATCATGAGTTTAAATCCGATGAAACTTTCAATCTCTAAAGATGTAGAGTTCCTAGAGACCTTGATGCATCAACTGTCGGAGGAAGTTCGGCATGCAAAGTTGGCAGCATAATCTTACAGTGGTCAATTTGATAGTCCCAGGATATTTTCATTTCGCTTGCTTGTGCTGCTATTCTTTGTTTCATAATTTCGTTTAATTGATTGCCTAAATTTGATCTTTTCTAGATGTGGTAATTCGTGGCTTGCTATATACGGTTATCGTCAAGTGCCACTCACGTACACCTGTCTAGTTTGTGACTTTTGAAATTCCAACCCTAGCAAAATCTGGGAAAACGGTTCTTCGTTGATGCACATGCCAGTGCAAACACCAAGAGAAACAAACTGGAGGTGACCTTGCTAGCTCGTACCTAGTGTATGATAAAGTTGTTAACATCTATGACTTCTATGCATATTTTATCATGAATTTCATTTCTCACATAGGCATGCACCTGAAATCAATACATACCCACACCAGTTGGGATGTATTTTTTCATATTTAGGGTTACTAGCAAAGCACTACATTCTACACAGTTACTTCTACGGACATGTAGACCATGGTCACTTTAGCTCATGACCGCACATGGAGACAAAGCTCTTTATTTGAGCAGTATTTTGTTGGATTTGGTCAGAGTTATGGCTCATGCTTAGAATCCTATACGAACACTTTACTCTTTATTCAGAAACATCTATTTATATGGACGATACTTAATATAACAACCATAAAAGCTTCTCGAAATAAGTGATGGAGAGAAAAGAGAGAGAACAAGAGAGTTACTTATCAAATGAAGAGACAAGATCTCACTAAAACCCACGCGGCCCTAAAGAATTCGTTAGAATATAAGCAAGAAGCTCAGAAACACGCAATGTCACTGAACCACAAGAAAGAAAAAACTGAAGAGAAAAGAAATGAAAACCTGAAAACTCTAATAAGCGAAGAAGAAAAGAAGATAAAAGAGAGGTAGGCTGAGCAGCAAAGCAAAGAAAGACCCCATTCCTTTGCTTACCTGTCCATGGCAGTGGGGAATCTGGGTTTCGTCTGCTTTCGCAAGGACCAAGGCAGAGACTAGTCTGCCTTATGGGAAGGAATAAAGCGGCCGGCCAGCCATGTAAAAAACATCATAGTAAAAAGCTAGGAAAGAAACCCTTCATAGGTTTTAAGGATGTAAGTCATGGAAATGGAAACCCGAGAAAGATATGCGAGGAGATGGATTAGTGGAGGAGCTGGCCAAGAAAAGAAAGCAAACAATGCCTTTAATTTACGCAGTTTTACTGCGTGAGTTGGAGAGGATGGTTTGGGTTCAGAATACAATGCATGAGGCTTAACTTAGGGTGCAAGAGTTGTTGCAGTAGCAGCAAGGGAGGCAACTTTAGCTTTTGAGAAGGGGGAACGGGGTCCTCGTACTCATTGCTGAAACAAAGATTAAAAAATGCCAAGGGTCATCGCCACCCTGAGCGAGAGATTCCTTCCATCCCTTCCTTCACGTTGCCTCACATGAGCTCAATCATGGGGACACAATCCTTAGCGTTCATGATCTGATTAAAAGTCTAGATTGCCAGATAATAGGATTCTATGATATGCTTAGCATGCGGTTTATACTAGTTTATGTTTGTGAGGGAGAACTGGAGAAGGATCTTGCTTTTTTTTTTAGTGTTGGGGGTGCGTACATGAGTTGCAGTGGGTAATGGACTCGTCAGATTTTGGCGCAAATGGCAGCGAAGGAACGGATACGTGTCACATTGCATCATGAATCTACTGTGGCTTGGTTTTATAGTGTTGCGAACTTGCAAGCCATATCCAATTATGCGAGCCCACTCGTAAGGAAGAAGAATTATCTACGTGGTTCCCGTCAGAGCATGGTTCAGGGTCATAAGAATGGAAGGCCTCTCATTTCGACAAGGACATTTGTTGGACTGTTTGCGTATGTGCGAGTTGATGGGATAATTGAGCCTTTTTCTTTTCATTGTTTTTTCTTTCTTTTTGGAGTGATGACGGACTATTATTTGCATGATCTATCACAAGCCTACCACTAATTCTGTCAACTCGCGGGATTTAGTGGGAGAGTCAAACATTATCTGATCATTTGGTTGGCGGATGATGTCTCTGTTTTTGACAGAAACAGAAATCATGTGTTGCCTGGATAATGTCTTGTTGCCGACTAAAACCAGTTTCTCATGCAAAGCTGCTGAGATTTACACGGAAAAAGAATCTGAAGAAAAATGAGAAGCACAGGGAATTAAAACAGAGTTTGGGAAATGAGTTATAAAAATATGTGACATGATCCATACGCCAACTATGATAAACACACTTTTGTTTCAAAATCAGATATATGATGTTGGTTGATCTCAATAACGATGTTGATATAACTTCAAAAAATTTTCTCAAATACTTGTGCTCTCTCGACGGAATACATGTTAATATAAATCTGATGAATTTTGAGATGGTCTGATGAACTGTGCTGCAAATTGAAGAGAGTTTAATTGATAGTCAAAGGTCATTCTTCCTAGGAAACGCCAACATATTGCTTTTTGGGTCAAAAAGATTGAGGGAACAGGATGAGACGACCCAGAATGAAATAAGCAACACAATTGCATTTGCGCTGTGGCTTTTTTCCAACTCCTCAACGTAAATGATGGTCCTTTGCCACACGAAAGTGGAAAAGCTGTCGTTCTTGGGTTGGCTTTTCTTCTCGAGGAACCGGTGTTACTTGCTGCATACCACATATGATGGATGGTCTTCGTTTAACCCAACATTTGTGTATGATCCGGTTCAAAAAACGTCCACCTGATAAAGTTATGAACATGTAGCTCCGGCGAGCAGTTTACGGTTCAGTCTTGGAAAGCTTGCTGGTCTATAGGCATGGGATTCTTTCCTGGCTGCCTGTCCCTCAATGGAGATCTGCCGTCTGCGGAGCTTACGTACAACACTTGTAGAAGAAAAGCAATATGAGTCCACTTTACCGTGCAAAGCTATATCAAGGTGGCTAGGGTGGGTTGAGCAAAACCAGGGAACCGCACGGGTTCCCAATTTTCGAGAATCAAACTGGATTTGCGGTTCATCATCAGAAATCCAGAACCAAAACCGTAGCCGCTTTTAACGTACGAGCGATTTGGTGAGGAAAAGGATATGGATATGGAGCTCGGGCTTGAAGGGGGAAGGGAGAAGAAGGGGGAGACGAAGGTGGAAGGATGAGGACCGGAGAGCGTCTCTTCAGGCGTTAGATTGTTAGTATTGTTATAATTAAAATATCATTGGATTCAACTTCACAAGTTATTTTAATTAAAAAAAAAAGAAATTTTAATTATTATTTTTTAGTCTTTGATCATAAAGAATAAAAAATGAATTGATTTTTAAGGAGCAACTTCCGTACAGTCAAACAAAAAAATGAGTTTGATTTTACCTTCAGCCGATCAAACAGATTCTAAATAATGATAACGACAAGGGTACATGAAGATTGAATCGATAGTTCGACATAAATGATTTTGGCACAAGTTACAGAGAATTAAGGGCCAGCAACAAATTACTTACACCACGCTACATTGTCAAAATGTTCAGTATCGTTTCACACTGCGAAATATTATGCTGCAGTACTATCAACCAGAACGATGAATACCCACATCACATTCATACCGTGCAAAGAACAGTGGATCATTATTGCAATAAAAAATAAAATTAAACATAGCATGAAGCTCTTCTCATTAGTTGCATCTGTAAGAGTCTATATCCAGAATTTTGGGAAATCAGGGGGAATTTCTAATCACCACACCTCCATAAAAATTGAGGATTTTACATTTGAAAGTCATAATACAGAGCAACCATTCACTACATAATTATAACACACCCAAAACTTAGAAATCAGCAGCGCAAGTGAGCTTCCACCTGAGTAACACCCATCCATCTCAAGTAACAATACGAATACAACAATAAATAGCATCTATGAGCTAAAACGGTAGAAGACCAAAAACCTCTACTGCTATGGCTGTGAGTTCCCGTGCATAAGTGATTCAACTTGAGCCTGAGCCTGCTTCTGCTGCTCGAAGAATCTACTCATGCGCTCAAGCAACACTGTTGCCTTTCTCTTACCCCTGTCTGTTCCATTTAGAACCAGATCTTGAAGTGGACCTATAATGCCAAGCTCTTGTGCCTCTGCCAAATGCTGGTGCTGCATCTTGCCACTGCAGAGATGCGCCAGAACAGCTACTGCATTCTCCCTATTTCTGGGAGACCCACTCCCAATCACATCCACGAGCACGGGGACTGCCTCAGCTGTACCAATTGCCAGCTTCCCCACAGGATGGCTGGATAATATGGCTAGTATGGCCAGAGCCTCATCCATCATACTGCCTCCTGGTTCTGTCAAGAGTCCCATCAGTGTTGGTGTGATCCTGGCTCTTACTGCCTTTGCCTTGTTACCTTGGTATATGCACAGGTTAAAGAGTGCTGTTGCTGCATCCTTCTTCCCTCGTTGGCTGCCTTCACTCAGCAATGAAACAAGTGCTGGAATCGCTCCAGATGCCCCAATTGTTACCTTATTCTCATCTACTACTGAGAGGCTGAAAAGTGTGGCTGCAGCATTTTCCCGTGCCTCCATGCTTCCCTTCTTCAGAACATGGACAATTCCAGGCACTGCTCCAGCTGATACTATCCTTCCTTTGTTCTCCTCACATATCGAGAGGTTTAAAAGTGCAGTGACTGCATGTTCCTGGGTACGCGCATCAAGTGTGGAGAGCAGATTTACAAGCAAAGGTATAGCACCAGCATCAGCTATGCAAATGCGGTTATCAGTGTTACGCTTAGCAAGAAGGCGCAGCTCTCCACCAGCTGATCGCTGGTCATCAATGTTTGGAGAAGACAGCTTTTGGATAAGAGCATCTATATTTGCATGTTCACTAGACGAACATGCTGAATAAGGCTTACTAGGCCAAGAAGGGCGCTTGGGTGGATCAATGCCATTGCTCTCACACCATTGGGCTATCAAGCTACGAAGGACATAGTTTGGCGTTAAAGAAGTATTGGAAAGCATCTGCTGCGTCTTTGGGCAAGTGTCATGCCCAGCATCCAGCCATTTTTCAATGCACCCCCGCTCATAGGTCTGTTAATTTTCAACTGAAGATATAAGGTGCATAAATAGAAGCAAGTGCAAAAGAGAGAAAAATATATAAGTAGGAACAAACCTGTCCAGTTGCAACAATGACTGGATCTTTCATCAGCTCCAGGGATATTGGACAGCGGAAATCATCTGGAATAACAGGTGCTTTCAGCTTCTCATAAGACCTTCGCGTGTTGCTATTTGGTGGTGCACCTATCTGAGGGTTCTGAGTCTGCACGAAATCCTTTATCTTCTTTAGCAACGTCAGCATCTTTTCAATGTTCTTTCCAGGATCAATACCTCCACTGGCAACAATCATCTCATGCAACGCTAATGATTCTTGTTTAAGGTCAGATATTGTCATCAGCTGCAATTTTTCTGCCAATCTTTGTAGGGTGGTTACGTCCATATTGGCACCAACATCTGTGTTGTAAATTGAATAAAGATCACTGCACAGCTCAACATCAGCTGTATCAATTCGCTCTTTGGCTCTTCTGAATTGAGCATGTACAAGCTCAACCTGAAAGGAATAGCAAATCAACAATTAAACTACTTTGGTAGTCCAACAGATCCTTTTCACTGATGAAAAAAAATTGTAAGAAAATCCATACAAGCTGATTCAAGCTCTTTAAATATCAAGCGTTTGGCATGAAGAACGATCTCTTTCTCCAATTATTAAGATGATGCAGACTTATTATTATGAATGCTTGTACCTGTTCTTTAACTTCATCTGATATGTCAAGCTTCTCGAAAGGAATTTCACCCAAAGCTTGTTCTAGTTGAGCTGTTACTTCCCGAAATCTTTTCATTATCTTTTCCCCCTCAAGGGCCTGCAAATAAGAATGCAGACAAAAAGGTAAAAAACTAATCGTCACTACTTCAAGTTGTGCATAAACGGTAGGTGAAAATTGTTCCTGCATATAACCAATCAAAAACCATCCTTTCCATGGTCAAAATTTCATCCAGCTCTGAAGCACAGTGATTATCAAGAAATCAAGAGCTTGAAAATCAGGCCTCAGACAAGCCTATATAACCCACTGGGTTACAAAAAACTACTTGTGAAATAGAAGATATTCTCATTAAATCTTAATGATCTTCGTTGGATTCAAGAACAACACACTGCAATTGACAGGATAAAACCTCCAAATTTTAGAACGTCATCTGAGAATCTTGCGAGCCGATTCAAAGTTCCTCCAGATTCCTCTGTCATTAAAGTTTCAAAAGGAGAAAGAAGATAAGCACTCAGTATCTGGAACCAATATCAGTTCAACTACAAGACCATTTTGCTGAAATTCTCAGTCAGAAACCAATTGAACTGCAAGAATATCTCAACTTACTCCTAAATCCAGCTGAAAGAAACATCAAGAAAAATTCTGAAAATGTAGCCCAACAAGAATAATGTCCATAATTTGGATAGAAGTAAAGCAAACGTTCGAACAATGATTGAAAAAAAAAAAGGCAGCACCTTTCCAAGCTAAAGACTAATAACCGATACCTGAATCAATGGAGAAATGCAGACAGAGGAAACGAGGTTACGGACATACCAGGCAGATCTTGCTGCCGTCGCTGCCTAACCGCAGTAGCTCCTTGGCAGCAACCAACGCGTCCTTCAACGGAACTAGGGCTTTGACCGTCTCCTCTGAAATCAGGTCCCGATTGTCGCTGAGCTCTTCAAACATGGGAGCCAACAGCTTGATTCGGCGCGAGAGGTTACAAAACTGCTTCTTGTAGGCGTTCCGATAGTCGGAGATCGCCGTGATCTCGCCCACAGTATCCGCCAACTTCCCCACAGTGTCGCTCTCCTCCATTGCCGGCGATCCGTCCCCAAAGGCCTCAAATTTCTTAGAGAATTTGATGGGGATATCGATGAATCGAAGGCTTTGCGAAAGACTCTTCAGATTTGGCAACAAATTTGAGGAAAAAATCGCGGGTTGTGAGCGTTGCTTGGAAAGCGGAAGAGAAGAACCGAGAAGGATGAAGAGAGGGATGGGGGTGGGAGCGCAGCTGCATTTTTCTTCTTTTATTTATTTATTTATTTATTTTTAAAATAGATTATACACCGTTTTTTTGAAATTAAGATCAGAATTAATATTTTTTAAAAATTATTTTTTTACAAAATTAATATTATATTATTTTATATTTTTATTAAAATGAAAAATATTATTAAAAAATAAATAAAATTTCTAATTTTAAATTATCATAGAATTAGCGGGGGTCCATGGCCCAGCTCGAAAGCCGCTGCACATGGTCTGATGTCAGAAGATTATGCATTTGATGCTGATCCCGAGGTATTATCTATCGAATTTTAAAAGAAATTTAGAAAATTTTGTATTTGACCAATTTGCCCCTTCAAATTTTAATATTTCTAAAAACTTCGTATAATATGACCTATATTTTTTTAATCCCTGACATAACTGATGGTATTATATTTTCATTAAAGTACTGTAGCATATACTGTAATGGATACTGTGGTAATATTTTTAGATTTTTTATTTATTGTGATAAAAATTAAATTAATATAAATATAAATAAGATAAAATGATCAAAATTAAAATAACATAACTAAAAAATAACTATTGTACAATACTATTATAGTATTCTCAGATTTTTTTAAATTACTGCTACACGTATTACAGTGTTTTCAATGTTTCCAAATTTCATACACTACTGTTGCAATGTTCCCAAATTTTCTACAGTACTGTTATAGCGTTCTCGCCGGTTCTTTACACTATCAGCATTAATGGGAGGGATTTTTAGAAATATTGAAAATTGGAGAGGTTAATTAGTTGAGTAAAAAATTGTCAGAGTTCATTTGAAATTTTTTTCAATTATCAGACCCTGCTGAACAGCCTTCTTTGTAGTTTATGCCGGCACGGAGGTGTGTGATCAGTCAGACCACAGAGGAGCTGTTTATCCCGAGGCAAAAATGAACGCCTGTTCGATGCATTCGGTGTTCACTTGTCATTCATTTCTAGCAAGTAGCATGCGATCTAGTCCAATGTTATTATTGTGTTACTAGATCTGGCGGCAGACCGGTGGGATCTCACCTGGTGCGCCACAGGACTCGTTCCTCTGACGAACTCGTCATCTCTGATGGATTGCCACTCTCACGTGTCTTTAATGGCTGCCCTATTGCTTGCTAGATGATAAATGCACCTGTCACTTCAGTCTCATCAATCTCATTGACTCTTCAAACGTAATTTTTGACGAGATCGAGTTGAGCACGGAGAGAAATCCAGAGCTCGTGGGCACCATAAGCATGCCTGGGCTTTTGAGGTCATCCATATTCGTAAAGCTCAAATGTGCTACCTGCAGTCCTGGTCGTCCTGCGTTGACTGCCAAAGCTTTCGAATTGAAAGATCCCTCGGTAGCTGTTCGGTTATCACCATCTGCAATTAGGAAGCACAGCAACTGCTCTGATTCACGCTTCTCCCGCGACGAGAAAACGTTGAGGATTTCCACATTCAACATGAAAAACTGGATGCAGCGCTTGGAATTCCATGAACAACTAAGGCCAACAAGTTCCTGTGATATTAAATAATTGCGACACTAGACACTGTATGACAATAATAAGGATGATTATGTTGACATACAAAACAGTTAACAAGAACAAGTAGGAGACATCCCTAACCCCGTCACCACTCCATGGATTTCTTGAAAAAAATGTAAACAACTGCAGTAAAATTGTAACCTGTTTTAAAAAATCAACTGGTAAAGAATCTAAAGATTCAAAACCTCCACAGAATTGGCTTCCAGTCGTATCTGCGCTTCGTGAGCCAAGCAGAAAATACAAGTCAGATGTCATACCTCTGGCTTCTCATTTTGCCCTAGCAAAACACATTATGTGCACATATTTATGGCGCATTGGGTTGTTGTCAAGGATAGACTGCTTTGAGATACACTTCGATAGTTGGAGCAGGCATGAGCATGCCTTGCACAAGCCTCTATGTACACAGTAGTATACAATAAATTCAGAAATTTTCTTTTGGAGCACGCAATACAGTCAGAATAGCTAAATGTAAACCCATATGTGGATCTCAGTTGATTTTAGTACATCAATAATTGGTAAACAAATAGCATAGGGAGCTCAGATATTGAACACAAAAAGAATTTAGGCAGCCTTCGGAAAAAAATGCTGCCTCGAATAGGACAGAATCGCTTCTCAACCATGTACTGCAATGGGATACAATCATGGAGCAGAAAACAAATCCTTTTAGCCTGGGGTGACCACTGAATTGAATTTTGATATTTGCACTGAAACAAACCCACTATGACTAAATCTGCTGACTTCAAAACTGTGTAACAGACAACCTTGCAATGAGCAGCAGATCAACAAGACCATGACAGGTATAAGGCTTCCAAACCAACAGACACCAATGTGAGAGTCCCTAATCTTTTGATTTCAGAAATTCTTTGATGTTGCCAATAATACCCTTGTTATATGGATTCATAAACTTCATCTCTAGAAATGGATGCCCTGAAAAACATGAAGAACATCTCAGATGATTGCTGACTGCAGTTCGATGGTTTGAGTTTGTTAGTATAGTACACGAGGAGCACCTTGCTGAGATTGGAAAACTAGTTGGAACTCCGGGTACTTCTTCCAGTTTATCTGAATTGTCTTGCTTTAGGTTAGGCATAAACAGTGGATTAAATGTAATCATATCACTATACAAGGAATGCAAGAAAGAAAATGTTCTAAACTTACCCACTCATCTGTTTTAATGTTCATGCAG
This sequence comes from Trichopus zeylanicus subsp. travancoricus, assembly GCA_005019695.1. Classification (NCBI taxonomy): domain Eukaryota; kingdom Viridiplantae; phylum Streptophyta; class Magnoliopsida; order Dioscoreales; family Dioscoreaceae; genus Trichopus; species Trichopus zeylanicus. Next base: position 295,320 of record RXID01014828.1, on the reverse strand, counting down.
ATGCAGTACATATGCCACATCAGGAATATCACCTAGTATAACAACAAATTAGTATTGTTAAGTTCTAGAGGTGTTTGTTGCTGCTTTCCAAGGTTTAGAAAGCCACCATTTAGAAAGAGACTCAGAAAAAGAACAGAAATACATCTGGAAATAAATTCAATCAGGTTAGAAGATCAGTTTGGTACCCTAAGATAATAAGCATGAAGCTTACCCCAGGCTCTGACCTGCTAGCTTATAACCTATTATAATAAAATAACCACAATTTTCACCCTTATGTGAAAATAGTGACTCATGAACATTATTAGTTTTTACTCTATTTTAACTTTATGACCTTCTCCTATTACTTCAAAGAAGGCTTATAACACCATGTTACTAGTTGATTGTCTCAAGGAGCATCAGATTTAGCACCATGATCCATACTGGGATATACCTCATAGCTCTGTATATCCTTCTTATCAGAGTTTAGCCCATTCAAACAACTTTTTATTATGATGTATCATACACACTATGCATCAATACTTTGGTCTTAGTGCCTCTTGATGCTGCCACTCTGCTCCCAAAAATTCTTCAGATTCCAGTGCCAACTCCACATTTTAACCCACACTTACAGACTTCCAGTTGGCAAGTTGTGGGCAATGAAAAAGTATCAGGCATGCGATACATGATTGAAGATGCATATCAACTAGAATTTACAAAGCAAAAAGAATGCTGATTGGAGATGCTAGAAATCAACAAGTCCTGGTCATGAAAAGGAAAAATTACGAATAATTATTAGTAACACTGAGCAAAGCAAACCTGCCATAGAATCTGTAGGACAGCAAAAAGCATTGTGCTGATAACCAAGTTGCCAGCAACATCAATCTGCAAGAGCAATAATTCAGGTAGATGCCACCCCCTATTACGTAGACATGGAGAAAGATTTGAGCGCACACAAAAAAAAAAAAAAAAAAAAAAAACAAAATCATGGAGAAAGGGCAAATAAGAAACCATTGCAAGCTGCATCCAGGTCTACTGGATAGCAAATAAGCATCTCCTGCAATAAAATTATTGAGTTTTTCTTCTTCTTTTTTTCCAACTACATACCAAGAAAAAGCAACTATTGAAAACCAGAAGAAAGTGTTTTATTCTAATATTGCTTTTGGAGAGTTAAGTTGTAAATAGGAGCAAAATTTTAGAGAAATGCTAAAGACAAACATAGTTAGGGAAGGTGGACAAAAAGAGTGGGCTAAATCAAAGATCATCCCTTTTAAACAGTTTGCTGCAACAGAAGACGAGATATTTAGAATGCAAGCCTATATACTTATGATAAAAAGGAAGACAAGTGATTTGTAGATAATGCAGTGAAATGTTTGGATTTTAACAATTAGGGATGGATGCAAGACGAGACATAACTCTTGTTAAAACATCCACTTTACCCTTGACCAAAAAAAACAAAATCCACGATACCATAGTATATGTACTTATTAGCAGCTATACCTCAAATCCTGATTCTTGCATGCTGATAGACATCACAACATCTGCATTAAAGAGAAGCAATATAGATTACCAACAAAGAAGAATTATTAAATGCATGTGAACATTGTTTGAGGCAGAGACGAATAAACTGATCATTATAAAGACCTCGAACATGGGAGGTTTAACCAAAACGAAAACAATTTTCTCACTTACATTTAGTTGAGCACATTGTATAGGAGGCCTCGGCAATAATGAATCCAATAACAAGAAGCATAAACAGTCGATGATTGTTGTGACCTGCAAAAGAATAAATATTGAGCCCAAAAATCATACAGTTATACAAAATTTTGCAATGATCAACCTTGTACCTATGCAATTCCCAAATGCAGGGCAATGGTGGTCAAACCCTTTAACACTTGCTTTGCAACTGCTGCAATACCTTACCCTCGAAAATACCGGAATGCTCTGTTGAAGTAACATACGGCAAACTAAATTAGACACTAAATCACAAGGAGATGCGCTGATAGATCTAACAACAAGTAGTAAATACTGAGATCAACAGCAAAACAATGATAGATCTAACAACAAGTAGTAAATACTGAGATCAACAGCAAAACAATTCATGCCAAAAGCTCCACTGAACTGATCTACAAAGAGAGTGACTGTAAAAATTGATGGTAACCGATACAAGTGCAGGTAACTCACAACCTCGCACTCTAAACTAGCTTCAGAACAGTTAGTTTGGCGGGGTTCTACAGAAGAATACAAGTCACTTCCAACCAGTCCAGGATCACCACAGAGAATTCTGAAAAAAAAGGCAACAAATGTCAGCTAAAACTTCTAAATTGCAAAATACACTACCAACTCAACAAGTGAAGTAAATGACTCAACAATAGTTCAACACGAATAAAATAATCAATAAGATGACTCCACAAAATGGATGTCATAGCGATTAAAGAAATGGAAGTTCTGATAATAGAAATAATGCAAAAAGCAAAATTGGCACGTATATCCCATTTCCATAAAAGGTGAGAGTCTTCTGAGTTAAGTCACCAAGGAAAGACTAGATGCATCAGAAGGAATATCCAATAGTACAGAGAAACCCTAAAAGCAAAGAAGAAACTTACCTATAGAGACCAAACAAAAGAAGAGCACATTCAGCATTAACAAAAGCATCCAGTAATGATGGAATGGCTGCAAAATATGAACAGTATAGAGTAAATACAAGAAGTCAGTCTAGCATAGAAAACAGCCAGCTGCTTACCTTGAACAGTTTTTTTCAAACACTCAAAATGGAATACATGCACAACTCAATTTCCAATTTGAGAAGGATAATTTTAACATTAAATTGCAGCATTGCTATACGAAACACTCCCCCGTGGTCACCAAACAGTCCAGAATATGCCAGGCTCATACTACAAAATCCAACTTGGATATTACTGATTAGACTCTGGAAATATAAGTTTATTAACCAATTCAGGTTATGTGTGAATCAGAGTTAAATATGGATCTTGAAAACTATAACTTCAAGCTAAAATCCAACTTATTATTTCTGAATAAAAAGACTAAGATTTTCTTGGATAGACAGTTTCTTCTCCCTATTTTTTCCTCTCTTTTAGATGAATTCTCCCCCCAGGTGCGAATGCCATAGAAGAATCTTTACTGCAACTCAGTAGCTTTGACCTGAAACATACGCTGGACTTGGGATAGTGTAAGTCAACCATGACTGGGGAAAGATCTCAAGTTCGATTGCAGATCTACCTCGTCGGATGAAAGCAATGTAAACTCCCCAAAGAAACAACAGATTGAAGACGACGAGAGCCGGAGCTGATGCACGGACTCCAAGCAGACGCCTGCAACACCTTCCCAAAGCCATGGCCGCCAACAGCACCAACCCTGAAAGATGTGAAATGGGGCAATGGGACTCAGGGTATGCAGGAAAGTTCGAGCGGAAGAGAGAGAGATGTTGGACCTGAGATGGGGAGCATGGCGAGCAGAGAAAGAGAAGGGAGGAACCGGGGGACGAGAGCGATGGCAAAATGGGAGAGGAGCCCGAGGGAGCAGGAGACAAGGGAGGAGAGGACCGACTCCCTCGCAGATCTCCGGTGCCTCGGGAACCCTAACAGGCCTCCCGACATAGGTGCTGCTTCTGCTGCTGGCTCTCTTCTCTCCTGATCCGAGGGCGCCAAAGACTAGAATTCTCCTGCCACATCGAGCATGGAGCGTCTGTTGCGCATATTGATCGCCATGGCTCTCTCTCTCTCTCTCTCTCTCTCTCTCTCTCTCCTGAGTTGTCTTGGTTTCCTGTTGCAGTAAATATCTGCACACGCGGTCTGGGATCAGCGCATCAATTACAGCAAACACGGGGATGAAGATGCTGACGGTAGTTGAGAAAGATGCTTTTCGGTAATTACTACTTTAATACGAATTTATCTGGCTCAACCTCTATTTTAGTATTCTAAACAATGCGCTCTAATAGGATTGATTAGTTTGTGTGCAAGCTTAGAATCTTGGGTTGAAGAAAGCACAAGCAATCCACCAGAAGTCCAACGAGTGGAGGCTTCCCCGGTGGCCGTCGTCCGATGACAGCGCAACGGTCATCGAAACCGCAGATTTCACAGAACAGCCGAGAAAGAAGGTCTGACCATCCATCCCCTTTCGGGCTCCAATCAGCATTTGGCACATGTGATAATAAATTGCTCGTCACTGAATGCATTTGCTCTTTTCCGGGTAGCGGTTGCTTCTGAAGCAAAGAGAATACAGCAAAGAAACGAATATATCAAGTAGCATGACGAGTTGCTACAGATCGTCCGCTTTCTGGGAAATCTCAATGGTAACAAAAACTACATTAAAAATAGGTCACCCACATACTAAAGAGTTACTACTAGATGCCATTGAATTAAAACTATCTAGGTAAAAAAAAAAATGACACAAGATGATGTCTTTCTGTAGCTAAACACAACATGAAGGACCCTAAAACGGGGGAATCCATCAGCTCAACCATAATCTTTGCTCATTACTTCTTCTCAGAAACTCCAGCAGACCTTCATATTGACAGACCACCAATCAGAACCAAACTACAGAAAAAATATCGCATTTACACAAGTGATGCATCGCCAAAACACCAACTCGGTTTCAAAAACTGGGAGCAGATTTAAGGGACAGCAGGCACTCACCTCATCTTTCTTAAAGCTTTCGCCATCTCCTCACGCTTCTTCTTTGCCCTCTTGTGGGTGCCCAACTTTCGCTTTGCCACTTTTAAGTGCAAGCTTGTCTTTTCCAACATTTAGGAGCTCAGTAATCCTTTTCTCATAAGGCCCAAAGCCAGCAACTTCTCTAATCAAATTCTTGACAAAATGCACCTTTTTGCTAATTTTCTAGAACATAGTACAAAACATGTTAAGGACAAAACTTGTAAGGATATAAACTCCATGGAAACCATATTAAGCTAGTCCAAAACAATATATCCACATACCCTTCTTTTCACAAAAACATATATTTGGTTCAAGGAGCATTAAAAAATCAATTTTATATGAATGTCGTCCAAAATGATATGCATTTCTTTTTCCTTTTTTCAATTGCTTCATGATCTTTGCTGCATTTTAGGCTTTAATGTCATGTTCACATCAATGCAACAATTACCTCCCAGATTATAAGCAATTATGAATGACGCAGACACAGCTATCATCATTGACCAATCTTTGCTTTTTAAAAGATGATGCTGGAGTTAGCACCACGAAGGAAGAAAACCTCAAAGTCAAATGACAAAACAGGATTGTGAAGTTGACTTTTCACTAGACAAAACATACACTGTCAACAGCAATGGTGAATGTAGCAACAAAGCTCCATGTAAACCCTTCTAGGTGAATAGATGCATTATAATTGGCAATTTATATATCCACATAAACTGGGCACAAACCAAAAATTGTTGCCTACAAATGAAGTTCATTTTCTTAGCCATAATAAAACCCAAATAAAAAAGCCTTCAATACGATAACAAGAGCAAGCACAGTCGCGTTTCGCTGAGTATATTCACAAGGAAAAGCATTGAATAAAAAAAATTTGCTGATGGCATACCTCTTTCTTGCTCGACGGGCGAGGCGCCAACTATTGGGCTGCGACGGCGCCATCCGTTGGATCGCCGATAACCTAGAATCGCAGTTTCCGATCCATATGGAAAATCTGAATCTAGGGTTTTGAAGATCGAGGCGGAAAATTCAGAAAATAATAGCGAAAAATAGGAGAAAAAGAGGACACAGACCGCAGAGGGCGGTGAATGCTTATCGGGGTATCTACAATTTCCTGAAATGTGACGGCAGTGTCCTTGTGAATCTTGACCGTCGGATCCACAGAAATCCCATGTAACTGGTCTGCAAAGTAATGGGCCCAATTTAAATGCCCACTGCAGCCCACATGACCATTCCAATCAGAAACTTGTTTGGCCTGAGAAGTTTTATTTTCAAAATTTTCTTCTCGACGTTTTGATACTATAAAAATAAAATATTAGTTATAAAAAATTATTTTCTTTATGTAATTAAGCATCCTTCAAAAAAAAAAAAATCGCCAAAAGGATATTTAAATACCGTTTGGTTCGAGATCAAAATCAAAATCAATATTAGAATTAGTAAATCATTTTTGTAAATTAATTTTTATCAAAATTAATCTTATAATAATTTAAAGTTTGAAAAACTATTTATTTTTTTATAATAATTTAATTTAACAGCGTTATAAAATAAGTAATATTAATTTTATTAGAAAATTTTTATAAAAAAAAATATTGATCATGATAGTGATCCTAAACCAGACGGTGTCTTAATATTCAATGTTATTAATTATTAGATAATTAAATGATTGATTTTTATAAAATATCTAGGCAGTCATGTTTTTACTACATTATTTCAAGCAAAAATAATGGAATTAAGAAAATCGTATTAAACCATAATTACCATCAATATTAGATTTGTGACCCATAAGTGACAGTAGGATAACGATGAAAGAGTTGTCATTAGAACGAAACAAATAGGTATACATCTTCTTATAGAAATCTATCACAATAAATAATGTGTTACTAAATTTACGGTGTAGATGTCAAATAAATTATTTAATTTAACACAATTAATTGATAAATTAGAAAATAAATGAATGAGTTTCATCTTGGAATAGAGAAAAAAAAATTTATGAAAAAATGCTTTAATTAAATTAAATAGGAATCACTCTCTCATAATAGAACACATATTTATAGGCATATAAGCACTTATTTGCATATAAGTCTTCAAACAACAGAACTTCTATGTTTTCATTCATGCTGCGTGGGTTTCTCTTCTTAACAACAACCACAGTAATAGGATACATGAGATTTTACGTGAAGTTCGGTCATCAATCAGTTTGTCCTCCCATTCTGATGTCCCATGGGATTGCTTCAGAGGAAAATATCTCACCAAACATCACAGTCTAATTGTCTTCCTTCCAAAGCGTAAGTCGTCAGGTAAGTAGAAGTACTGTAATAGTTTGTTGATGCCAATCTCGGGAATTGTCTTTCTCAACCATTTCCCTCAATCAATGTTTAACTTGGCAATTAGTTAGTTAAACAGCTTACATCACCAGTGGACAAATGAACATCTGTAAATCCTAGCAGAGACCAAGGATCAGGATTGGAAGGTGATATATGGCTGATGAAACTTGCAATATAAACAACTGTCCTCTCACTATCCCTTGAATTTGAGGCAATTGATAAAATATTATGTTCAAGATGTGTATCAGTTTGACATTCGTGTTTGAATTGACGCGGTATCTTGATCATATCCATACGAACAACATGTTTTTTCTCTATTTTTTTGACATTTTATTGTTATTGTCGACAAATTTAGTAATTTTGGTTAGTTCATTAATATATGAGGAAGAGCTCTCTGAAAAAGTGATCAATAAAGATAATGTATATTTTAGAGTGTTCAATGTATCAATCTTGAATAGATGTGTGAATAGCTCTGAATCTGATAAAAGACTCTAGCTAGCAGACATATAGTGCGACAATACGTGAGAACCCTATGCACATGTATATGCTGAAATTACTAGGCAAATATATGTTCTTCTAAATAACTGTATGAGTCCCATTGAGATGTCAGAGCCTCAAGATTACCCTTTCAGTTGTATTCAGTAATTCTCTTGTAATTTTTTGGCAAGTTTGCTTGCTTTTATCATCCTTCAAGAAGTGAAAAATTGTTCTGCAATGTCCTCATTTGTTGTTGAACTTTACTTGTCAAAATAGACTTGTCCATCGCAATTAGAAGCCAAACAGTGGCATGTTGACTCCTTGCTCAAGGGAAACCGATAGGTTATCGGCGTTCTAATCATGATTAAGAAAAGATTTTTGAGAATTCAAACAGTAATCAGAGCTCATCTGAATATATGCCCAAAAAGAGATGCTTTGTCTCCCGTTCATGAACTGGTTATCTCTCTCGCTCTTGCTCTTGCTACCTTTTCCTTTGTGGATTGATATATAGAAAGATGCTTGTACTCCGAAGACCTTATTGCATTTGCATTGTGTCGCCAAAAGTGGTACGAAACTATGTATCATGTGCGTCTTTTCCACATCTTGAAAAGCATGTGTTTTTCATCTACTGCTGTGCAAGGAAAGAATCAAACTCTCCATGCAAATCAAAGCATGTGTTTTTGGTGTAATCCTTCATGATTCACAAGGGTTTACGATGTAATAGCAGGCCCTGATTTTCCTTAAAAGCTAACAAAAAAATGTCGTGATGGACGATGACGATAATCACTTCCTTCTTGGACAAAGAAATCAAAGTAACCAGTTGCGTAATCAACAGCAGATGAAATCTATATCTTGTTGTAATATCTGATCATGATACAAACTCGTGTTAGGTGAAGTGTCATCGAGATAGCCAGTTCCAAAACTTGGAATATGAATCCAAATAACCGGTTCCAATGAGATAGATCAGACCTTAGGCTGCAACCAAGTCCACGCACAACGAAGACAACTGTTTGAAAATTTGAAACGGTGATGAGCGGCAGCTCGTATGAACATGGCCAAGAAATCGGATTCGGACTCGGAGCTCTTCTCACCTGTCTGCCCGGTATCCAGACTTCCATAAATAGTAAACTACGCGATATGATCACCCCTGGTCGTTGGATTTTTTTTTTCTTCTCCAATTACCAATTGCTGAGAATTTTCCAAAAAATAAAAAGAATGCGGATGCTTCTGATTATGGCTGCAAAATGTGCATCTTCAAAAAGATAATTTATTTTATGAATTTGTTGAAACTTGTTTTGTCCAATTTTCAGTTTGGACGGTCAATTGTTTGACCGCGGGACATGCTCGCGCGGCACTTACGCGTTGGAGTCCTACCGGTTACCGGAATCCTTACGTGGAGAAGGTGGTGACAATATCCTTCAACCCGCCAATTAATAATGGTTAAGACCCGACAAATCCGAAAGCGCAGCCCCACTGACCACACCGTGTCTCTTTCCTCGGCGTTTTATCGCCTCCGTCTCCCCTCCACTGCGACCGGCGCACCGGACTTGCCCCATCGTGCGCCGTCGTAGCGGCTGGGGAGCCGCCTCTTCCGCTGCTGCGGAAGACCGACAGACATGGGACAGGGCATCAGCTGCAGCAGATCCAGCCACGAACACGACTTTTTCACCGCCGTCCAGTCCGGCGACCTCGAGTTCGTCGAGCTCTGCCTTAGCTGCGATTCTGAAATGCTTCACCAGACCACCATCTACGATCGCCTCTCCGCCCTCCACATCTCCGCAGCCAATGGCCGCCTCGAGGTCGGCCTTTTTCCGTCTCCTGCTTTGTTTTTGAGCTTCGCGGGTTTGATTGGTGGATTCTTGCGTTTTTTCAGGTTCTTTCCATGATTTTGGAGCGATCCGTGAATCCTGACCTTTTGAACCGACACAAACAAGTAAGTCCGGCCGTAAAAGTCCGATCTTTTCTTTTCTGTCTTTGTTCTTTTGGAAAAACGTCTCATTTTTTCGCGTTTTTTCTTGTGAAGACTCCATTAATGTTGGCTGCAATGCACGGGAAAATCGCCTGCGTGCAGAGGTTACTCCAAGCTGGAGCAAATGTATGTCTAGTTTGCATCTCTGACGCTACTTTGAGTCTTTATTAGCTTTTTATTTTGAGTTTTGAATGGATGATTGATCTAGATTTTGTTTGGTCTGCGTCAGATCTTGATGTTTGACTCGATGCATGGGAGGACTTGCTTGCACTATGCAGCTTATTATGGCCATTCGGATTGCTTGCAGGCGATTCTAGCTGCTGCTCATTCCACTCCTGTCGCTGATTCTTGGTTGGTTTTTTGTTGGACTATACAGAACGTCATTTTGATGGGCTACGGTCTAAGATTTCGACCAATTATTCTGATTTTGTCATTTTTTGCTGTATTGTTTTTCAGGGGCTTCTCTCGTTTTGTAAATGTTAGGGACGGCAATGGGGCAACACCGTTGCACCTTGCAGCAAGACATAGAAGACCCAATTGTGTCCACATTCTACTAGACAATGGGGCTCTTGTATGTGCTTCCACGGGGGGATACGGGTAAATTCGCAGCTTTTCCTTTTATTTCCACCCCTGTTTACCACTATACTTATTCCTTCTTTTGCATCTTTTTTGGATTAGTTCTTGTGGCTATTTGATTGGTCGGGTTTCAATTGCAGCTCTCCTGGAAGTACCCCACTACACTTGGCAGCTCGCGGGGGATGTTTGGATTCTGTCAGGGAGTTGCTCGCATGGGGAGCTGATCGGCGTCAAAGGGATGCATCAGGGTATGTTTTAATCTGTGCCATTTAGAAGATCTGTTCTTCTATCTAATATTTTGAGTCCTTAGCAATAAAACTTATCCTTGCATTGGATTTCTTTTATGGTTTTCTAGCTAATTTAGGTGTTTTCAGGAGAATACCATTTTCAGTGGCTCTCAAAAGGAAACATGGGGCATGTGCAGCTTTGCTCAACCCCTCATCAGCGGAGCCTCTGGTTTGGCCTTCTCCATTAAAGTTCATTAGTGAACTCGATCCAGAAGCAAAGGTTCTGCTAGAGGCAGCTCTGATGGAGGCCAATAGGGAAAGGGAGAAAAATATCTTAAAGAGAACAGTGTATGCCTTGCCTTCCCCTGTGCATTTGAATGATGGAGTTGATGACAACATCTCTGAGGTAGAGTACCTCCCTTTATTTATGTTTGAAACTAGAATTTAACAAGCACACTTGAACAGTATGGTTCTGCTAGGATGCCATACCGATGGATGTTGTACTTCCTTTTTTTGTAGCGGAGTTATGATGTTAGCAATAATGATATTATATTGCTGCAATAGACCATTGAAGTTTCTTTGCAATTGCTTCAAGCTATATAGCTTGAGCAAAACAATGGAAAACAACTCCTGGTCTATAGTTCATGAAACTAACTATTTGTATATCATTCTGGGAAATAATTTGGCATGGCAAACTTTTTGTCTAGTAGAATATTGAATATCCTCCTTTTCGTTGTAAGAAAAGATAATTCTTCAAGGCATCCCGTGTGGAAAGCTAGTAGTTTACTGGCAACTTGGTGAGCGCATTTGCCTCATGATATCATTCTAATCTCTTTTATCATCTAGCATATACCTCGTTTGCAATGTGATTCGTTGGAATTGGATTTAATTAGCACTTCTTTCTCGAAATATTTAAGCATTGTGCCCTATCACCATGCTCATTCACATGCCTTCAGAATATGCTTATTGTTTTTCGAAGAATAGGAGAATTACTAGTCAATAGGACTATTAGAAAATTATATTTGTGATCACATTCATTTGCATCCCTGCAGACAAGTGACTCAGAGCTCTGCTGCATCTGCTTTGATCAAGTCTGCACCATTGAGGTTCAAGACTGTGGGCATCAATTGTGCGCACATTGCACATTAGCTCTCTGCTGTCACAATAAGCCCAATCCTACAACACTATGCCTGCCTGCACCAGTTTGCCCCTTCTGCCGTAGCACAATCGCTAGACTGGTGATAGCAAAGACTAAGACCAATAATGATGGGGAAATGGATGCACCTTCAAAGTTAAGGAGGTCGTCGAGAAGGTTCCGCAACCTCAGTGAAGGTAGCAGCAGTTTCAAAGGTCTCTCAGCCTTGGGCTCTTTTGGAATGTTGGGTGGTCGGGGTGCAGGAAGGAAAACCGATAGCAGCAATATGATGGACAAGCCGTGACATATTAGTTGGTTGTGCTGAATTTGGCATTCCAAGTCCAAGGGCAGTATGATTAAGCCAAATAACTAGATTTTTGCAATGGTGCAAGTTTTCTACTTTCAAGCTTGTAGCGCACAGTTCCTTTCAGGAAGTTGGAGCAAACACCATTGTGGAATCCCATATTGTGCTCCATGAAGAATGGCCTCCCATGTAAACATATATTTTATAGAGTGAATCAATGAGTTCGTTTATAATTCAATCTGAAAATGTGGGTTGGTGAGTGTCATGCAACTTTCATATAATTGAGCATGGGGATGGGGCTCCATTATTGTGTATTCGCTTTACAGTCTCGTGTGGTTTTTGTCTGGGCCTATTTGACCTGATCGCTAGTAAAAGGCCAGTCAGTATTGTACTCAAAAGTATTTTTCAGATAGCGACCATATTGTACGCAAGCATTTTTCAGACAACGATGACAAGTACGGAAAAGAATACTACGTGTCTTTGGCGTATGCTTTGATGGAGAGACAAAAACGACTGAAGTTGTAGGGCTGTTGTATCTTGTTTGTGTGCGGAAATCTATCATGACAGCAAAGTTAAACCAGTTGGTGTGAGGTACGTTGAGCAGCGACCATCTTTGGCCCCAAAGAGATGTTTGGTTGAAAAGGGGTGAGCGGAAGAGAGAGATATTGGCTTTTTGCTACTGGGGTCAGTTGTTGAACTAGGCGACACTCGTGAGCTGGGGCCCCATTGCCGTCTAGAGAAGGGGATCTCATGCCATCATCCATCGTTGAGAATCTTTGGCTCTACAGAAATATCAAAGAGAAAACTTGGATGAATGGAATTCTCGCTCTGCGTAGACGAAGAAAGTAAATTTTTGGTTTTGAATGGAGAGAGAAAAAACACATACGACTTTTGATCAGGTCCATTCCTTTTAGATAAAGTTGCTCTCTTGCTGCGGCACGTTCAATTAGTCATTTTCACAAGAAGATGAGTCGGAGCTAATGCCATGTCTCACTTGATTTAGCAAATGATAGTCCAAACTGATCCTCTCGATAATGGTTTATATGAAAAGATCGATGTATGGTGACTTGGAATATGTCAATGCACGACAGCAATGAATAACTTGTTATATTACAGGAACAGAACATTATGTGCAGTTTTCTTTGTGATTAATCTTGAAGACAACACCATAAAAGCAAGTAAAAAACAAGCCCAATTGAAAAGGCATTGTCAGATTTTTTTTTGCACAATCACAGCACAGAGTTTAATTAGCAATAACAGAATAAAGATTCTACAAGCAGTTTGCTGAGCACCAGGGAAGCACGGGACACGAAGAAAGAATCTGAGCACTATTTGAACTGGAGAAAGGTGCACCTCATGTCCTGGAATACTTATTCACGTTGGATTTCCGACACAAACAAGATCCAAGCCATTAAAGACACTTGCGCCAATGCATCCATTGACAAGCGAGATGGCATTGGATGTTTCAATCTAAACAAGTGCAACTTTAAATATATGATTCCACTTTATTTAAACTTTAAAAGACAAATACAAGACGTCTCTATCAATCGTTGCAAATATGGAAAGATTCAAAACAACAATTAGCAATGGAGTCAGACTCGCCATCACCAAAGCCAGCACGTGCTCCGTTTCTTCACAGCTCCAGCCAAGATTAGAGATCCAGTTCCATCTACTGGAGCGGGAGCAATGAGGCCATTAGAGAATAGCGTTGTGCTCTGATGTAGACTGGCTTTCAGGTAATCCTTGGACTTCATATGTGATCAGAGTCTGATTCCTTCTGTGGACATTGCTGGCACGTCTCTCTGACTCAAGAAAATGTGACGATGATGGAACAGTGCCAACTCTCTGACAGTTAAACGGGGCTTTTGAGCACGGGAAGAAACATGTTCTGGTCTTCTGATGGCTCTTCTAGTTGCCTCTCAAGGAGTCCGGTTTGTTGCCACTGAACGATCTCGCAGAGAGTTCAGCAATGCTAGTTAAGGAAGTATTTGGATCAATTCCGAATTCAAAATCGAGAGAATTATCAATTCAGCTAATTCTAAAAAATAAAAAAAAATAATTGAATCAATAAATTTTAGTATTTGAATATATTTTTCAAATAAAATTAAGGAATTGTTAATTCCGTAAATTTGGTGAATTCTAGTGTTTGGATTGCAAATAAAAATTGATCAATTTCGTTAATTCTTGAAATTTCAGCATTTGATTGATGTTGAAATTGAAAATATAATAACCTAATTCCAAATGGGTGAAATTATCTTTTTTTAGTTTTATTCATATTTATTTTAAAATATAAAAATATTTAATTAATAAACCAATAAAACATATTTTGATAATTAAAAATATACATATATATTAAAAATATATTTATAACATTTGATAAGTTAAGAAAAAAATAAAATACTTTTTAAAAAATATTTATTCAATCAATAAAATATATTTTAAATTAGAAATAGATAATTTATAGGTATTAAGATTTACAAAAAATGTGCAAAAATTTAATAAGTAGATGAAAATCATTTCCATATGATTTTAGATACAAAAAATTTAGTTTATTTTTTTGAAATAATATTAATGATTGAAAGAATAACAATTATACATTTACAATTATTTACGAAATCGAAATACATTGCATATAATAACTTAACTAATACATGAATTTTGTAAAAAAAACATAAACAAATGTCAACAACAAATATGAACAAAATGAAAAATAGTTATCTTATGTACAATATACCATGAAAATAATTTTGCGTATGCTTGAGAAGCGATTTGCATGAACTAACTGATCGATAATTTCCCCATATGAAAAATTGTTGTTAAAACCCATAGTCCTAGTTGCACAGAATTTACCGCCCATCTTGCAACCAACCAAACAAAATAGAAAAGAAATTGAGTTATTTAGAGAGAAAACTCCAAAATCTGCGAGATCCTTCAAACAAACATAGAAGGGATGTAGGCATTTCATTCAAACAAGCTTCTGGATTCAGCTTTAAATAAGAATGTTTTATTGTCAACTCAATGCAATAATAGAACCAGTTAGATAATAGACATCACCTGAGATAAAACACACAAGGTTGTCGGCGAGGTTTTTCATTATATTTACCTATATGTGTATCATATCTCATAATCACAGCTTCCACGCAAGCACCATTATGATAGTAAAAGAATATTAGCTCTACAAAGATTTTATGACAAAGCAGAAAAAAAAGAATTAAGCTGGACAATTACACATAGCGTGGGAGTTGATGCTTCTCATCGTGTTCTTGGTGATGAGAAATAGAGAGATAGGTTAACACAACTATAAGAGTACCTTCAGAAATATTTTTTATAAGCAAACTCCAAATTAAATAAATAGGGAAAGCCTATCCACTAATAATAATAATTGTTTCTATGCATCCAAGAAGAGTCTGCAAAATATTATAGTGAACAGCCAAAACATTTGAAAGCCCTAACCAACAATTACTCCTGAAATAGCATTTCACTCTCATCCCAGAATCCTTTTCTGACTAAAACCATGCATACATCTCCAACATACAAAGTAATTTTCACGAAATTACACAATAACATGCAACCCAGAGGAAAACCATCCTTCGGAAGATCTAAGCATGGAAAAAACAACAAAAATTGAACACAAAAAGACCCACAAACAAAAACCCTAGGAAGGCAAGCATAGTTACCTGAGAAAACATTCCCAAACTAAATCAATAGAGATAAAACTTGACCTGAAGCTGGATGAGGAGCTTCGTGGTGACCCGGTCCTTGGAATCCATGGCTGACTAAACCGTCGACCTCATTGCTCCAAAACTGGACCGGAGAATGGGATACGCTGCCAAAGGAAGCGATTGAATTTCATCAAGCTCGCAGCTAGGGTTCTGAATTACATACCTAAAACACACCAAAAAGGAGAGCCGCACTTCCAAATGGCGGGGATGAAGTGGGCACTGATGCTTGCGTTCTTGAGCTCCGCCTTCAGAGCTCCAACATCAAAGATGGAGTGAGGCGCCATTGGAGGAGGCGGCCAAACTCAGAGGATGAACTCGTTTATTTAGGGCGATGATCGGGGATGGGTGCAAGAGAGCAATGATGGGGCATTGTTGCGGAAGGCAGGCCGATCAGGGAAGAAGGTGACGAGAAGAAAGAAGACAGAAATTGTAGGAATTCGCAATATTCCTACCCAAATTCCGGACCGGAATTGATTCATCCACTTGAATGTGAGCCGCACGCAATTTCAGACCGGTATTGCGAATTCCTATCTCTCGCGAGCAGAATTCAAATCCAGATTGAGCAATTCTGAATTTTTTTTTCAGCAATTCTGAATTTTTTTTTGTATCCAAACGTCAAAATTGAGAAAATTGAATCCTCAATTCTCCCAATTCAGTCAATTTGAACGGTTTAAAATTGATCCAAACAGTCTCTACACCTAGAAGGCTACCAAGTATGATGCTCCTATCATGGAAGAACTGATCCTGTTGACTGCAACACAGGTGTTTTTTTTTGTTTTTTGGGAAAAAAAATCACATTCATAGAGTTACTGGAGCAAGAGTTACAGGCACACCTACATGACCAGATAAATACTGAAGTAGCAGTGACAATAACTAGGTTCCCCGAAGTACTCCGGTCACAACATATAATTATAAGAAAGACTGCAACACAGGTGTTGAAATATGAAAAACACTATAACAACAAGTTTAGCTAACTTAAAAAAGGCAATTAATTTACAAAGCTAAAATTATTAACATTTGAATAGAATCAATCTGATACGTACTTTGAGTGATCCTGATGAAGATGTTGTGTGGCAGCTCCTGCAAAAATGGAGGGAAGGGGACCACAAGAACATGCCGATGAGGTGATTCGTATTTTAGAAACGCTAAAAGGGTCTCATAAGTTCAATGATTTGATGAAGTAAGTTCTTGAAAGACAAAAGCTGTACTTGATGATTTGTGACGGCACAGCAGAGAATGTGACCACACACAATCAAATCATAAGCAGAGTATATCCATTTGCAAGCTTGTATTTACAAGACTCAGATACTTCTTTATCAGGAGAGAAGCAATAAAAACAAGAACTTCTTGTAGTATTAGAGGTAGAAGAAAAGAGAAAAAGAAACTGGGAGAAGAAAAACGAATGACTTTCATTGTGCAAGTATAGTTTTCCTGACCTTTGTATCCAAATCGGATGAAGTGACCGAACTGGGAGAAGCAGTTACAAGGGTACTGAAGGAAAGAGAACCAGAGTAATCAAGATTCCGAACCAGCCCAATTCTCGCATTGATTGGCTGCAGTCCAAGAGACCACCTGCCTTCCTGCCATTGATCCAGAAAAGTGAGTTTCACAAGAGTTGCAAAACCCAAAGCGGAAAAAAGCAAATGAGCACAGTAATGTCTATGAAAGCAAACAATGGAAATAGCTAAAGATTCTCTTATGATCAGGACAAGAGAATAAGAATAGTCGAAGCTAAAAATAGTAAGGAAATGAACTCACCTGCATTGCCATCTGCATCACTGTAGTTGGATATGAATGAAGTCACTCCAGCAAGCAAGACCACTCAAAAGGTCCCTAGTCTGAACATCACAGGCAACATCTTCAAAGCAGATCTAGTTCATTGAATAGAAGTGCAGGATGGACACCCTCAAGAACATGAAATTCTGAAGAGGCAGAAGAAAAGAAAGAGCAATGAAAGTGGCTCATCAGTGTTTTGCTTGTCCAATGTATACGTAGAATCTGGGGCACACTGAGCTGTTGATAGAAGAGAAAGAAAAGGAAAAAGAAGCAGCAACACAGTAATGATGAAATGGGGAATGGGCTTCAACATAAAGGGGAAATTTCATTAAATGAGAGTAAAAAGAAACTAATGCTATGGTTGTTCTTTCTACGAAAAAAAAATAGAAACAAATACCATATGGTCACTGTGGAGGTGAGCTGTTGCATCTTTTAGACTTTTGAGCCTACCATGCTGCGAATATATTGACCTAAAAGCATCCAGCCCATCTCTTGGCTTCTGAGAACTCAAGGCCTGGGCTAACCCACACAGAGCCTGTCAAAAAAGACGTGAAGCCTGGACATGGATAACAGAGAAGCATCATCTTAAGCTGTCACAAGAATCAGACCCATCACTAATTGCAGTCAGATTACAGGCTTAACATTGCTGTATGCAAGGTCTTGAATAAGAGCAACCTAAAAGGTATATCATGAAAACTATTATGGCCACCATCTTTCTTTATTTCTTCTTTTTATAATAAGATACTTTAAGAAACTGTTCGGTCACTTGGAGTAATCGCTTTGTTGCTATTCCCGAGCTAAACAGGCCCTAAACAATTTAAGTTCAGACATGGTAGCACATGAATTCTGAGTCAAGAGAAGCTAGAGAAAGGCCACTGCTATTATCACTGAGTCACTGACGTGCTAAATGACTGGGGGGGATGGACACCATCATGGCACCAATTACGGAATCCATTCAGTTATCATTGCTGTTGTGCATGGCATTTCCCAGTACACGGCGTATACAAAATGAGGAATCCAATAAAGTTCAGACTAGGTTCAGCAGTGCTACTGTGCTAGGAATGTCATGGTTTGGCTTCATAAATTTTTTCTCGTGCCGTTCACAAGAACCCTATCCATCAGAGAATCTTCCACCTCTAGAAAGATGATTAAAAGGAAAATTCAATAACAACAACAAAACAGACAAATAAATGGTTGAACAAAAACAATAGCAGGCAACTCAGTAGGCCATCATGCTGCATATAAGCTCAAACAACAAATTCAGCTCGCTGAACATCCGACTCTCATCAAATTCAATATATTTATCTTTGATTTCAAATGAGACATTGAAGAATAACGAAATATTTCTCCAACCTGACAAGAGAACCATGCTGATCAAACTATTGTCACAATTCTACAAGGATGTGTGACGCACCACCAAACTCCAAAAGATTGCCTGATTTTTTGATGAACGGATTGGCAGATATCATGGTGTAATTTGATTTATCCAGAATCTGCATGTTGAGGATTGATACAAGTCAAGATCATCTCATATAGAGAAAATGTAGCATTTCAGAAGAAAGTACAGAAACAAGTTGCTAAAGTTTCATCAAAAACACAAAAGTTGACAAAAATATCAATTATGATCTATTTCTCAGATTTTGCTTCAGCATATCACTAACAACTTGTATCAGACCTGAGACCACTTTTAAATTTTCATTTTTGGTGCTCCGTCAGGTGGATCTGTTAATGCTAGAACTCGGCATTTTATTACTTGACTGAATGGTAGAATATACACAGCAGATGTGCATTCTTGTTTCCAGATTTTGATGGTGGAAGTCAATTTGAATTTATGGAATGTTTCAACTTGAGATACTTTGTGTATGTCTGTTTGGACCAATACTGAGATTAACTTAACCAGAAGAAACATTATGTTTGGATCTTCCACCAATCTGTAAGGTCCCTATATGAAGCACAGTTTTTCCAAGGACAAATGTACGCTATAAGAGAAAAAAATCTGCAATTTTTATTCCAATTCTCAGCCAAAGGAGTATCAAATACGAGAAATCAGAAGAAAAGGAATTACTACCAAGGCTACATTTTGGTTCTCATTGAACACAGGAACTGAAGGGAATCGTCCGGATAAGCAGTGAACGGGGTTATACTCTGTTTTTCCGCACGCTCACAATGATCCGAAGGTGGGCTCTCCACCACAGGGCTGACCTCGTTCACCAGAAATCTCCGAGTCTCCGGCAATACGCACGAGGGCGAAGCTACAACCGGAGTCCTATATTGCTTCCTGACGGCCACCATCCGATGATCGGGGGTACACATCCCACGATCCACAACCCTAGCCATCTTCTCCGGCCGCTGGCACGCCACCCATCGCTCCTCCTGAACGACCTCTCCGTCCTCCACAGGAGTCATATGGGAACTATGCTTTCGGAAGGGCTTCTGGGGAGCAGGAGAGATGCTGGGGGCCGGTGCGGAGGCGTTCCTAAGAGCGAGAAGTGGTTTGCAGGAACGGGAGGCGAGGGAGGCGGCGGCGGAGTCGATGACGGCCCAGAGCTCAGGGTCGTCGAGGTCCGGGTTGTCGATGGAGAAGTGGACGGCGGAGTTCGTGGATCTGGACAACATCACGGTGCCGATCCGTCTGTCGGAATTCAAATTGGAGGTGAACGGAAGGGCGCGTGGAGTCGAGAGGGCCAAGTCGTACCCTATAAGAATAAGCAACCGTTCGATCCACGGTCTTCGCCTCGTGATACGTTCTTCTTAAGATCATCCTCAATGAAGTTTTCTGGATACTGAAATAGTCAAATTGCAAGAAAAATAGACAGGAAAGGAGGAAAAAAAAAGAAAGCTAATCTTTGTTGCCTTTGCCAATGCACAAGAATATCAATTCATCACGGCGATGCCTCCTTCCAGCTTCTTCCCCACCTTCGGGTTGACAACAGCAACTTGTGTAAAGAAGAATAGCTCCACGGTGGCGTCATCAACGCAAAGGCGGTGGTGATCCTTGTAGGGTGTTCTTCTTCTCGCGCGAGGACCGCACTTGCGCTTCATTGGGGCCAAGGGGACCTTGAGAACCGATGGTATTCTGCGCCTTGGTGACGTTGGAATGTGGTAGCCGTCATCACTGTCTCAACCATTGATGTCATCTTCCGCTTCTTGTTTGGCCACCTGTTCGACTTCCGCCATGTCTTGGCTTCATGATCTTGAAAAGAACAACAAGAAGAGGAAGGGGCTAAGATGTGTTCTTCGTCTTCTTGCATCAGGTGATCACGCACGTTTAGGTCTTGGTCCTTGATGTTTGACATGGGTTTCTTCAAGGAACATGCTGCTCTTTGGATTGGAATTGGATCCGAGTTCTTGTCGAACACAAGGAGATGAAAAACGGGCATGTCGGAAGAGATGAAGACCTTCTCTGAATTGGAGCAGTACTCATACAAAGAAAGAAGATGATTACAAGACCAGGATAAGGAAAACAAGAACTTAAAAAGGGTTGTATCTCCGCGAAGAAATGGAACGCAAGAAGAACTCACGAAGAACGATGATCGATTGTAAACGAGGGAACGGTGACAAATGAGGAAGGGAAAACCAGGAAGGGATCGGTTTTGTAGCTGGAAAGACCCGTTCCTTTCTCAGGGCACACCAAATCACAACCGCCTGATTCCCCTCTTTGGGTTCTTGAGCACGAATCTCAACGTACAGAGGATACAAACCAGAAAGGATTGTATAATAAACCTAGTTATTTTCTTCAGAAAGTGAATGAACTGCATTGATTGGACCCAGTGGAAGAAATGATGAAAGATGTGGTTGCATAATTAAGAATATGAGAAAATAAAACAACTCTAATGGAAGTTGTCTCCGACTCAACGGTGCCTATGACTCTAAAATGGAATAGTTTCCAAGTATGGAGAAAGACTAGCATGTAGAAAGAGATCATTTGTCTGAGTCTCACCACGAGTTTACAAGGTTCTCAAGGCACAAAAATTATCCTTGGTTGGATTAACGAAGAAAAGACGAGATTGGAGAGGCATATCTCAATCTCAATGCTTCAACCTCTCTTTCGTGCTACTCTCCAGCCAGCAAGTAATTCATGCAAGCACGTTTTTTGCATCTGAGTGAAAACTTTGCCCCATTACAGAGGAGATGAGCATGTTCACAGCTGTCCTCCATTGAAGACAGTGAAACGCCAAGAGAGGAATGGATGAACAGCGTTTAGTCACATGTTCACAGCTTTCCTACATCTGCAAACTGTTAAATGCCAGGAAAAACATGGATGAGTACTTCAAACAGACAAAAAACACAGGAACGAAGATGAACAATGCACAGGGGAAGCAAAGTTTTTGGGGGAAGTAATACATCATGTGCATGGTTTTCATCATCAGAACAAGGAATAAAGAAAAAGCCAGAGGCTTTGCTGGTAACTTTGGAGGGTAAACACACACAGCAAATTTCATTCTCCACTTTGATGGTATTATTATACTCCCAGTCCTTCATGATCCTGCTCCCATATCAACCCATCATCATCAGTTGGGCCTGCAGACGGTAATCATCCAACCTATACAACCCCACTTAGGCCCTTCTAATGTTAATTAATCTGTACCATACATTATAGCACCACTCTCATCAATTTGCATGCCTAACTATGCATGCACTCGCTTTCTTGGAGGGCATCCACATAACTACGTAGGAGAATATAGGTAGAGCTTTTCACGAAGCAAAACGTACCTACTGGTAGAGGTGTTAAATGAACTGTGCCGAATATGTCTCATTTTATTAGGCTGTTAAAATTATGAGATAATTACTTATAAGTCTCTGTAATTAACTTTAATTATGCATAACCTCCCAGTAATTTTCAGAATTATTCACCCTCCCTTATTTTTGAAAATATTTACCCACACCCCTAATTATTATTTAATCATATTTTTTAAAAAAAATTTCGATTTTACCCTCAGTTATTTTACAATTAAACCCCTAAAAACTTATTTTTTATTATTCAACACTCCGAAATTCGTTTTTTTCAAATAACACTCCGAAATTATTCCGATTAATAAAAAAGTCTCCGAAATTCGGATTTTTGTAAATACCACCCCGAAATTATTTTGATTTACAGAAAAGTCTCCTAAATTATTGCGACGGCGGCGAGGGTGGCAGCGTACGGGCGGCGACACTGAAGGCCGGCAGCGGGAGCGGAGACCGGGGTCGGCGCGCCGGCACGCGGGCGTGACCGTCCGCGCCCGCGTGCCGAGGACGGAGATTGAGGCCAGCCCGCGCGGCGCGGACTGCCTCGACCTCCATCCCCGGCACGCAGGTCGAGGATGAAGGTCTAGGCCGAGGCCGGCCTGCGTGCCGGCGCACCCGCGCGCCGGCCCCGGCCTCCGCTCCCACCAGTGGCCTCCGGCGTCGCCACCCGCACGCCGCCACCCTCGCCGCTGTCGCAATAATTTCGGAGACTTTTCTATAAATCGGAATAATTTTAGAGACTTTTCTGTAAATCAGAATAATTTCGGAGTGTTATTTAAAAAAACCGAATTTCGGGGTGTTAAATAATAAAAAATAAGTTTTTAGGGGTTTAATCGTAAAAAAATCGAGAATAAAATCAAAATTTTTTGAAAAAAATTTGATTAAATAACAATCGGGGGTGTGGATAAATATTTTCGAAAATGAGGGGTATAGGTAATTTCGGAAATTACAGAAATTATACATAATTAAGATTAATTATAAGAACTTATAGATAATTATCCCTAAAATTATTTTGGTCATACTCGGTAGGGCTCAAAACAGTGACGAGCTGTATTTGACAGGGCTGGTGAAAAAAAATAGAGATCAAATATGCCCAGTGAAGAAAAATAGGCATAAGACACAGCTCGCGGCCCACAAATCTGTGAGTCATATCATACTTAATTCTTTATGCTCACACACATATATATACAATAATAATTAATAATAAATTATAATTTGGCGATGGGCCATACTAAATACGTATAGACCCATTTTGACATATTTACCTGCTGGGTTTTGCCTTAAGCAGATCTTTTAGAACATAATAACACTTGTCTTCCTGTGGATTTTAACTTTGAAGCAAGGGGCAATCAGGATACAGAAGTTTTCTCTTAAACATAATTCCAATTTAATTCATCGTCCATAATTTTAACCCACATAGGTTGGCCAATAGCCTAGCAATTTTATAGGATCTGCACATGGTTGGCCATTTTCTAGTTGGGTCATTCCTAGATGCCAAGGTTTGAGATCCTCCGATTGACCTGCACTATTGTGTCTTCTTGTATTTCTGATGATCAGCATTAATAAGAGCTGGGATACTAGAAACAGAGAGGGGCACTGTTCTCGAGTTCAAACAACCCTGGAGCTGATAGCATTAGAATTGGGGGTCATTAACACAAAAACAAAGGTGAATATCTGCCATAAATTTCATGGGAAGCTTCATGTGAGTATAAACAATACAAGCTGATGCAGGAGGCTGAAATTCAACGAATATCTCCTTATGTTATGCCTCACTCTTTCCGACATTCAATAATGTATCCAGTGACTCACTGAATAGATGTTATTATCATATCCAGTGAGGAGGAAATCACAGGGAACATGGTGCAGCAGAACTATTTTGCTCCAGGCCCAAGTGGTAAAAGGTATAGTTGAATGGATATGCACATTCAATTTCCTTCGCAGGTCTTCTGTCAAAATACCAGTCTCCAACAGCCTCCGCAATTGTCTGAACAACAAATTGTGTACTGGAGATCAAGTTCTGCCGATATGTTCATCATGTACTTTTAAAGAACATCTCACAGCACCATGTAGAAGTAGCGAGATTTACAACCTAACAAAAAAGGACTCAAGTCTTTATAATCATACAAATTCCTAATGATTTCTAGCAACTTCCTTGTTAGTTGGTAGCAAGCTTTTAATTCTGAAAAGGAAAAATTTTCCATTCTCTTCAAATTTCAAACCAAAATTAAAGTGGTATGTTCACCAATATCAGGCAACCAGATCCTAAGACTCTATGCTCGATTAAAAAACATAGGGACGAGATTATATTTTGGGAGACTCTTCGGAGTGCCGCGCGATATTGCTCATTGTCTGACAGTTTGCAAAGCAGGAATTTATGAACAAGCGCAAATATTAGGAGTTTGAACGGTCATTGGCCGGCAATCTGTTGAACAAATGAAAAACGAACAACTGGAAAGATTGAAATTTGGCTGCAAGAAGAAAGTTTTCAGTCATTTCCGGACGCTACAGCTTTGAACGCAGAGTTTGTCAAATGTATTGACCGAATCGCATGAGACTGGCCGGAGTTCTTGGAAGAGCCATGCAGCGCGCCGCACGCCAACACGATCATGCACATTTCTTCCAAATTTCCAGGTCGGCGAATTCACATGCTCTTAGTTCCTCTCTCTTTCGCCTTCCTTTTCTACCCTATAATTCACAATTCCTCTCAATTTTTCAGGAAAAACGTGATCAGACTTGCCTTACGGCTGGAAGTTCAAGTTGCAATGCATGCTTTCACATCCCTCCAAATCTTTTTGGGCCTGAGCGCTGTTGACCTCTGCTCAGAGGTTGTCTTTGACATTGCCATCGCAAAGTCAAGGTCAAGGTAATGACAATCAATATGAAGTGCTACTCATATCCAACATGATCTCTTATGGCATCGATTTTCTTTCATGTAATTTATAAATGTATAATTTTTTTCCCTTATTAAGTACCTTTTCTCCCACACAATTGATTTGCCATATTTATTTTCAACAAGAGATTCGAATAAATAATTCCTGCATTTTAGCTTTTTTAAATGTAGTGATGTTAACATATTATATTGCATGCCTAGATCTTTATCTATCCAAAGACATTTATGTTTTGTCTTATTGCGAGTCACATACTCTGCTATATGTATTTCTTAAAATTAGTTAGAAACAATGATAACAGCAACATAATCAAACTAGTTATTTAGTAGTTATGTGACATAAGTTCCATTTTTCAATCATAAAACAACAAATGCTTAGCTGCATTATTTTAACAAATGGTTCTTTTTTTGTCCACAACTATATGCTTTTCAAATGAAAGATTGTATAAATTAATTTAATAATTTTAATATTACAATTATTATAATTTTCTAATTACTTACAAATTAAATATTTTTTACTAAAAACATGCATATCTTAAGTTTATTAAAAATTATTTGAAAAAGCACCATAAAATTATATTAAATAAATTCATAATTAGTTACAATTTATTTATATAGCGCTCCATTTTTGGGCCTTTTTTTTCAAATAGTATTAATTTTTTAAATTAAATTAATAATTTTGAAATTAAAATTATTTTATTTTGTCTAATTACTTACAAATAAATTATTTTTAAAAAATAAGTATGTATTTTCTATATCTATTAAAAATTAGGGCCAATTATATACACCCCCCATAATATCTGGTAATTTCGAAAAATCCCTCGAAATTTTCGTAATTATCTACACCACCCTACTTTTCAAAATATTTACCTACACCCCCCTAATTGTTATTTAATTAAATTTTTCTCCAAAAATTTTGATTTTACCCTCCGTAATTTTTACAATTAAATCCCTAAAAACTTATTTTCTCGCTCACACTCTTTCTCCCAAAATATTTACAAAAAAACCCTTAAAATATTTTTATTTATAAAAAAGTTCAAATATTAATAATTCTCAAAAACATATTTATAAAGGAGCTGAAATTTTTTTAATATTTTATAAATAAATCAAAATATTTGTATTTTTACAAATAAGCCCCTTGAATTTTTTTATTAATAAAAAAATTTCAAATGTTAATATTTTTCAAAAAATAATTTATAAAGGAGCTGAAATATTTAAATATTTTATAAATAAACCCTAATATTTGTATATTTACAAATAGCCCCTTGATTTTTTTTTTATAAAAAAGTCCAAATGTTATATTTTTATATGAAATTTATAAATAGGATCTTAATATTTTAATATTTTACAAATAAACCCTACATCAGAAATTTAATTACAAATTTTATATTTGTGAATTTACAAATAAGTCTCTTGAATTTTTTTATTTATAAATAAGTCCAAAATTTATAAGGTTTAAAAAAATTTAACAAAAAAGAGCTAAAGGTATTAAAACTTAAAAATTTAAAATACAAGTTCAATATTTTTTATATTTAAAAATAGACCCCTCAAAATTTTTTATTTATAAATAAGCTCAACTTTTATCAATTTTTAAATAAAATTTCACAATATTGAAGTTTTAAAAATTAAAATTTTGAATTACAAATTTAGTATTTGTATATTTACAAATAGACCCCGTGAATATTTTTATTTATAAACATGTTCAAAATTTTATCATTTTTAAAATAAAATTTTACAAAAATGATATTGAAGGTTTTAAAACTTAAAATTTCAAATTACAAGTTTAATATTTGTACATTTATAAATAGACCCCTAAAACATATTTATTTATAAATAAGTCCAAATTTTATTATTTTTTAAATAAAATTTTACAAATAAAATATTGAAGGTTTTAAAACTTAATATTTGAAATTACAAGTTTCATATTTGTACATTTACAAATAGGCCCCATGAATATTTTATTTATAAATAAGTCTAAATTATTATTATTTTTTAAATTAAATTTTACAGGAAAGACATTGAAGGTTTTAAAACTTAAAATTTAAAATTACAAGTTTAATATTTATACATTTAAAAATAGACCCCTTGAATATTTTTATTTATAAATAAGTCTAAATTTTATTTGTTTTAAAACTAAATTTTACGAATAAATCATTGAAGGTTTAAAAATTTAAAATCTAAAATTACAAGTTTCATATTTGTATATTTTCAAATAGATCCCTTGAATATTTTTATTTATAAATAAGTCTAAATTTTTTATCATGTTTTAAATAAAATATTACAAAAAAGATATTGAAGGTTTTCAAACTTTAAATTTAAAATTACAAGTTTAACATTTGTACATTTAAAAATAGATCCCTTGAATATTTTTATTTATAAATAAGTCCACATTTTATTTATTTTAAAACTAAATTTTACGAATAAGTCATTGAAGCTTTGACAACTTAAAATTTA
Source organism: Trichopus zeylanicus subsp. travancoricus (assembly GCA_005019695.1). NCBI lineage: Eukaryota > Viridiplantae > Streptophyta > Magnoliopsida > Dioscoreales > Dioscoreaceae > Trichopus > Trichopus zeylanicus. Next base: position 268,098 of record RXID01014828.1, on the reverse strand, counting down.
AAATTACAAGTTTTATATTATACATTTAAAAATAGACCCTTTGAATTTTTTTTTTATAAATAATTCTAATATTTTTATCATGTTTTAAATAAAAATTTACAAAAAAGACCTTGAAAGTTTTAAAACTTAAAATTTAAAATTACAAGTTTAATATTTATACATTTAAAAATAGGCATGTTAAATATTTTTATTTATAAATAAGTTTAAATTTTATTTATTTTAAAACTAAATTTTACTAATAGACCCCTCGCCGCCCGTGCTCGCACCCTCACCGACCCACGTCTGCACCCATGCGCCGCCCTCGAGCGTTCGTTCCCACGTGCCGGTTCCACGCGCCGACCTCGGGCTTCCGCTTCCGCGTGCCGGCCTCCGGCATCTACGCTCACTCGCCGGCCTTGAGCATCTGCACTCACGCGTTCCTTTATACATATTTTTTTGAAAAATATTAATATTTAGACTTTTTTATAAATAAAATTATTTCAAGGGTTTATTTGTAAATATTTTGGGAGAAAGAGTAGGAGTAAGCAAATAAGTTTTTAGGGATTTAATTGTAAAAATTACAGAGGATAAAAGCAGAATTTTTGGAGAAAAATTTGATTAAATAACAATCAGGGAGATGTAGGCAAAAATTTTGAAAAGGAGGGTAGTGTAGGTAATTACGAAAATTTCGAGGGTTTTTCATAATCACCGGATATTATGGGAGGGGGGTGTACGTAATTAGCGCTAAAAATTATTTGACAAGAGAACTACAAATTTATATTAAACAAATCCCTAATTATTTTAAGTTTATTAAAAACTATTTGAGAAAATAACCACAAAAGTATATTAAATAAATCCATAATTGGTTATGATTTACTTACATAACCAGCTATTTTTTGGCCTTTTTAAAATTTTTATTAATTTTTTACATCAATTTTATATATTTAATATTAAAATTATTATGCTTTATTAATTAATAATAATTAGTGAATATATATTTATACAACTCTTGTGCAACTCATTTAGAAATTTTATTAATTATTAAAATTAAATTACCAATTTTATATTAAATTTATTATATTTTCGTCATAATTTATAATTAAATTATTTTTTTACCTGGTATGTATTTTGATAGACCAATTTCTAATTTCTACTCCAACCAAATACTGAAATTATGGAATTAATTAATTTTATTTGTCAACTAAATAATGAAATTCAGAATTTAAGTGAATTGGTCAAATTCCAATTTCATTGAAAAAATATTCATTCGAATACTAAAATTATTAAATTCTTTCAATTCTCTCAATTTCTCAAAATTACCTAATTTTCTAAATTTCATAATTTCAAATTGAGAATTGATTCAAACCCCCAAAATGACACCAAAATATTTATAATATTGATTTGTCTCAGACGAATGATGACAGCCAGCTACAGAAAGCTTCAGCGATTAATAACCTTAGACCGGAATCAAAGAGGTAAGCAAGAAGGTGGTCAAACATATCGCCTAGGTGATTAATTGCAAGGAAGCAGTCAGCAATGGACTATTATTCCAAGTACTCGAATCGTGTCAATTTCTTCTTTAACAGGAAAAAAAGGAGTGCGCCCTTGTTACTTCTCTTCATATAATTTGAATTCTCTTGTTTCCAAGTTTGAAGAAACTGAGATCAACAAAAGCCCTCCAACACATCAATCAACAGCAAAAAAATGAGAAAAGCATAAAGCTCAGCATTACTCAATAAGACAATCTCGGGCCTTAAGAATAGAGATGAAGTACAGAAAGCTCAGTGCAACAAATTCCCTCGTAAAATAAATAGGACCAATGGGTCTCCTCCTTTGGCAATTTCATTTGCATATTGATGTTCTTGGTGAGGATTACATATTGAAATATTTCATTTCCTTTCAACAGTTTGAAATAACATGGGCTCACCTAAATGTCTAACTAAACATGCTATAGTACAAATGAAACTGCAAAAAAAATGCAGAGAAGGTCTAAAAATTCTGTGGATTTGTATAACTTACAATTTGTATAGTTGTCTACATGCAGGATCTCCATATTCTATCATCCAAGGAGACAACAATGACAGAAACATCATCATGATATCGCCGCCGTTCCCCTTGTGGAATCTCAAGCAATTCGTGGAAATCCATGCCTGCATTCATGATTTTCAGGTTAGTCTCAAAGGTTGCCTCAAGCATTTAGATAATGCAAATTTCTTTACTATTTTCAGAGCGGTTAGAAATTTTGAGCATTACCAGCTTTCTCTGCTGCACGGAAAAGGACTTCTTCAACAAGATGTTGTGCCGGATCTCCTTCCGGAGAAGTTGCAAGAAAAAATTCTACTTGAGCTACAGCTTCTTCATTAGTGAAGTATTGGTACAGACCATCTGATGAAAGTATCAAAAATCTATCTTTGGGACTGAGCCTTTGGTGATATAGAAAGGGGTTGCATGTGATATATGGAGAGGACCCAACATAATCAATCCTGAACATCTCCAGGAGTGCATTGTTCCATTTGGGCTGCAGAAAATTAGCAGATCATTAGATCAATATCATACTAATGATATATTGGATATATTTAGGATATAAATATAAGAAACAGGATTTTAGTGCACTTGAACAATATGACCTATGAGTATTTGAAAAGAACGCAATAAAGAATACACAGTGCTAAATAGAATAAATTCATTATCTGCATTCACTAAAGAAAAGGTTGAATAGAAGAGTGTATTTTGATCTAGTTTGTTAGTACTTCTTAGCATGCTGTCAAACTCATTACCCGCAAAAAGAAAATGAACTGCAAAACTTCTGAAATTGATAGGGCACATATCATACATGATTCTTTTTAGTAATGATTGTAACAAAAATAAAAAATAAAAAATCCCATACCTTCAGGTAAAATTGACTGGTCACTATCTACACAGCCAGACAAGGCACACATGCTATACCAAAAATGTGTTTTTTGCCTACTTTTACAGAACAAGATATCAGTCCATTCAGCATGTATTTTAGATGCAAAACACAAATCATCTTCTACACAACAAATCAACACACAGCTATCGATAATACAAGTCACTGGCATTTCCTCCATCTGGTGACAGTTGTGATGTTGATCAAGGATCCATGATGCAAATGTTCCAAAGTCAATTACAGCTAAGACATTCAGACACAAATGGATAGTTGCATCCATTTCCCTATCTATTTGCAATGAAGTCCAATATAGGTTCAAAATTCAATAATTCTAGAAGCCAATAGAATGTCAGTATACCTGCTTCAAAAATCCAGCTCCAAAAGCTCTAGTGACCTTCAATGAGCCCTTTACACGATCGTTAGAAATAGCAGATCCATCATTAGGATGCTCACTTTTTATTCTCCTCACTTCCTGTATCGGGATAGGCAAGAATCCATTTATGTCAAATTCAAGAATGAGATCAAGTGGAAGCTTCAAAAATCTGGGAATACATTTAAGCAATAGTCCCTTACCTCTTCCATCCAAGTGCTATGATCCACAGTCAACTGCCGAGCAATCAAGCTCGGCTCATCCATCTGATACAACCCTTCCAATTCAAGCAATGTCTCCTCCTTGATCCTCTCCAAATCCGATATTGACTTCTTGATTGACCCCACAACAGGCTTTGCCTTCTGCGCCAAAACTGCACGACTATCTCCTACATTCATAAGGTATACATCATCCCCCTTCATAAGCATTACTAGAACACAGGAGCCCATCAGTGCCAGCTCTGGATTCTTCGCAACCATCTTGTCGGCAGTGTCCAGGAAAGCCTCCTCGGTTCTCTTCAAGCCCATCGACAGTGCTTTCAAGACTTCTTGGTGGTTCACTGGACACCTCGAGCTCTGTTTTCTCAATTGGTCCTTCAATGCTCGATCAAGTTCCAATCTTTCTCGGTTCCACTCGCACTTCCACCTCATCCGCTGCTCCTCCCATCTTCTCCGTGGCTCTCTTGATCTCATCCTCTTATTCCAACTCCATTTCTCCTCTCTCAAATGCTCGTCACGGATTCTTGCATCGGAACCAACTGGATCATTGCAAAGCTGGCAACTTTGGTGATTGTCTTCATCCCAAAGGAGGCCCTTGAGCTCGCACTCGACAGCAGAGTAGAGATTGGCGAGGAGGTAATCAGTGGCATCCGGGCCATTGAATCCGTCATAGATACCAACAAAGACCCAGCCATGCTCCTCGGAGACGACGACATGGACGCGGTCCTCACCTGCCTTCCCCTGCGCCCACTGGACATTACCACTGTTGTCCTGGGAATCTGACGAATCGGAGTAATCTCTAGTCGTGGGTTTGGAGGAGAAGCCAAGGGAGCTATCACGAGAGCCAGACGAGACGGACGGTTTGGAGGAGAGAGAGCGGGAGAGGGACTTGAGGAGAGACGCGGCGGAACGGCTGGGCCGGAGGGAGCGCCATCGAGGGAGGGGGCCAGAGTGAAGCTTTGGATCGATGGGGCCAGAGAGGAACGGAGGGCGTTCGATGGGGCCGGAAAGGAAGGAGCTGTCAGCTAGGGGACAGGAGGGGAAGCGGGGGACGGGGTGCAGGGGCGCGGATGAGAAGGATGTGGAGCTCTCGAAGGCCGATGCGGCGGCAGGCAGGGTAATGGCGTCGAAGGGGAGGTCCGATGTGGATGGCGGCGTGGAGGCGTTGGCGCTGAGGGCGGCGCCCGAGATGGAGCGGAAAGCGGCGGTGGCAGCGTTGGAGTCGTCGGGGACGTAACAGAAGGAGTGCCCGAAGTTGTCGTCGACCGGCTCGGAGGTGACGGCTGCCGACACGTGGCGGCGGCGGTGGAGGACGGGGGCGCAGCAAGGCGTCAACTTTGCCATCCCGTTGCCCATGGCCGAAGGGGCGGAAAGTGAATTGAGGAGGTAGACTTAGAATATCATCGGAAAAATGGGGGGAATTTGGGAATTCAGAGCGGCGATGTGGTACAAAGGAGGAGGAGGAGGAGGAAGAAGAAGAAGAAGAAGAAGAAGAAGCGGGGAAACGAGGGGGTTGACTTTCGGCGTTGAGATTGTTATCCCGTTTTAACAAACCAAGACGAAGAGTTCGGCTGCAAATTGCTTGCGAATTCAGACTATGGATGAGGACAAAGCTAGCCGCGACACGTGCAAATATGGCAAGTCAAAGGAGCGGGGGCAAAGATTCAGAAGTGTAGCGCCCATGGGTTGACCGACACCTGGCGGTACGGTCGGCGGTCTTGATCGGTTTGGGACATGCGACGGCAAGAAATGAAGAAGAAGACGAATTCCTATGCACCAATAGCATCACATAAAACTGCGTTTTGCTAGCTGATTTTGACCATTTACAGAAGAAAAACTAGAGATTTTCCTTAAAAAAATAAAGAAAAGTGAAAAAGTAGAGATTTGAACGAACAAGAGACTCTTTGCATTTGCATTAACGAAAGGCAGCCATCTGAAGCGGGTGCCCATGGTGCATCGTGGATGCAGTTTCTTAGTGGCCTTACTGCCTCAAATAGACGTTCCAATCTTTCTTGGTTTCTTGCAAAAAGAAGCCCAAACTTATTTCCCAAAAGCGGACTCACGTTGCAGCTGAGAATGAACCTCGCTCTCCGAATTTTCTGTGAAGGAAGAGCAAAATGAAGCAGGGGACTAATACGTGGGAGATTACATACACTAATCACGAGTGGACAGTCAGCATGTGATGGCCTCAAAAAAAGCTTTTGTTATCTTATATTGGAACAGCCATCAACGCTGATGCTCTTATTTGCACCAGTGAACAAACAAATCGGTAGGTTTGGGTGCATTAGGTGCAATGGCAGATCTTATATTGACCCAAGGCCAAAATTTCCCTTAATTTATCTTGTTGCGATACAAAATTCACATGTTAGTTTTCAACAATCAGTGTGTGCTTTCGTCAAACTAACAAATGGAGTGGGTTTTCCATAATTTTGTCAGAGGCTACCTACTAAGCAAGCATGTTTGGTCTTTGCTTTACCAAATCATCACGACAGAAATGTATTCTAAAGCCATCTGCTAATTATCAGATTCGACTGTAGACAATGCCAGATGACTATTTCCTCAGTGGACAATTAAGAAAATCGCATTCAGGTACTATTGACTTCAATAAAGGATCATTCTGAAGTAGTGCATATTCGTTGGTTTTTCAGACTTTTTTGGACCAATATTATTGGTGATTATGTCACTAGTGGCTTTGCTCTATGCTCCTTTAAGAGTTTGTTTTAGTATGAAGTTGATGATATCGAACTACGTTAACTTCTACTAACTATACACATTCATCATTAGTCTATCTCTGTGATGTAAATCATATGGGATTATGTTAACTACCACTACCTATATCATGTAGATTACTAATTCGAAACTGTTTGTTTCTCTTATCATCGAGTTTCTTGTCAATGACTAATTAGAATCATTGTGGCCAGTAAATGGAAAGGAAAATATAAAGCAACAAGTGGTCTTTTCTGTATATCCCGGACAAGCTGCAGACTCAGCAGCCATGCTCAATTTATATAACCAGAGGGTTTTGATTATCCGAATTATCAACTACATGCATCCCATGGAAGGAACAAGAAAATCAGAGAAGCAATAAAGTTATGGAGACACTCCAATCTGAGTGTCCTCCACTGCACCCACCCCTTCAGATTCGTTACCCAGTTTTTTCAGAAACAAAAAATGATCACAGTTTGACCAAAACTCATGAAACAGTGAGTGGTTTGTCCGCCATTGCCGGCAGAGGCATGATTTGTATAGAGCAACACATCAAGTGGGGCAGGACAGCCATGCTCCGCATCATCTCCGAGGATTAAGCTCTTTCTAGGATACCAACAAGCACTTTTTTTTTTCGTTGATTAATCTTCAAGCTCACTGTTATAAACTGTGAAATTGCCAAATTGAGGTGTGTTTAATTGGCTTTTTGTGAGATCATTGCAATGCAATTTGCGTGTCATTTATGACAGTGGAGTGAATCCATCAGCAGTTGACGGCAAACTCTCCAGGGAGGCAGTCAATCGGAAAAGGCCTCCATGGCGGTAAGCAGGAACTGCAGAAATAACGCGCATCAAAAGCAACACTTCAACGCCAGGCGCAAAGAGCCATGCCAGTTTCATACAAGATCCACCGGACGTTTCCATTGTGATCATGTTATGTACCTGATCTCGAGGCAAGTCGAGCCAAAGCGTTCACATGAGAATTATTATTGCAGAAGAACTGGAACTTAGCCCTAATCTCCTTCCTCCTCGTGGTATCGCTTGCTCTAGCTCTTTGCTGGAGCCTCTCGATCGATAAGGTACGGTCTTTGCGGTAATCATTCCGTTTTGTCGTGGATTTCAGTGTTTGAGTTTCCTTGAGAGAACAATAGACGGACGTTGCCAGAAGATCCTTTTTGCCCCTAATTTCACCGATTTCTTCTGTTTCTTCTTTTCTCCCCCTCTTTTTTTTCTGAAATTTTGTTATTCCAGCATGCTACACAATAAAAGAGCCATTTTTGTGGTATCGTTCTGTTGTTTGACCGTTTTTATGGATATCTCGTGATCGATTCCATATACTTCTACAGAATTCTTGGAGTGAGGAAATCACAACGAGGTTTCATGATTCTGACTACTGGTTTCCAATTATGCCTAGCAAAAAACCAACAATGCTGCCAATGGCTGCTGGTTTTTTCAAATAAGAAATGGTCACGAACAGCTTGTCATGTTTTGTCATTTATGCCTTATGAAGGCTTTTTGTAGTTGTCCATGAACGCATTGAACTGTCACTAAGCAGAATTTAGTTCATATTTGCTGCAGAGACAACAAGCATGTTTCCTAGATCTGGAAGCCATAAAAGGTGCAATTGACTGTGAGTCCGATTGAGCTCTCTGAAATGACCATAGTGCTTTTTTTGCTTTTCCCAACGCCTTTTGTTTTAAGTTGATATTGTTGTATGGGCATCCTCAGACCTTTCTATATCTTTTAGCTATTGAATAGCATCATCGTTTTCCTGATTTAGAAGTTGTCAGCATTTTGCATGATGTTATCATTCTTTCACCCAGTTTGGGATGTTCGTTGATTTTTATCTTGCAAGAATCATATTTTACATGCTTTGATTAAGTCTTGCTGCAGCTCACAGGCCTCTCTAAGAACCTTGTTACTTTGGCATGGGAAGGTGCTCCTCAGTTGAACTATCTGGAGTAGATATTGGATTGGGACAGGTACAACGCTTAAATATTACTAATCGTAGAAGTCATCTATTTTTTTCTTGCAAACAAGAAGACTAAAGTTATAAATTTAAGAAGTATTTACCCATAACCCCCAAATTTTATCTTATTTATCAAAAACTCTCCGCGATTTCAATATTTAACTACACTTTCCTTCTTTTCGAATTTATTATCTATAATTTCTTAATTATTGTTTAATTAATTTTTTTTAAAAAAATTACTTTTATCCTCTATAATTTTACAACTAAATCTTTTAAAATTCTTAATTTCTCATCCTCTATTTTTTCTTTCAAATATTTACAAATAAATCCTCAATTAAATTTTTAATTATAATTTATATATTGGTATATTTATAAAATAGACTCTTCAAATATTTTTATTTATAGATAAGTCTAAATTTAAATATTTTTCAAATAAAAATTTACAAAGAGGATCTTAAATGTTTAACATTTTTTATAAATAAATTCTCCATAAAAATTTAAGTTATAAGTTTAATATTCATATTTTTATAAATAGACTCCTCAAATATTTTTTATTTATAAATAAGTCTAAATTTTATGTTCTTTTAATAAAAATTGTACAATATTGAAGGTTTTAAAACTTAAAATTTTACATTATAAGTTTAATATTTGTATATTTACCAATAGATTCTTCCAAATATTGAAGGGGTCTAATTGTAGATGTACAAATATTAAACTTGTAATTTAAAATTTTTTGGTTAAATTTAAGTTTTAAACATTCAATGGTCTTTTGTGTAAAATGTTATTTTAAATAATAAAATTTGGACTTATTTATAAAATAAAAATTAAAGGAGTTTATTTTATAAAATATTCAAATATTAAAAACTTTAATTTAAGAATTTAAGTTTTAAACCCTTCCACATTTGTTTAAAAAATTTATTTTAAAAATGAGAAATGTAAGTTTTGATAAATAAAAATATGGCAAGAGTCTATTTAGAAAAGTAATAGTATGTAAATGTGTAATTTAAAACTTTAAGTTTTAAATTTTTTAATTTTTTTTTGTAAAATTTTATTTAAGAATGATAAAATTTGGACTTATTTATGAATAAAATTATTTAAAGGATTTATCTATAAATGTATAAATATTGAACTTGTAATTTAAAATTTTAAGTGTTAAAACCTTTAATATTTCTGTTGTACATGGGTATTTAAAAAAATATAAAGTCAGATTTTAATTTATAAATAAAAATATTCAATAGGTCTATTTACAAATATTAAACTTATAATTTGAAATTTTAAGTTTTAAAAATTTTAATATCTTTTCTGTAAAATTTTATTTTAAAAAGTTTAGATTTTTTTTATAAATAAAAATATTGAAGAGGTATATTTGTAAATGTATAAGATTAACTTGTAATTTCCATTGTTAGTTTAGAATTTCACTCTTTTTATCAAATTTTATTTTAAAAAGACTAAAATTAACCGTAGTTATAGATCCAAATAGTAAGGATTTAATTTCATAATTATAAATATTAAATTCGTAATTTAAAATTTTAAGTTTTAAAAGTTTCAATATTATAAAATTTTATTTAAAAAAATAACATTTAGATTTATTTATAAATAAAAATATTTGAGAGTTGTATTTGTAAATATATGAATATTATATTTGTAATTTAAATTTTTATGCAGAATTTATTTTATAATAAATTTTAAATATTTAAGCTTTTATTTATAAATTTTATTTAAAAAATATTAAAATTTAGATTTATTTATAAATAAAAATTCATTTTTTTATCTCCTTTGGACCATAAAAAGATTGCAACAAATTAAAAAAACTTGTTAAACATTACTGGCGAATTCACCTGTGCGTCTCTACAGTTTAATCAAGAAAGTTCTAGTGGCGCGGAGAAAATTATAATTTATCATGTGATCGTATTCTTAATAATGATTTCATGTTAATCATCATAAGTTAAATCGAAATTACTTATAATTACGACTGCGCGAATTGCAATTACTAGAACATTCTCGGATAAAAGGTCGACTAGGCCAAAAGCCCAAAACAGAACCACCGGATCAAGTTGATCTTGATCCAGAATCGATCCGGGCGAACCAGTTCCATGGTAGATTGGATAGAATGGTACGATTGAACCGGAGCGGGAACACACCGGGTCAACCGGTCGGTTCATGCGGTGCAAACTCTAGCCAGCTGTGAGGGTAGAATGGTAAATTGAAGAAAGCGACGGAGCAGGGGTCAGTGGACATAGCGTACGGGAGCACGGGCGGCTAGGTGGGTGGGTACGGTCAGACCGACACGATAGGGAATACCTGTCGTCGGCAATCGACACGTGGAACGTGGATATCCATCCGTCCTCGTGCTTCCACCTCTATAAATGCTCTTGCACCAAAGCCATTGTCGACGCCTGGTCGACGTTAGGGAGAGAGAAAATGTCTTGCTGCGGAGGAAACTGCGGGTGCGGATCTGGCTGCAAATGCGGCAGCGGCTGCGGAGGGTAATCTTACCCTTTCAAACGTTTGATCTTCTTCGCTCTCTGATTTTGGTTCATTATTGGATATTTCCTGTTTACTTTTGGTTGTTTTCCTGGTTTTTGAGGAGATCTTTAACTAGATGCTCTCGATCATGTGCTTTGGGAGTGGTGTGACTCGCCTTCTTTCTCGTGTTTCTGACGAGAGGCTATTTCCCTTTTCTTTTTTTATTTTGTTGATTTTGTTGCCACGATTTTATTTTATTTTATTTTATTTTTTGCGCCTTAAAATCAAGCAGCTCTTCCAAAGGCCTCGAATCTGGAAGGGGGTTATGCATTTACGATCATTTATTATGCATTAGTATATCGGAATAAAGAGAAATATGTGCTAATTCTTTGATATCTTTTTCCCCGTGTGATGCAGATGCAAGATGTACCCTGACTTTGCAGAGGGGAATGTGGCCACAACCCAGACCATTGTCCTGGGAGTTGCTCCGGTGAAGGAGCAGGTTGAGGGCTTCGAGATGGCCGCAGTATCCGAGAACGGAGGCTGCAAGTGCGGGTCGAACTGCACCTGCGACCCCTGCAACTGCAAGTGAAGTACTATCAACACCTAAAATGGGAGAGAGAGCGAGAGAGGCAGATCAGATGGAATAAGTCCTATTGCAGATGTCTGCAAGTTGTTGTGTGTGCGCCCGCGCGCGCGCGCTCGTGTTAGTTTGTGTCAGGGCTTGAACTAGTTGGCCGTGTAGAAAGGAAGGCCTCCTCTCTCTCTCTCTCTCTCTCTCGTTATCTATGCTGTGCTTGTTTGTGTGCTGTTTATGCTAGAGATCTCTGTAATGTTTGCTTTATCTAACTAAGCAACTAGTCTTCGGGAATATTGACCTTCAGGTCTCGACCTTCCTTCCCCGTTGCTATCGTAGGGACTTCGTGAGTGATAAGCTAAGCCGAAGGCTTTCGGTGGAAAGACGCTGGATGATGTGGAAATAGTTGAGCAACTAATAGAGGACCAATTCTGACAGGTAGAATACTGCTGATCATCCGATCGCTTTCTTATCTCAAAACTACAGAGCGGTAAATTGAGCTCAGTCTTAGAACTTATTAGAAGTTTAACAACATCCATGAGCAAAGAGCAAGGCAAGGTCAAAAAATAGCAGTGAAGTTTAGCATATGAAGTCTGAACTTACCCATCCTCTTGTCGCTATTGTCCCTGTATCAGGAGCATAATGTATATGTACCACATCTAACATATGCTCGAGCAAATCAAAATTTACCCCAATAAGCCCCTTCCTAGCGCATTATGCTCAGCTGCAAACACAGCAGCATTCAGGAAGCTTCGTGTTTCTGCATAAATTAAGCAGAGCCAAAATGTACAGGCAGTTTTTTTTTTTTTTTTATTTAACTTTGTTAAGGTGTCTTCTAATCATGAGAGGCAACACAGAAGCTTCCAATAGTGCTAGTTCAATTTTACCATGAAACAGGAAAGAAGCTAACTTGGAATTGTTTCTATGAAAAATCTAGTCTATATGCAGTGTACAGGTCATAGTTTTTCACATGACAATTAATTAATTTTGATCTTCCCATATAGAGGTCTAATTTAGTGGAACTGAGTAATTTCGAATTACTTCAATTTAGCAATTCTATTGTTTGGTTTCAGAAATGGAATTGATCGAATTTGCCATTTTTTGGAATTTCAGTATTTGATTGGAGAAAAAATAGAGGATAAATTCAGCTTTTTCTTTAAATTTTGGGATTTATCTTACATTTAGTTGCATAAACTAAATTAATGCATCAATAAAACATGTGTTTAGTTCAGATTGGAATTTTTTTTTCTGCGAGCTGACAATGGGAAATTAAGGAATTCATTATATTAGTAGCAAATGCTAAACTTTCACATCCATATCCATATCATGCAGCTCTGCTTGCCGATAGATCTGCTTAGTGAGGCTCTTTTTGTCGACAAAAATCAGTAGTGGAAAAACACAAATATGAACATTAATTTGATAAAACACATCAATGTCATGATCGTTTGATCTCGTATTACAAACATACTGCCAAATTATACTTTAAAATCAGCTCTAAGAATTGCATGTCATAATTTATTATGTACCGTTTTATTTGAGATGAGGATCAAGATTAACTTTTTTTTTCTTACAAAATTAATATTAGTTATTTTACACCGCTATTAAATTAAAATATTATAAAAAAATTAAATCGTTTTTTAAAATTTTAAATTATTGTAAACTTAATTTTAATAAAAAAAATATTAATTTATAAAAAATAATTTGTTAATTTTAATTCTAATTTTGATCCCAAATGAGAAGTTGCCTCACTTATTGAAGTGGTCTTTTAAGTTGGAAACATGCTATTTCTATAACACTCTTGGTCTATTTTGTTTCATTGCAACCTGCGATCAGTCACCAGTAGCAGGTGCACTGGTCTGATCCATGCGCTTGAAGTCGAACAGAACTGCCTTCGCGCGGCAGACGTTACCGTAATATGGGGGCAGCACTCTATCTTGTGAGCTTCAGGTTTAAGTATTCATATGGCCGTCCTCCTTCAATAGGCTGCAGTTTTGTTTTGACGAGTTCCTGAGGTTTTTAGCAACTGCCGGACACGAGTTCTATATCAGCGAAGTGATGAACTGAATAGAAGAGATGTACAAGGTTACCAAGGAGAGCGAATCAATGAATCATGAAATACGAAACGAAAAGATTTTTGGGAAGGCTATGGTTATCAATCAGTTAACATTATCCTCCATTTTGGCAGCATAAATCTGTAAATCCAACGGATACCATGGACGCAAAGGAAGTCTTCCATTAAGATCAATACGAAAAATAAACTATTACTGGTTCTTACATTAACATATGTAATGATGGTATCAGAAATACGACTGTGGGCTGCATTCTCCAATTTTCTTCTGCAGCCGCTTCTCAGTCCCACTACACGAGTCACACCACGCTTATATCACTCCCAAGTCAAAAAGGCCAGGCTTCCAACTCTTCACTCACTTGCACGACTACCAAAATCCTAGCAGACTATAGCACAAACACCACCGCATACGACACCCTCAAAAACTTGGCGCCAACTAGTACTAATCTAAAATTCAAGAACCCAACGACGCGGGAAACTTGAAATCCCGGTCGGTCCGCTTCGGTTCTTGATTACGATCAAACCCGGAAATTCTTCCCGGAGAAGGTCTGGCCGAACTGCCAGTTAGCAGGGACGATGTTCCAAGACGTGGAGGTGCGGCGATCGCTGCCTGCGACTCGGAAGGACAGAGATTGTCCAACCAGGACGGCGTTCGACTGCCAGTTTTGGCCCCAGTTCCGAGACATTGGCATCCACCCGGTCCGCGACCCCTTCACGCTCACCCGGACGATGTCACCGGCTCCGGCCACGTTGGTGATCAGAACCAGGTTGAAGTACTTGAACCCGTTGATTGTGAACCGGATCCCGCCCGACTTCCTACACGGTACCCTGCGTGTGGTGACAACACAAAACGACACAGAATATTAGTGCGATGGCATAGTTGATAAGAAAGGAGATGGTACAGGGGTATATCCGTATTTTTATGTCCGCTGTTAACTGGGGCCACAGTCAGGCGGGACCAAACGCGCGTGGAACCACGTGCCTGCGCCAACAGGACGCCCAGATTCACGCGGTTTTACTTGGCGCCAAGCAGAGGGAACATAATGACAAAGCTACCCTTGCATATCCGGCGTAAAACGCAGAAAGGATCGAGGGTAGTTTAGAACTTTGGATACTCCCAGTCACGGGCACCTGATGGCGGGTGATTTGTTTAACCGTTACGGCCCGGTCAAAATAGCTAAAGACCAGGTTGCAATAAATTTTCTTAATTAATTTTTATACCCGCAATCAAAAACTAAAAAGGATGAATAACCAACAAACAATTCTTAACTAGCGAAATTTCTGACCAGGAAAATAAAATCAATAAAACAATAATAAAACAAAGAGATAAATGGAGAATATTTGTTTTCTTAATAGCTACAGTTCAATTAATTCAATAAAAAGCCAAATATTTGGGGAAGCGTCACCGGTCAGTAAAAATAAGCGACTAATCACCGACACGAGAGACTAGAAACTAAAACCCGCACAGAGAGAGAGAGTTATGCGTACCGGCGATAGGAGACGGGGACGATGCCGGCGCGGTACTGGGCGATCTTGAGAAACATGGGCATAGCGAGGTCGAAGTGCGGCCGAGGAGGATTGCACCACCCGCCATTATCGGACGGCAGCGCGAAGTTGGGCGGGCAGAAGTTGGTGGCCGTGATGAAAATCGAGGGGCTCCCGCCGTGGCACCACTGCGGGTCGTCGGCGCACTTGATCTCGAAGCAGGCGCCGCAGCTCAGCCCGGAGTTGAACAGCGCCGTGCTCAGCGCCGCCGTGTCCACGCCGTAGCCCTGGCTATACAGGTTTCCATACCCGCACGCCCCTCCTGCTCCCAAAATGGACACAGATCTCGCCGGTCAGTTGATAATTTCTTTCTTTTTTTTTGGACAAAATGGAATAGATATTAGTGTATAAAATTGGGGGAAATGGAAGCAAATATTAACCCATGGTGCCGGAGGCATCGCTACCGCCATAGAAGGTGGCGTGGGCACGTTGCCAGGGCCCGCCGGGGTAGACACCCGGGATCCGCGCGGTGGCCGGTGCTGCGAGGAAGACGAGCAGGGAAGCTGCGGCCACGAGGCGGAGGAGCGCCATTGGAGAGAAGAAGAATGGAGGCTGAACTGAGGCGGAATACGGGATGATGCGGGGGAAGAGGGAGGGAGATGGCTACTTATCGAGGAGCGTGGTGGGGGGCGTGAGAATGTCATTATGGCACTCGGAGGTAATTATCAGCGTATTTTGAGGGGTAATTGAAAATGAACTGGGAAAATTGAGGGGGTAAAATCGTAAAATAAGAAAACGCATTCGATTTAGAAATTATCAAATGCGAAAGGAAAAGAGAAACGGCGATGTATTGTTGCATGGGGAAAATGTATTTCCGATTTTGGATGTTTTGTGGGCCGTTCATCGGAAAAGCAGCGGCTCGGATGAAGTGGATGTAAGGACTGGATCGGGATTTAGAAAGAAAAATGAGCAGGAGACAAAAAGGGAGCGACGCATAGGCACGCTGCTTTGCTTCCATCGCAAGTTGTGCCGAGAACCAATGGCTGAGATTCGCTTATGATGCTGCCATAAAGGGCTAAAGACTGGGATTATCAAGATTATGGTATGTCGACGACATCAACCAACGAACGGGGTACGTTTAAAACGGTGGGGCCGGCCGGGCAGTCTGTCCGGATTCGACGGTCCATCACTGCGTGAATCGCGCTTTTAACAGTACGTGGGGCCCATGCCATATCATTTCTCCATCGCTTTCTTTTTCTTTTTTTTTTTTCTCAATATTCTCGTCGCTAACTTGACTGAGTTCCATCAACTTGGTTCCCGATAATATCCCACACAGCAGTGCGCGGCCGGTGATCGCGGACGATCGGAAGGAAGGCAGCTAAGAAAGGGCGATGACGCTCCATAGTGCGAGTGAAGAATGAGACCAGCCTCGAGGTGAAGTCACTTTGCATGCCCACACGACCTACTTTGCGATGTTAACGGAATAATTGATTCGATCAGGTGGCCGCCGATGCGCTGCAACTATATCCGTTCCTTCTTTTATGCTTGTTCTGTTGTTGTCTTCGTGGTCTTTATACCCTGGAATGTGCTCTCCTCCTGACAATTTTTTTCGACCAATTAAGTTGGTCTCCCATTGGTTGGGGCTATCACCGAAACGCATTCGACCGGGCCTCGGAATTTCTGTGATTCTAAAATTTCTCTCTGATATCTTGATCATTATTATACTAAGCATAATTAATGTGCATTATCTAGCATACACGTTAATTTCTACAAAATAATGCTCCCGTACCCACTCTTGCAGCCTTTGGTCCGAGACAATGAAAAAGGTTAAGTTGGTTGGCTAGGTTCTAATCTTCTGTTCAGATCTCGCCCGCGATCGCATTAATCTAATGATTCACTTAAGCACGTCTATTTCATTAAATTGTGAATGGCATGTGCAAGACATGGTTGTGCATCGAAATGTCTTTTGGAGGGACGCATGCTCGGCACGCAAGGGAACGACGTAATACGCAGGCTAACGGGACAAAGCCGGAGGAGACGTAATACGCAGGCTAACGGGACACAGCCGGAGCACATGGCAGCACATGTGCTTCCATCCAAGGCCTAAGAACATGCATCCCTGACTTGCCTTCAAGACAATCTGTGGCCGTAGGACCGTAGCCCCACCGGATTGCTTCTTCTGCTTTGACACTTGGATGATTTGACTGAACCCCACTTAATCAGCATTAATCAGCAGTCTCTGTTCTTCCTTTAACTCAAATGGCAGCGTCAGTTGACCTCACTCAGCTCGGCCTCATGGGTTCACCGTCTCCCAACGAAGCCTCTGGGTTGTAGGGCTTAGGGTACAGGTTTGGTCTTGTTACTGCGCAGTTGACATTGTCAGTTTCTAGCTTGTTTTGTTGCTGAGCTTTATGGGAAAGGCATGAATGATGTGAGTCTCAAAAGCAGGTTGTTCCATTGGGCAGGACACTATTTATTATGTGAGCCTCAAAATCGTCGGGAGCTAATGATCATTACTATAATAAAACATCACAGTGTCTGTCCTGCGCCACCGACCATGGATAATTTTGTTATTCTTCTTCTTCCTTACTCCAAGATCACATTGGCCAGTTAAATGCATCTACAACCAGAAAGCACGACAAATAATGCAGTGAAAATAGAGTGGAAACTCGATGATGATCATGTAAACGGGAACCTGAAAAGGCATAACAATGAGAAGCCGCAGACGCGGAGCAAGTCGAGTCCAATCAGTCCGAAAGCCGTTTGTTCATTGATATGGGCGCAATTTCTGGAGCTTTCATAAATGCAAATTAGCCGAAACGGGGGCCGGTACTCGAAAGCAATTGGACCTCGCAAACGAACATGCCATTCCATTCATCCTGCTGCATTGACTAGTCACATATTTCGGCTTGAGTTTGCCTCCTCTGTACAAAATCACAAAGACGTGTGCATGGGAACGGAGAGGCGGATTCTGGATAGGCACGGTTAATGTCGGGCAATTAGGTAAAGTGGCGGTCCAGGTTGTTGTGCAATTATTTTGAGGCTATGGCATTCAGATTTCAGATTTCAGGGGCTATCGTAGAGTTGTTGCCCACTGTTATCCTGAAAAAAACAAGTGGTATTTGTGAGGGGAACATTTCTAAGGTGGTTGTGTACAGAAACAATATATAACATACAATGTGATGTGAGCAGTGGCTCTGCGCATAGTACATAACAAAAACTTATAAAGATAATTGGTGCATGCAGTATAATTCACCGTGTGAAGGAGTTATTTAACTATAAATATACGTCATTTAAGCTTAAAATATAGTCTGTATTTGAAATATTAAAAAATTGACTCGTGATATATACTGAATGAGATTTCGTTCTTTTTATTCAATACCCAAGTTAATTTAGTTGTAGTATATTGTGTTTTTTATATTTATATTTTTCTATTTGATCCTAATGTTGAAATGTTGAATAGAAAACTTAAAGTAGAAGAGATAGACGAAGATAACTCAAACAA
The DNA here is from genome assembly GCA_005019695.1 of Trichopus zeylanicus subsp. travancoricus. Classification (NCBI taxonomy): domain Eukaryota; kingdom Viridiplantae; phylum Streptophyta; class Magnoliopsida; order Dioscoreales; family Dioscoreaceae; genus Trichopus; species Trichopus zeylanicus. The sequence continues at coordinate 249,848 of RXID01014828.1, read as the reverse complement.
AAAAGAAGATGACGAACCATTATCCGTTGGTTCTATCATAAAGGAGCAACATAAGGAGAATTGTTAGTGGGTTCGATTAGTTAATGATATGTGGGAGATTACCATTAAAATTTTTCTTTGCATGGATAAGTGTCTTCATTTTGATGTATTTTGCATTGGTAATTTGCTAGAATCATGCTTGTTTTGATGGTTATTATTCGTAATATATATTACTTGCTTTAATATTGTCTATTTTTGTTTGCTAAAATTTATTTTTTTTTGACAAATAGAATTTTTCGAAATTGATGGTCTAGACTTTTAGTCAAACATTAACTCAATGAGCCAAGATTTGAGTCTCACTCCTGTGTAGTCAAACAATAATGTTGAAAGACTTAAGACTAAGAAAACAATAAAGATCTATAAAATGCATAAAATGTGATTGAAGAGACACACAGAGTTCCTCATTAGATTTCTCGTTTAGCAAGTGCATGCATGTCTGAAGTAGGACAAGTTGTTTAAATAGTAAACTTTCGTAGTTGTTACGAGTATTATTAATGCATAGTTTAACGCTGATTTCACCACCGAAAATGTGGAAATTCATCGCAAATTTTTTTAAAAAAAATGCTACAATTATCAGGAAGTTAAGGGATTATAATGGAGTCTAATGAAATTATAATTTTAAAATGATAACGGCAAAATGACAAGTGTATCCCAATATCATCATTGTAAGCAAATAAAAAAATACCTAAATTATTTGCCATCATTGAAATTATACATACTCGTATTTTTTTAAATATAAACTTGTAAAAAGTCAAATTCTACATAGATATTACTCAATTCATGAATAAGTCGATGACAATATACGATGTGTCGATCCTTATTTGTGGATTAGATTACATTATTAGAAGTATAGTAAAAATTTCTTATGATAATTTTAGAGAAAATTTTGAAAGGGAGGTGGACCAATAATAAACTATAGATGAAGATGCTTTTGAAGGTATTGGTAGTTTTGATAGAGTACCGCTACACTCTCATCCATAAATAAGGGCACAAGATAGTTTAAAGACAATGGGCAAGTTATTACTTAGGTGATAGCTCAAAGGTATGAAAGTGGAAGGGAAACACCATGATGATGAATTGATGATGAAATTATTAGATGGTGGATGTGAGGTTGTGTTTGCTATAAAATCAACATGACAATTTTCATGAAGGAAGACTCTATGCTCAACATTGATGTAATTCAAAGGAGAATTTTTTAACCAATAATTTTTTAAGTGTGTCTATAAGCACTTAAATGTCGAGAGTTGTGATTTTAATGCTTTTATATCATGCTTTGTGATGCTTTTATGTTGTATCTTTTGATATTTTTATATCGTGCCTTTTAATGCTTTTATATTATGTCAAATATCCTTAGCATACTTTCCACTAAACATTATTGAGGTATTGATTAGTAATATTTCATTTATTACAAGTATATCATCTATGTATTTAATTTGTCTACTTCTCAAGTTAAATGTTGACTTATCATTTAGCATTGCATTGATTGAAGGTCGACTATGTGTCACTCTTATATTTTACGTATAAGACGAAGTTGAGTTTTTTTAATATATTGTGTATATTATAATTTTGTGTCTCTTTTTTTAATTTGTGAATATATCGATTGTATGTCTCTCTTGTATTTTGTGTACATATCTATTGTATGCCTCTTTTGTTCTTTATTAATATATCGACTACGTGCCTCGTTTGTATTTGCGTATAGACTGGTTGATTTTTTTATATTTTGTGGACAAGTCAACTGATGCTTATAAAATATTATCCGAATATATTATTATGTTGTATTTCATGAGAGTTATATGTAGGGCTCTGCATTCGGTTAAAACTGAATCGAACCGAATCAAATAAACTGAATTGAAATTTTCGATTTTTCAAAATTGAAAACCGAACTGAACCAAATATTATATAAACTGAATCCAAACCAAATCGAAATTCGGTTTAAATTGAAAACCGAAAATTTAAACCAATTTTTTTAAGTTTAAATTTAATTATATTTAAATTGAAATAAAAACAAAAATCAAAACCAATATTATGTATTTATATATAATATGTAATTCGGTTTGGTTTGGTTTTTACGGCTTTTCAAAATCAAGAATCGAAACTGAAACCGAATTTTAAATTTTTTATTTTTCAAAATCGAACCGAATCAGTGATTCAGTTCGGTTCGATCGGTTTATTCGATTTGAACTGAATAGTGTACAACCCTGGTTGTATAGATATTTATACTTTATGACTAGACTATTACAATAAAATAAATGAATTTTCATTAAAGGAGACAACTTGAGCTCTACACGAACATAAAATAAGGATAGAAAAAAGAATTATTGCAAATCCATAAGAAGAAAACGGTTAAAAAGAAAAGAATTTTTTTTAATATCATATAAAAATTGACTATTATATTTGGGTTAAAAGAAATATCCTATTTTTATATTTGAAAATTATGTATTTGTAAGAATCTCTATGAATATCATGTTATTTTTATATGTAATATACTTTAATTATGAGTATTTTTTTATACGTGTAATTTTTTCATTTTTTTTTGACTCTTAATACTTATATGCATCAAGTTTATATAAATACATAGAAAATAAAATTTAAATAATTTTTTTCTTAAACCTAAATCCTAAGTATTATATTTTCTTAAACCATTAAACTTTTGGTATTTTTAAAAATTTAATTATTAAGGTGAAACTTAAATTTTTTAATTTATATCTAAATATTTATTTAGTGATATATTAATTAAGTTTATATAACTAAATATAAATGTAATTCAAAGTTTATAAGAAAAGAGATAAATTTGCTCATTTAAAAAATGGATGAGCATATTTTTAATTTTTCTGCAACCAAACACCACAATTTGGAGAATTGATGAATGTAATTAATTCGATTTACTTGTTGAAATTGAATAAATTCAAAATATCTCAATTCTGAAAAATAGTGCATTCAAACAGCAAAATTACTAATTCTGTAAATTCTATTAATTCTACAAATTATTAGAATGGATGAATTTTTTAAATTTCGAAAATTGGAATTATCTAAACAATGGATCAGGCAGTTCGCAAACCATAACTCAGTAGAAAAAACAAACAACTGATGTGGCTTCGGCGTGTGCGAATGTTGGCAATACGAAATAACGGGGCAGCTGCAATCTCGCTTTGCATGCACTTATTGAGCCTAATGAGCCAAAATGGGCCATAAGATGCTGATCCAAGCGTCCTGGCCCATCCAAACCGTCCGTTGCTGGAAATGAGCCGAGTTTGGGGTCCGCAAAAGAACCAAAAGAACCGACCGGTCGAGAACCGAACCGGAAACCCGGTCCAATTCTGGGTCAAATTTTGTCTTTCACCGATGACCAGAACCCTACCTGTTCATCCAAAGGAACCACCGCCCTCCGCTCCCAAATTCAGACACTCCTATCTCGGCAGAAACCCTAGATCTCTCGCGCACCCCTCTCCGCCGTCTACAGGCCGGCGTTCTCGACCAGATGGAAATCCCTCCGCAGGCTCCAGTGTCGGTGCCAGCTTTGACTCCGCCCTTCCTTTTCCGGTGAGCTCTATTTCTTTCTCCCTCTCGAAATTTTTAGGATCCGCAGATCTCTCTCTCTCTCTCTCTCTCTCAATTTTGAGAACACGCAGATCTCTGCTCTCTCTCTCTCATGCTCTCTCACTCTCAAAAATTTGAGGATACGCAGATCTTGGATTAGGGTTTTCATGTCTGCGGTTATTGGTTTTCAGATTTGGAGAATTTCTTATTTCTGGGCTCTTTATTAGTGTTTTCTTGGATAAGAAAATCCCATTGTACCTTTTTTCAGCCCTATTGTGAACTTTCGTTTAATCTTCTATGGACGGTTTGGTGATTGTATGTTGCTATTCCTGCTGGTGGAAGGTAGTGCTTCTATACGAATCATACCTTAGTGTATAACAAATTCCTAAAGAGCACTATGCCATTTCTTTTAGTTACTTTCTTGTTTCTGTTAATCACTTCCATCTTTTTACATTCATTCTGTCAGTTTTACTGGGAGCTTCTTAAAGGACATAAAAAATATAACAAGATTATGTTTATATTGGATAGTTATTGTTTAATTTGCTTACTTTATTTCATGTTTATCCTCTACCTATGTTGTCTGCCCTCATTCTAACACGAATGCTGTTCTTTGATATGTCATATACAATCCCACATTATCATAGTCAACATTTGCTTTGCTATTCATCAGAAGAATGATAACAAAAGGTAATTCTCAACTTATATCCTATTTGAGATGTCTCTAAGAGGCTTACTCATATGACTTGTTTCCCTATTCTCTGTGTTGAAAATGTTAATATATCTTCTATGGATGTAAATGATCGTGTTAGTTTGATATTTTGTTTCTGCTGACAAATACTATTAGGCTGTTAAATCGTAGCTTGTGGCCTTGATACTGTGTACTCATTTATGCCATTTGTACATTCATTTTTCCATGTGAAACACTTTCTTTCTACTAACAAATTCACAACTTTTTTTTTGTTGTTCTTCATATTGAATTACTGTAGTTTGTAATTTGCTAGCATATTTGGCTGATTGGAAATGCTAATTTGGGCTGGCTTTTTATTCATACTTTTTGTAGTTTGGTATAACAATAATTATGCAAGTTAACAAAATTTTAGTACTTGATAAGATGATATTCTAACGCATTTTGGCGTAATAGCATTGAATGCCTTGTTGATGAATAAATAATGGTCTCATATGGAAAATCACACCACACTTTATCTTGTCCTAAATGCTTTCTAGGTGTTGTAAGTGTCACCAACAGTTTGAAATAAATTGCTTTCATTACTTCTGCAAGTACTATACTGTATACAGTCAATACATTACTAGTTTCTCAATGTATATGTTTAGCACACCGTATTTTTTAAAGTTATGCATTTCCAGGAACATGAATTTGCACTATGGAAGGATAAAGCTGAAGGATCACAGTTTAGATTTGGTGTCTCACAAATTGAAGCTGAAGATTCTGAGATCGGCAGATTGAATCAGCACATATTTTGAGGTAAGCTATACATCGCTCTCTCTCTCTCTCTCACTCTCTCTTCAGTAATGAAATGAGTTAATCGTTCTTCTATTATAAACTACTATTTTCGATCTGCATCTGTAGGTATTATTAGAAGCTATATATCAGGTGCTACTTTATTTTGTAACAGAAGATATCTCGATCTCAATTTGCATATTATTTTAGCATCTACTGTTGTTTGGGAAAGCATTTTTTTTTACTTGGTCCACTAGCCAATCAACAATATCAGCAACAAGTCTTGTTGATAGAATTTAGATGACTACTTCTGAAGGTTTGCATGAAAGTCACATATGGGAGAAGATACATGCTACTTGATACAACAATCAATCTGTGCTGTTGTATAAGTTGGAAGTAAAGACCAATATAATTTATAAGGTTGCAGTAATTGACTATAAAGTAATGTTTTTTCAAGGCATTACATCTGATTTTTTTTTCCATTGCATTTCATGCAGCTCAATATTGTATTCCTTGAAAATTTCTTGCAATATATATATATATTTTTAAATTTTGTTGACATTGAGAGTCTTGATCTTAATGCTGTCACTCTAGTAAATCTTAATTGATTGCAGAACATTTTGGTTGGCTGCAGAATATACTAAACAACAAAAATATGTAGACTGTCATCAGGGGGCTTGTGTTGTTGGCTGGGGTTGGTGTATTTCTTTCTTAGGGTGAGGAGCGATCTACTGATTTTTTTTTTCAGAGCTTAATTTGAATAATTATAAGATAGTTACCTATACTCCAACCAATCTTTTTATGACCTTTTAAGCCCTTAAAATTTCAGAATTCCCTAGAATTCCCAAATTAAAAAAAAATTACTTCTTTTAGACCCTTCTGGTTAAAAAATCATTTTATCTCAAACTTAAATGAATGCTCTCTAATTCTGAAGTTTTATTATTTTCCCTGCCATCAATCTTTGTTGTATGTTTTTACTATTTAATTGTTGTTTTTTAAAATCTGATTGTCTCTCTTTATGTTCTAACACTATTTCAAATATTTGATATATTGTTATGTTTTCCCCTCTGTTTTCTATCTTGAAATTTAATTTGTTTAACATTTATTGAAGTCAGCCTTTAATCTATAGTTCTTCAGTGGTTACTATGAGAATTTAAATTTTTGTTTGTAGCTCTGTAACTTTTTTGGTCTTCAAGTTTTATCTTTACATTTTTATTCTTTATCTATTTTATTATTTTCAGAAAAGAAAGACCATTATGTTTTAAGTTTTTATTATGTAGTGTAGTTTTGGATTCTAGGTTTATATTGCTCAAGTGCCCTTTCACATTTCTTGTGAAATCTTAATTTCTAAGTTTTCCACAATAAATTTAGTTCATTTTTCCTTAATATCTAGCCTTTTCTAATGAAAATTTGTTCTTTCTTCCAAAATTTCATTATTTTCCTTGTATTCAACTGTTATTTACTGGTTTTTGTTGTTTTTTATAACTTATTGTTTCTTTTAAGATCTAACACTTGTTTTAATATTTTCAGTTTTTTTATATCTACTTCTTTTTAATGCTTCTAAATTTATTATTATTATTTTAACATCGACTTTATCTGTAGCTCTTGCAATGTTTTATTATGAGCATTTAAAGTTTTAGTTCATAGTCTTTAACATTGCTGTCTTTTGAGTTTTAGTTGTTAACTCTCTAGCTTTTTTTTCCTTTATTTTTTTCTCTTTTCAAAAAGTGAAACCGCTGACACTCTTCATGCTTTTCTTCCTTTCTGCTTTGAAGATTTTGAATTAAAATTTCAAGTTTTTACATCTTGGTACATTTAATTTAAATCTTTTAACTGTTGGATTATTCCTATTTTTGTTACTTCCTAGTTCTCTTGCATTTAGAATGAAATATTTGAGTTTTTAATGTATCCATAACTTTAGCATAAGTTTCTAATTCTTTCTCTGTATTTGTTTGACATATATGTAGACTTTCTAAGCTTTAAGTTATGTCTATTTAGGTTTTAGTTGTTGGTTTTTTTGTTATTTTTCTCTTAAAATCTAGGAGTTAACTGGATTCTGGAAATTGAGTGCTGAAAAGTCTTAAAAACCTTGTAGAGGGTTGTAGACAACTTCCCCTATTATATTACATACCAAACCAGAAAGGACTTGGTTATGTTATCATCATCCTTTTTGTCTTATCATGCTAATTATTTTGCTATGTTATGGTTGTATGATCTATGGCTGCCTGGGAATGGGTGTTATCCAGTTTGACTTCACCAGCACAAACAATTGGGTCACAAACAATTTGGTCATTTTGAGGATAACGTTTTTAAGTTAGGATAGTCTAGGTTATCCTATGTTAAGTCAAGGATAACATAGGATAATATTGACCTATCCTTGGTTATATCATTATGATAGATAAATATCATGTCTATGCAAATCTCACTTCCATGACACTGAGTTTCCATCCTTGTTAAAATTGATGTAATTTAATGTTTTAAATCTCTGCATTGCACTTGGATGATCCTGAAATCTATGCTCTTTGAATATCATTATTGGGAAAATAATCGAAATCTACACAAAGTAAACTAACTCGATTCAAGTCTCTCCAAAGTTGCTCTGAAAGTAATGTACAAATCAGAAATGTTTTTTTACAACCATAGATTATAACTTAGATTGGATGTGATGATTGTGGTTACTTCTCAATATTTGGTTGGGAATGGAGCATCTACTTTGAAGATTTGTTTGCCCTGCTAGTTATATTTTTTAATTTCAATACAAATGTTTTTAAAGGAAGTTCTTTTTAGTTGAGCACATTAGATTCTGTGCAACTTTAAACCTTGGATTCTCCTTATTATACAAGTATTTGTTCCCTAAATCGCATTACAGTTCTCCACTGATGAGCATCCTTATTCAGAGTAGATATTTATGCATTTTCTACCAAGTATATGCTCAATTGGATTAGATCTCTATGCTTATTTTACTGCAGAGCAGTTTTTGTTATGCATGCGGGATTTTTCTTCGCATTTGCAATTCTTCATTATTCATGTTTAATAGTTTCCTTAGCTTCTAGTTTTGGAGATTCAAAGAGAACACAACGTTTCTAAAATTAGAAATATAATATTTATTAATTAATAAAATTTATACAATTATAAGATCGAAAATTTATTATAATTTTTTTAATAATTAGGATAATAAAAATATTAATATAATCATGATAATAAAAATAATATATAACTAATTAATTATACTTAAGATAATGATGATAATTAGGGTAATAAAAAGTAATAGATTTATACTAGTAAACACATATAAAATATGTCAAATAAATTTAAATTTTTTGATATTAATAATATTAGAATATTATTTGACTAAAATGATTTGAAATTTTTACAAATATATACCTATAAAATTGAAGAGTATAATGAATTATTTTATTTAAGTCAACACATGATAATGAAAAAAAAAGACAACACAGTTAGATGTGCAGACAATCTCAAAATTCTATTATGTATAGAAGTAACATGTTTGGTAGAGTGATAATACAAGTGTTTCAACTGGAGAAGAAGCCATAAAAGGTGATTATAAAAATAATTTGTCAATAAGCAAAGATAAAAAATTTTATATCCTTTATTCGTTTACAAATTAGCATATACACATGAAAGCACGAAATTATTGAAAGTTTCAACACCCAAAATATTCTGGTAAAAGACAGAAAGGACAAGGATTAGGAATAAATCAGAATTAATACAAAGTGGTGTAAACTATTATATATGTTTATTATAATTTTTTCTACTAATGACTCACCTTTGAGGGCATTTTCTCATACACAATTATAATATTTCACACCCTATTACACAAGATTCGGAGGGCAAGAACTCTTAAAAGTCCACTTTGAGCGGAATATTTTGCTTCAACAAAATTTTCACATCTAGCCAAAAAAAATGCTTTACCATGGCTTTTCTCCGAGCATGAGCATGAGCATGTTGTCTTTCTTGGCTCATCAATGATATTCTTTTTTGATGAAGAAAACCAACAAATGCAATCAATTTCATAACTTAAACAATAACATATAATGCGATTAGATATACAAATAAAAGAGACTTCTCAAGCAATCAAGATTAAATATTCACTTTTCTTTGATTTTGACATAACAAGCAAAAATATTGATAGCCTTAAAGGAGGTAACTGCCAAAGTCTACATTATGAACCTTAAATGCTTTAAATTTGCATATATGAAATATTAGATAATTAAAAAATAAAACGGAGCAAAAATTTAAAATGCATTTTTCATATAATAAGATACAATATATATCTATAACTAGAAATAGATATTTATTATTTGATTATTGCTCTCAATGTAGAAATATCATCAGAGTAATTCCTACGCAAACATTTTTTGAGTTTTACCACATATTCACATGAAAAGACAGAATTATCACTAGAAATTATAAGATAAGACATGAATGCATAAATACATATTACCTATTTTGTCTTTATTAACGATGATTGCACTACAATATGTATAGTGATACACATAATGCTAGAGCAAAATAAGAGTTTGAGATCCATCAAGCACAAATCCTAAACAAAAAGAACTTGATTTTTTCCACACATGATGACAAGGATAAACATAATTTTCAATTCTACTGTTTGAATCAACAAGACCAAGAACTAAACAACCAAGAAATGGAAGCAACCTCGAGGTTATATTTGTGATCCAAAATAGATTTGTAATCCAAACTCAGGGCATGCTTGCAATGTGAGGCATGACCACCAACAAATATTACTAAATCAATTTAGTTGAGTTTACATTTGCCCTAATTCTTTCTTGCAATGTACATCATACAACATTCCACTGCTCTAATTCTTTTGATCCAAAATAAATTTTTTTGCCCAAAAAAAATCCAGAAGTCCCATTTCAAACACCAAAATTGATTCTATTAACCAAGGGATGAAAAACATGAACAAGGATTAAGGAAAAAAATCGCTTAAATTCAATACGAGATAGTCTTGAAAATATATTTCTTCCCAAGCAAACATTCAAGAGATTCAAAATCGCCTTTTATCTATCATCAAAACAGAAGATTCCTCTCCTCTGGCATCGACCATATCCAATGGAACAACAAACGACGGTTGTCTTTGCAAGCTATCTAAGCTGCCATGTCATTGCTACATAGAGAGGAGGTCGAAGCCGAAGAAGAGGACCATGGTCCATTTAATCTTCCCACATCACATATGTTGATGAATAGTATCGTCATTGCTACATTCCTCATTTGTGGAACCACAAACAAATCAAATTGAGAAACGAAGAAGGGATCAATTATTATAAGTCAGGATATCATTAAACAAAATCCAAATGCAGATAAGAACACCTCGATAACAAAAATTTAAAATAAAAAAGCAGAAGAAAGCTATCGAAAATCCAAATATAAAGGCAGAAATTCAAGAGGCTCGGATTCACCTTGATCTATCATCCAAATCCAAGATCCCGCGCCCTAGATATTAATATCCTTTATTAGAATGGTAGGAGGTGGTGGTTTTTGTAGACCGTCTAAATTTCATACGCCATTTTTGCACATAGAAGAGGAAGCTAGAGAAAGAAACTCAAGTCCAATCACTCACCTTTTGACATGCGAGTGCTGATTTAGTATTGTCATTGCCTCATACGTGTGCATGTGTGCAAGGTCGAGATCAAAGCTGGCTAGCATGGGGGTTAGAACAAAGCCAATCAGTGCAGGCTGAGATTGGGGAAGGGAAGGCCAGAGCCGTTGCATAGGAGCTAGATTGGGGAAGGCTGAAGTGCAAGAGTGAGGGGAAGGCCGTTGCGCAGGAGTGCGATCTGGGAAGGCTAAAGTACGGGAGTGAGATCGGGAAAGGTTGGAGCCAGAGCAAGATTAGTGAAGGCCAGAGAAGAAGCGCCGGAGCGAGATGGGAGAAGGCCAGAGCACAGAAACGAGGGGAGAGTGGGAGAGTGGGATCTCGTTTAGAGGTGTAACTTCTGCAGGACTGGGTGAGGAAGTTGTCAAAGTACACCCTACCAGATCTATTCGTAAGTGGCACTTTTGTTACTTTTGAAAGTCAATTCTATCAAAAAAAAAAATGAGGCAGAAGAGGTTTCATTTTTATCACTTTTTCACTCCCTTAACCTCCGGTGCTAAATGAGTTGCAAAAGGCCAAAAGAGCTACAATTTAAGGTAGGCAGCGATGTGAAGAGCAGATGAAGCTTCAGTCTTGGAATGTTCTGCAGTTAATTTTTTTGAATATTTATGCAGTGACGGAGAGTTGCTTGGTTTGGGGCAACATGAGCTTCTTTGTATTATTGCATTGTTTAGGCTAATTTCAGGGTGTCTGGATGTATTTATTTTTATGTAACATCTGCAAATAGGATTTTCTGGCTAATTAGTTTGGCTATCGCGATAGCCGCTAATTTTGGGGCGGTCCCTAATTTGTCAAAAAAAAAAAATGCAAACCAAGTTGTTAATGGGAAATTGTCAAAAAAAAAATGTGGACTTCGTTAATGGGCAGCAGGGGGTTAATTTATTGTTGGACACGAAGTCCTCAGGAGTTGGAAATTGTTGTTTCATGGGACAGTGTTGGGCTATCGCTGGGCCGGAATGGGTCGTATAATGGGCCTATCATGGCTACTGATTGTGCCTACGTTGGGCCATAATGGGGCCTTCATGGGCTTAGAATTGGGCCGATTCTGATTTAATGTACAAAAATTGGCCTGTAAGTTGGTCGCTATTGGGCCGCTTAATGATTTCCACTAATGCCCCCACCAAAATTTACCGAGAAATTGGCCACTATTGGGCCAGATAACGGGCCAAATTTTAGGTTATAAAAGGCTACTGTAATTGAGACGGAGCTTTTGTACGGTAAATGGGCCCCAGTAGGTTTGTAGATCTTTTAATAGGCCGCTATTGAGCCAGTCGAGTAATGGGCCATAGATTTTATATTGAGATCGTCCTACATTACTAGGCGAGTCAAACAAACGCCCCACTCAAAGGCCACCAACCACCCGAGACTGATTCACGCATAGTGCACTCATATCCACACCCAACCCCACCACCACTGGATGCAGCACATTCCCAGGCCACATTAGAAGGAAGCCACCAACATCCGGCCACCCAACAAACCCAAATCACCAGCCCCATCACCAGCCACACCCGCAAATCATACAAATACAAGCTAGTCCATAATACTAAATCCATAACAACTCTACCTTTACACGCCCCTAAATAGCTCACATCCATGATAGAAATGCACAAGCCGCTTGGCAATGGATGGTTATTCTTCTAATAATGGGTGCCGCATCCAAAACTTGAGGCCAATGATATTAGCATGCCCTACTGTTACTTTCCTTAATCCCTTGACGAAACTTCCATTCTCATCAAACTTTACTATTAACTTCGCCCTACAATTCAATTGAATAAAGTTAGAACAAACAAAAGATATTGTAAAGATGGTCAAATGGCAGCAACAAACTTTAACAGACATTATGATGCTATCAAATAAAATACACAACGGTAAAATGTGACTGGTACTTATGGGGATTTTACTACCTAAAACTTCTAAATAAATAATCAATTAAAATAACAAAAATCAAATTGTCAGAACAAAGTTAAGCTAGATGAAAGTAAGAATATGGCTAATTTACATCAAAGGCATTCACAATAGAAAAATATAGATGTTTGATGACACTGAAATAATTTAAACTCCTTAACAGTATCCTTACCTGGTCTCTGTAAAAACAAGATCCTTTTAAAAATAGCCAGTAATTTATCATACTTTATACTGAATTGTGAAGAAGAAAAGCTCATTCTTGTCTTTTGTTTGGGTACCCTGTTAACTGAAATCATGTTTGGCACAGTAGACTGTAACAGAATTCTGTTTTGTGGAAAGTAGGGACCAGGTGAAGGTAAAGCTGGGCATAGAAATGGATGATGGCAATACATACAAATTCAGGAACTTAATACCAATTTTTTTTTCATAAAAGCTGGAATATGAGTTGTAAAAGTAAGACCATAAAAAGCAATCATAATTACAATACCTTTAAAAATTTTGCTTCTCTTTCTGTCTTCCCTGGCTTCACTAACATCCAAAAACAAGTATTATATTGATTATCGATGTCGCCTACAAATAAAACAAACAAACAAAAATCAGCATCTTTGATTTTTGCCAAATGCCTTCAAAATATTGACAAAAATATTTACATCATCCTGACCTACAAAGGGGCCCAATCTTAGATAATATCTTAAATTTAGATATTCACAAACATATCACTACCTTTAGAATGTTTGTACATGCACTTAAAGTTTGTTTGACATTTTTTATTTATCATTCTAGTAAAATATATTCAATGCAGGTAATGAACAGATGTGGTGAAATGCCCTGAAGTGCATATGCATATATTGGAAGATCAACAGATAGATGCATTGTAAATATTTCAAATCTAGTTAGATAAATGCGTTTACTCATCATAATTTGGATGTATGTGGTTTTACAAGACACAATCAACTTGTCTCCATGACAGATCTTGCTCTCGGCTAGCAAACAACTCAGGCGTCAAAAGAAAATGGTTTCTTCAACTCTTTGCAAGGAAAGAATTCCTTTCACTTCATTACATAAATGGAGGTGAAATATGATACACTGAACGAAAGTATTTTGCTGCAACTGGGAAAGGGAGCAAGTTATTGCAAAAGTAACAAACTGGAAGCAATGATCTGCCAAGTGTAATGATACATTCCCCAGAAGAACCTCAAATCAACAATATAATTTGTTATATCAAGGAGGGAAAAAAGATACAACCTTTCTCTTCTTTGGTAGAATTGAGTTGTCTCCTTCCAAATAAAGCTGCAAAACAAACGGTCAATTAAACAATATACATCAACCATTATTGTAAGACTGCACAAAATTGAGAAAAGAAAACAAACATACTTTTATAGCAAATTCTTCTATTGCCTTTCTTACGTATACTCATCGCTAACACCATAAACAAGTAGTCTGGAAAATGCTCTAGCATGGAGACAACACATAAATTCACCGACTTCAATGCATTTTCATCATTGGGCTTCTCAAATAAATGGTCAGCAGAAAATCTGGAAAATAAAACAGAAAACAAATTTTGGAATATTTGGTAAGGGAACATTTACCTTTCTTTTTCTTTTTTCTCTGTTTATATGCTTAAGAAGTGGGTGGGCTTGGGGGGAGACAGACAAAATCTGATTTATAAAACAAACTAAATGTATCTAGACCATAGGTTGCAACCATTAGAAATATTTGTTCCCATTGCCACTGAAATAATAGCTTCTATTATGTTCCCTATAGCTAGTCCAGTGTTTTAAGTGAAAATAGCAAACATATTCTGATTTGTCAAACAAGAAAAAGTAAGCATACAACATGCTTGAAGTATGAGAAGCATTGATCTCATCGTCAGCACAATTACAATTTCATTTTTTCTCTTCAGAATATCCAGTTATTTAAACTGTTATTAAGACTATTATTAAGATGTTGCTATTAAAAAAAAATTTAGTGCTAGGATTTCTGCCTTCTGCCCTTCTAAGATCTGTCATCCATCCTGAAATCCAAAGATGCTGGAACAACATATATGATTGTTACAAGGCAGAAATTTAGCTATGTATACAGGATAAAAAGGGAGCTTTAACAAATTCAGATGGTCAAGTTTAAGAAGGATGGAATAACACAAGCATGATACAATAATTGGTGTAATACCGCCTTCACCACTAGGCAGCTAAAGGAGATTCATTTTAATGAATTCATATGTGATTTACCTACCAATTAATCAAACAGACTCAACCAAATAGTTCTATTGACAGGGTTTAGATACAATAAAACAAAATCTCATAATAGCAGCTTATACAAATCTCAATGCACAATACTGTAAAGTTCTGTAGCCTAACAGGAAATTCAATTTTCAAAAGTAAAAGCCCTCCATCCAAAGAATGAGTTGAAGCCTCACTGATGGAAGTGGCATCCATCAATTCTCACCATAATCCAATTCCAAGGTGGCAACTTGTCATCAAGCTCAAACTTCTTCACGTACTCAAACTTGCTATTTGCCATACATCAACCCAAACCCAAACGATAACAATTCTTTCATCCAAAACAAGCTATTCAAAATTAGAGAAACAAGAGCACAGAAATTTGGTAACTGTATAAACCCTACAAAAGCTGGCACCGGCTTATGGAACTTTAGGTACTAGACCGATTTAAAAAAATTATGTACTAGTTAATACCTGGCGACCTTGCACATACATGATAGTAATATTTTCTACTCATAAATGCATATGCACTTCTCACAATATTGATTGCAAACCCCATCTAAAGGTATCTAAATTTTGTTGTTTTTGCATCTTATATTGTGTTTTGTCACCACTTGGCACATGTTTCTATGTCTAACATTGGAAAATATCTTTACAATATTGCGAAATTGAAATTGAAATTTCATCTCTTTCTCTCAATTCCATTTGGCACGTTTTTTCATGCCTGCCATATTTTTACAATGTTGTGAAATTGATAATGAAATTTCAGGTATCTAACTGTTTTCTGATTTTTGTTTCACTAGTGAAATGCGATGATATCATCTCCAACTGTTTTTTGGATTTTTGTTTCACTCATCAAATCAGATGACGTTCCTGACTGTTTTTATGATTTTTGTTTCACTCATCAAATAAGATGATACTATCCAAGAAAATCATTGTGAATTAAAAGTAAAAAGTAATTGATTAGATCATAGATTGACATTTTCTAGGCCATTAAATGATAAACAAGGTTGATTTTCAGTTCCTTTGATGGCCTTATTTTCTACAGTTGAAAAATCAAAGTTTACCATCCCAAAAATGATCTAGATCTTTACTTAATCAATCCACTATTCTAACACCTTATACTACAACTCAATTCCTGTTCAACGCCATTGATGAAATATGTTGTCATCTTTCCGAAACCCTTCATCATAAAGATTCGTCCAGATTGTCCTCTTAGTCTTTAACGAAATTGCATCCAATGACTCGCTGTACAGAATCACACAAACCCTAATCAAAGAACCGATACTAATAGTTCTCAAAATTCTTTCGATTAGCCGCAATAGATTATAGAAAGGCAACCGTGAAAGATATGATGCACAGAATCGCATAAACCCTAATCGAACAACAAAGAGAAGATACAAAGAACCACACGGACCCTGGCCAAAGAAAAAGAAGGTGAATATGCAATGGATCACACAAACCCTAATCGAAGAATAAAACACGGATCGTCAACGTAGAGACGGAGAGACAATTACCTGAATGGTCCCGTCGACGAATCCTTCCGGATCATCACCATTTGAGGCTGGAATTGGCGCCGCCTCGCATCGCAGAACTCCTCGGTTCCTCTTTGTGCCCACGCCCAGGACGATGCCGAGATGGGAGCGGAGAAATGAAGACGGGAGCAGAGAAGAGATCGGGGAGGGGGAGGAGGTGCCAGGTGGGGTCAATTACCAGAACAAAGACCTGGCCCATTTGAATCGCTAGCAGGATCCAGCTGGAAAAGTGTGGCCCATATAAAACGGGCCTAGCCTACCCGGCCCAAGCTCCCTAGGCCGAACATTACTGGGCGATGCCATCTGAGGAATTCAAGTACATCTGATCATCTCGGAAACGCTTGCCTTTGTTCGCGTCGTCGAGGAAAGCAATGACTTCATCCTGTTGGCTAGCTGCAAAAGACAAACAAGCATTACATGAGAAGAACATTCTCGAAAGATAATAATTTATGGAACCTCTCATTATAATTCCATCCTCTTTGATTCAATACAGTATAATATACACTGGCGAACCATTCTATACAAGGCTGTTAAAGCTTAAATGAATTACCATTTCCATGTGCACCAGGATCAGCAAACCAGCAAAGGAACACAGGAATGCCATTCATCAAGTACAAAGTTGGGCGCAAAGACTTTCTATCTGGCTCCTAGTTGCATTAGGCAATGGGTAGTTTTGGTTTCTCCCAATATTTTGGCAAGTCAAGTGCAGTATATTTCCATTCTGAGGTGCCTGCAAAGCCAAATGCTCATGAATGAGACCAGGTGCGAAGCAATCAGCAAGACTGTCGCCATACTCCATAGGAAATAACAGGCGGATGGAAAGGAGGGTTCTCACACAGCTGGAAAGATGCAATATCATAAATGGAGATGCCGAAGCAATGCATAGCATATGTACAAAAATGAACACAACGCATCTCACCGTGCAATACAAACATTTGGGCCCATAGCTCCATTTTGATGTTGGAACACAACTCAAGTAGAGCAATCATGAGCAGTGATCATTTGCATTGATCCCTCTGAAAAGCATGACCAGCCGACAGCGAACCTGCGAAGACAAAAATGCAGCAAATAAAAAACAAAGTAAAACAAATGAGCAATTATTCACCGTTGCCTTATTCTTTCAGGGTTCCAGATTTACTATCTCTGCTATAAAATACACTAAGGCGATGGGACCGATGGGTGGACGATGATACAGTTGAAAGGAGGTTTGGGAATTGGGAGGGGATAATCTCCAGCGTCTTCCTTCTCAAAATTAAGGCGACACAACTTTGAGAATCAGCAGGTGTCCGGAGCCCATACTGGGACTTTGTTTGGTGCAACTGTGCAAGCCGTTGACGCGCTAACAAGAAAAGAAATGGAAGTTCTCTATCTTATTCTATGGCAAGAGCTCATCAAGTTTTGAATCTTTCAATGGCTTCCACCTACAAGCATTCCCTCTTTTTATCGGTTTCCAACCAGAGGAGAGAGGTATCGGAAACCAAATATTAGACATTGATTGTCTGATTAAATCAGCTTCATTAAAGATTAAGAAATTACCATACATGAAATTACCCTTTTTAGAACGCAGTGTGATCCGGCGAGCCCTCCCTGCCGCTCTTCTTCACCAAATTCTTCCTCGGTTTGCCGCCCTTGCCTTCGTCCAAAATCACTGGCATTGGACATATTCGGATCCATCAGCGGCTCTCCGTCCTCGTCCATGTAGGGATTGCTCTCGTAGCCCAAGCCCATGTCTTCGATGAAAACCCTACCTTCAGATATCGATCGTTCTTGTGCCTACCATCTGTGCCGTTGGCCTGACATTTGAACATACTATCAACTCAACGCATCTTTTGTATAGTGGGAGATCTTTGTTTGAGATGCTTGCGATGCTCAATAGAATTCTGTTTGTTGGTCTGGGATGTGTGGTTCGCTATCCTGTGGCATCTGCTGCTGGTAAGACAAAATGTTTTAGCCAATTGATGGATCTCAACAAATGGGAATCACTTGCAGTTTTTTGTGAAACCTATGACATATGCCAAAAACTATAGCATTTTGGTTTTGGTTGTCAAACCTCTTCAATTCATGTGTCCTAGCCAAAGAGTTTATTAGTTCTGTTTTTCGGATATTTTAGTTTTAATGGGGCTGCTTACAGCCTTACGGTGCAAGTGCTTGGGGGCCTATGGAAGCATGATCTAGTCGCACTCAAAGGCTCTTGTCCGATGACTCTGCATGGAGTTCCGCACCAAGGTGGAGGTAAGACTTTCTTTTATCTTTTAGCAAAAGAAAGCCTGTTTCTGTGAGTCATAGATGTCGTCTGAAAGTTGCTTTTTTGATATAATGTAACGTGATTCAAAACCTTTTCAGCCATGAGCATAAACCTTGCTTCTTTGCTCATAAAGTCGGAGGTTATGAACCTCATGATGAGCAAAAGTCTAATGCCTCTACGCATTGTATTTTGTTCGTTTATTATAAGCCCGATTGATCTTTAGCAGATGAATGTTCCCATATAGACATCAAAAATTGCAATTTTGATGAATGTTTGACTGTGTTGAGCCTTGTTATGCAGCAATCAACATTGAGACCTTGCAGCGCTGGGTTTGTGGCATTTATCAGTCGCGACGAACAAATGAACAGCGTCAGATGTAGTGTGACAACCTTTTCTGGTACATGCAGACACGAGGGTGTTATGCATGTTCAGGTTCCTGTCTTTGGTTTATAGATAACGCAAGATGTTCCTTCAAGCACTCATACTTCGATGCGATGCCATCTATAAACCGAAGTCGTAGAGTCCTGTCCAAGGAGCTATTTTTGCGCTGAAAGAGTTCACACTGCTGTGTCTAAATTTGAATTACATGCTGTTGATATTTCAAATCTGAATGACAGAGAAATTGGTAGTCGTTATATTCCTTCAATCATGTGATGCTTTGCGCCATGATTCATGCTTGAACTGCTCCCATCAGCAACCGCTAGATGTCGCTGATGATTTGCTTTTTCTACTTTCTGGCGCACACTTTCGGCCTTGATTTTTGATATGGTCATCATTTTGGTGAATCTGTCGGCTTTCTTTTCTGAAAGGAAGGCAAACATAAGCGAGTACATATCTAATCACTAGATATGATGATAGTGGACCCCTATTATTGATTGCACCGAAAGGTGAGAGCTGCACTTAGAATTGATGCGCAGGTGGCTCCTATCATCTTAAATCTGATCCCACCAAATACCTCATGTACTTCAACTCGGTCCTACCTTGACGAGACTAAACAACGGTTTCCAAATCGGACTTGCCCCCAGCTGCTACGTGCATCGAGTTGGAGTCTGAACCGCTTGATAAGAGCCCCGTAATTCCAACTAAAAACCTAACAAAGAACTCATCCACTGTGCTAACTCATCGTTCAGTCGACCACAGGAGAGGAAAGAAAAAAATCTCATCATTCAGCATATTCAACTGAGCGAAAAGAGATAAATATAATGATATTTGATAAATAAAACGTCTGAATTACAAGTCAGGTAAAAGAAACAAACAAATGTGAATTGATAAGTATGATTCCAGTATAAAAAAAACTGACAACAATATAGGCATACACCAAAGAATTCACCTTCCCCTTCCTTATCATCATCTCCGACTTTCTATCTGACAAACTTTGTCAAAAGAATAAATTGAATTGGAGCAGACGAGTTAACGTCCAAGCATATCTGGATGCATAAGGTGGCGGCGGGGTGTCTTATCTACTAGCAATATGCGGCCTTTATTGCCAGTACCCTGGACCATGTACAAAGTGACAATCAAACACTCCCCTGGTATTAGAAGTTCAGAAAGAGAATGAACCTGGCTTCAAGAATCACGAAGTGTGAATATTACAGAGCACTCTGAATTTTGTTTCGAATCTATGTACAGATGAATTGGTTTAGTTGGGTTTGAGTTAGAGGAGAAGGCAGGTCTCAGCCGGAGAAGCTTTCATCTGGAGCTTGACCTGCTGCTGGGACCAGTAGGCATGCGCAGAAAGCACACGGTCAAGCAGCCCCTGCGGCACCGGCTGTCCCCTCCTTTGCTGAGGGGATATTCTTGCCGTGTGCACTAATGTTTTCCACTTGTCCTGCATATACAGGCCAGCAAAGATTATTACTACAAACAATAAAGAGTCGTGAGGCATAACTCCTTTAAATAGCAAAGATCTATAACAAAGACAAAGAGACAACAAAGAGCCATCCAGTTAGGCTTGAATGGGTTTAACTAAGACCCTTTGCATATTGAAAGAGTCTGGTCCTGTCCTACTGTCATACATGGTTTCATATCCTTGTCCAGATAAGATTCAAACATACAACTATATCAATCAGACCAATAGCGTATGCATCATAAACTCCAAATTAGGATATTGGGACCTTCCATGTTACCGAAGAAACATGTCTGAATCTTTCTCTAATGTGATATTGATGAACAGTCTCCTGGCAATTAGATGACATGGAATGTCTATGTGGTGATGTATGAATGGTATAGCTTTGTGGCCTTCTTGATGGTGACATCACGAAAATATACTTCAGTATCTAAAGTTCAATAGTAAGATATTTTAAGCTGCTTAAGGAAGCCACGGAAAATAAGACTGGGATCTTTTTTTTAGCCATTGTACAAATTTGAATTTGGCGTTCAGCAAGTCCTTACCTTCAGGTCAACATAAGTCCGATGTTTGGAATTATCAAAAGCCCGGAGCTTGACATCTCTCCACCTGGATGAAGAAAGAAATAGTGAGCACTGAGTATGAATATGGGGCCATTTTGGAGTTGCATGACCGACTCAATCAGATGACAGGAACACAGACCTTCCGGTTCCTAGCTTTTCAACAGCCTGGACGAGGGCTTCCACTTCAGAGACAGTGAAAGGTCTCCTTATCCGTCGTTGAACAAGCTCAGGCCTCTTTGACTTGCGCAGAGGAACCACTGCCTGTGTCTTAACGTCCCTGGATGTAACGGGAACCAAGGCCCTGGAATTTGAACCATCCCTATCCTCCAATAGGGTGGGAGAGTGAACTGGATCATGATCACTTTCAGGGCATTTCACTGCAGATGTTGATGGGGGCTCTGGTTTTGCTGTATACCGACCTGTATCCAACTCGGGAGTCACCGTAGGTGGGATCCTGAAAAATGATGAGGGGGTATTCACATTCAGATAGGTTAATAACTAGATTACCAAAGTACAAATAGTTGACCACACGCAGTTCTAGTACCAATTTAGAGATTAAAAAATACCCTCGCATGGAGATTAACCAAATAATGTTGCCATCAGTTGGAAAAACTATGAAACTTATTACGAATAATAATCTGCAGAGAATCTCTTTCTAACCTCTACCTGTTCAGTGGTTCTATAACATCACAAGCATTAGGGAGATGCAGGTCTCCTCCGCTGTCAAGCATGGCTGGAACTTGGCTACGATTTGGCTCAAGAATAAAACCCAAATTATCAACCTTATCAGCATGAGATATTCCAGCTTGGATCAAGGTCTTGCTGTCATCTATGATCTTCTTTCCTTCAAGAAGAACTCCTACACTCAATCCTCCTCCAAGAATAGCAGTCACTGTCTCCATAACTGTCTTCTGCAAAATGGAACACCACGTTTGATAAAAGCTATCAAGTAAGCAATTAGGATGATATTTCTTGCAATCGAGTATGACTAGAATCAACACTGGAGTGACTTGACCAACCTTATCTTAAAAATTATGTGCCTGTGTAAAAATCTATTACTTAGTAACTAGGTTTGTCCAGGCTATGTTTCACACAATAAAACACATTATTGAACAAGTACATATTCCTATAGGAAATGCACAATCAACAAAAATCCTATGCAACAGATGTCGAGCATAACATAGATTGAAGCAATCTGCCAAATACTGGAGGCCCTTTGCCTGTGAAATTTTTAAAAAGCAAGGCAAATAACACTATTTCTTTGCATATAAATAAAACTCAAAATATATCAAGTAATGTGGATGACTGATGAAGATTCAGTACCTTCAATAAACCAACAGTAGCAGTTTCAGGAATCTCAACTAAAAGTTCTGGCACTTTAAAGGACTTGATACTGAGTTTGACTGCATAGGAAAAACGGGTACTTATCAGAACCTCATACATTATTTTAACAAACAAAGTCAATGACATTAGAAAATGTCTTACTATATCGTTGCTGCTAACGGAGAAAGAAAATCATATCAAGACATGAAAGTGGAATTATATAGGTCATTTTAACCAACCTCCTTGTAATCCTGCATTTGACTCTCTGGGTTCTGCATTGAAGGCTTCTTTTTCAAGCGAAATAGAAAAATTGCCCCTCCTACTATCTTCTTCAGACGCAGAATATAAGCCACGCTCAAGCACCTTTCTCCATTTAGATGAAGATCTCTGTGTCCTTTGGCGTGTGTAGCACATTTTCCTGTTGTGAAAAGCAAGTTTTGCTTCCGCATCTGATGAAATAAAAAGATTGAAACCTCTTGTTAGTAGGCCAAGCTTGCAGTTTTATTGACATCCAAATAATACCATAAAAGTAAAGAATGCGTGAACAAGACATGGTGTTTGTCACCAACTAATTCATTGGAGCAAGCTTGACTGGAGTGTACAAGAAACAACGCAATTGGTATAAGCTTACCAGTGCTGCAAAGCTCCCTATTTTTAGTTGTTGTGGACTCCATTCTCCAATACTTAGATGCTAAGTTCCTTGCCTTACAGTCTCCCCAATTCTTTGGGATAGGTGCCCTATTAATCCTGGTGCTAGGATTAGTGCACCCAGAAGAGTTTTCATCATCATCTCTATCTAGAATTTCCATAGCATCACAAGACTTGGTAAAGGAAGCATCACGAGCAACATGATCACTGCAAAGAGGCACTTCTACGCTACTATCTGAGCTAACAATGCAAGAGGGCTTGACATCAAATTCCATTGGATCCACCAAACTACCCGTCCCAAGGTCGTTGCTGTATATGGTCTGCTCTGCTTTCTGGAACACAATTTGAAGTCCTTTCTTGGCTCTATGTGCTGCATTTCTGCCACAGGATTCAGCAGGACCAGGAGAATGCCCCTGAGACCTGGAAACTAATTCAGGACTTCCAATTTCCCCATTGTTGCCATCAAAGATTGACAGCTCCTGATGACCATGTTTATCAACCTCACCAGACTTTTTAAATATGCAATTAGATCCTGAGAATGTAGCTTTTGGGGAACATGTTTTTTCCTTGGGTTGGAATCTAATCTGTCTTCTGACAAAACTCTCAGAAGCCAATGGGCTCTCATTACAGCTTCCTTGATCACAGGGTTCATGTTTAAGTGGCTTTTGTTCATTTGCTTCGACTTCTTTAGCTGTATCTTTTGGTGTTGTAGGGTGTGATGATCCACTTGAGTTATTTGGAATTGAGATCTTCTCTTCCTCTAGTAACAACTCTCCAGCAACACTAACAAGCAAGTCAAATGCATGCATTTGTTTCTCCTCGATCTTCTTCCTAATTGACCTCTTTCCCTATAAAAAAAGATGGTTAACTGAAGAGAAGCCCATCAACCAAACCCAAAAAGCACATTGCATGATGAGCACTTACCTTGGCTGATTTTGGAACTCGAGGCATTGCAGGGACTCGATGTCCGCTGCATCCATGGTCAAACATCTTTTGGAACACCATATCTTACAAAATGACACCAACATGAAACTTAACCAATGAAACTCAAAATGTCCATGCACGCATTATTCCTCTCAAGAAGTGAAGATAATTGGTTTGCTGGGAACAGAAACAACCTGCAAAGGAACAGAGATAAGTATGGGTCCTGCTAAATTAGAATAGAATTCCAAGTAAAGGAAAGTTAAAACACTTGCATACAATTTATGTAATTTCATACAGTATGATGAAAATTAGAAAACCTAGATCCAACAAAACCCTTTCATGAGCACCGCTGAAGTTTCACAAAATAAAAGTCTAACAGAATGACAACGCCATAAATAACTCTCAGAATGAAGTGTTTTATAAGTAGATTCATATATGGAAATTCATTATAGAGAACTACTGAACGTCAAAAAAATCAAGTTCTGACATTTCATTATAGATCCCAACAATTCAAGGAGCAATTAATGGAAATGCAAACTTTCCATGACAGTAACAAATAAAAGTAAAAAATTCATGGCAACAATCAAAGTAGGATGGAGAATTTGGCAAAGGAGCACATACATAGAAGTATAAAGGCCACACTTGAAACCGAGAACTGCGAAACTTCAAAGGTGTTCATAAACATGCAAAATTTTTCATTTTGAATGGGAAGAGTGAGAATTATCAATAGGGATCTAAAACCCAAAACCTCCCGAAGCCACAAGATCCTGAATCATGATCACAGCTTTCTAGCGGAAACAGATCAAAGACTTAATTTTTGAGCCTGCGGGATATATATCAGATAATCGTCCTTGTCCGAAAAATTCCATCCCGGATTTTAGAAAGGAGTCGTTTTCGGAAAATGGATACAAACAAAGATACCAAAAAAAATAAATAAAAGAGGAAAGAAGCTTACATGATTCCCCATCCATTTATGAGGAACATAAATCATAACATTAAGGCAATAGAATTCGATATAGATCAATAGGCAAACACACACAGTTGTATCCGTACGCTTCAAACAAATGGAGTTCCAGATCCAAAACACCGACAAAAACAATTCCCACCGAAATGAATTCGCAAAACCAGCCCAAGTCCATCAAACCAATCAGATCTCGACCGAATTCGAATGAATTCACGATCAAACAATCCAAAGAAAACCAGGTACGCAATCAAAAATTGGCTCTTACCACGAAATAAACCCCAATAGATCCCAACGACGATCGAAAGAAATCAAGTTTCGCACGACAAAATGGATCCAACGAGAGAATTCCAGGCCTCGTCGAAGATCAGCGGAAACCGACCTCAAATTGCAGCTCCAAACAATTTTTCCAAGTAAAAAAAAATGCAAAATTCGACATGCTAAACACCAATCAGAGCAAAATCCGGGATCAAATCCATCGAATTTCCCGTCCAGACAACAGACCGTCGTGAAAATGCCAAATCTCGACGAGCTCCGGCGAGCGGGTGGTAGGAGGAACAACGAGGGAGCGGAGATCTCGATCCGAAATCGAAATTCGAACAGAAAAGGCCTTGTCTTGTGAAATTTGTTCCTAGAATACGCTATTTATGGCCAAAACTTTGATTTTCTTCCTCATTTTTTTTTTAAATTTTCTCTCGACCTTTCTGTTTCTCTCTCTCTCTCTCTCTCTCTCTTCTCAAAAACCCCCAAAGCCAGTTCCGTTCGGTTCTTAAACCCCGGCCTCTTATACCTTTGACCCGTTGCCCACCGGTTCTTCCGGTAAAACCCCACGCGTTCCTCGCCAAACTAACGGCTTCTCCCCACGAACCGTGACCGTTTCTTGTGGCGCGCGCGCGGTCTCTCTCTCTCTCTGTTTCTGCTGTAACATTAGAAAATTAGAATATTTCCCCGGAATTTCTGAAATTAATTTTCCTTTTACAAATCGATATTGCAAACATTATAATTCGTTGTGATCATCCATCCGGAAAGAATGCCACGTAAGAAAAAGCGAAAGTCCATGTGGCGCTACAGTAGAAGTCTATTGGTCGTTTTCGGACGCTATTATCCACGAGTTTTATTTTTGTGAACAAATTAAATGACGTGGCAGGAGAAGAGCCAGGAAAACTAATTGCATTAAGGTCGGGGGAAGTTGTGCCTTTGTGTGGCCGTGGAAATTTCTCGGGCTTTAACGGAAATTAAATAAAATAAAAAAAGTGTGCGGGATCGAAAACCACGACAGGTAGCGTCACAGACACCAAAGCCCGCGAAGCATGACGGTTATCCTGTCAGAATAGCGTCGCTTCCTCTGGACACTCCACCCGCGGCACATGGTCACAACCGTCAGCTTTTTACCGCGAGCACAGCGATATCTCTCTCTCTCAAAATTTCGGCTCTTTTCCGGTAAAAGCAGAGCAGTTGCTTCGGTAACTTTAAAATTCCAAACCCGTCGCGTGTTCGATTTCCCGGACACGCTGACTTGCTGCTGCTTGGGAGTTTTTACAACAGAAGACGAGCCAAAGGTTGTTTTCATTTTGAACGTTGAATTTAGAGTAGAGAGACGAAGAAGCGAGGGAGGGTCGCGTGGTTTCCTTGACGCGCAAGGGATCCGTGGAACAGTGGAACAGGGCATCTTCCAGTCCAGATGAGATGCTCCTTCTCTTCCGAGTCGTACCGGATCAGGGTTTAGCCACGTATTATCGTGTTCCTTTGCTCGTGCTCATCGGTCTCACCCGACGGCTAAAAAAGATTACTCCGGATCTACCAGTCACCCCAGTTTGTTGGAACGGGTCCGCACGACCCGATTGGCGGTGGAGATCACACCTGATACGCTTAGCTCGCTGTGTCCGAGCGCAAATGCGCATATCCGAAGCGCATGTTTATTAGGGGATTGTG
This sequence comes from Trichopus zeylanicus subsp. travancoricus, assembly GCA_005019695.1. Taxonomy (NCBI): domain Eukaryota; kingdom Viridiplantae; phylum Streptophyta; class Magnoliopsida; order Dioscoreales; family Dioscoreaceae; genus Trichopus; species Trichopus zeylanicus. The sequence continues at coordinate 223,071 of RXID01014828.1, read as the reverse complement.
CGATTTGAGAAAATCTAAAGGTGTTAGCGGCGTTAATTGTCACAGGAAGCCTTACGAGTTACGACCTCAATAGTCGCTCAACACCCATGACAAACATTATTTAAACCATTAACTAGGCCTAATTAAGAGTAAGCGAGTGGCTATTAAAGAGCCAAAAGTTGCTCACATGCAAGTGTCGCTACCCGGCAGCATGTCACGTGGACAGAACAGCAGGAGAGCGAGCTGTATTATCAATCAACACATAAGTGCAAGTCGGCAATCTGTGAGGAATCTCCGTGGAATCTTTTCGTCTGTTCCAACATTTGGCCCCCGTTCTGGGGTCCAGCTGCACAGGCATAAATCCAAACTGCCTGACTAATTTTGCTTCGTTCTGTATAAAATTTGGAATTCGCATGAAGATTATATGGGAGACGAGTTTGAAAACCATTGGACTCTCCAGATCAATCGACAAACGATGTAGCACCTAATCTGACAGGGTAAGCTGTCGCGTGAATCAGACGTCCAGGCCTATCTGCACAAAAATACATTCTTAACGACTTTTAGGTCATAGGCGGTCCAGAATGAGCAGGCAGAAAAGTTTTCAAATTATGGCTGTCTAATTGTCTTAGTATATGTACATACATTACTATGATGAAAATCCAAAGCTTTGATCCGATTAGTTCGAATTTAATTAAAGAAGACCAGTGAGGCATCCTTTAATTTGAAATCAAAGTCAAACTCAACTTCAAAATCAAAACTAAAATTAAAAAAAATAATCCAATCAAATTTTTAATGTTTAAATATTAATCGGACTAGTGAATAATTTAAATTTTTCTCGAACAGTTATGTACTTGAATATATTATTTATTAAAATTTAAATGAATAAATGTAAAGATAATATGATAAATTATTTTTAAAAATAACGTAAAAATAATTTGACTATTTTTTTACTATTTAAATGATAGACTAATAAAGACAAGATATTTCTAATCCCAATTCCGATCCAAATGCACCCCAATAGTCCAACAGTTAAACCTGACACTAGCTAGCTTGCACCTTCCCATCGTGTCCTCAACATGCTGGTCAGATTTTTATTTTTTATTTTTTTGGTAATTTTTCTACAGATTTTGAGCATAGAAGACATTTCATAGGACAAATAAAAGTACAAGTTAGGGCCGAACACACCCTGTTCCGGAAAAATGACAACTGCAATGTTTGCAGGATTGGTGGGCTTGTAACACATGTATATTTGGGCAAGCTAAGAGTAAGAACGACGGATTGGTTCATGATTAACAAACGTTGAGTAGCTAGTTGTGACTAAATTGAGATGATTTCAATCAGAACACTTAACACAGAACTCTTAGTTATTGTGTCCGCACTCCCCCATCCCCCATATGTCAGTTTCTCAATCGAAACAAGTTCATACAAAGATGGCTGGTTGGGTTAGAAAAGAGAGTCAAAAAGGAAAATGATTGGACACGTACTGATAAAAGTAACATGGTTGAGTAGGCAATAAGTTCCATCTCTGCTTATGGTTCAAATCAATAACAGAAAACCGTTTCCTTTCTCCACAAAATTCAACAAGCACACAAAGGACCTATCAAAAGCAAATAAAGCGGTAAGACAAAAAGCAGAGTGGGGCTGGTTTGGAACAAGGCAGGCCCTACAACAGTGCATCTACAAAATTGTTGGCCCAGGCCAGCTTCAATTGTTACCTTTCATTTTCAAGATCAAGGCTGGGGAAGAATAACACATGGAAGTTATTGATCATAAGTCAGGTGAATATAACAGTACTACGGTTCATGGAGGACCAAAGAAAGATGGAAGACCTCAAACATCACGTCATATCGTACAAGAGGGTTGAAGAGGATATTTCCGAAAAGCATAATGATCAAGGCAATCGAGGAAGTACCTTATTCTGCCAAACACAAATTCCAGATCAAGAAAAAAAACGAAATTTAAAAGGAAAATTACGTAGATTAAAACATATGCGGTTTTAGCTTGCCTCCTGAGGTTATGAAGAAATGAACTCCTAATCATCTTTCAAGCGTCTGAGCATTTTCCTGATCCACCGTTTAAATCGTCGCTCTAGTGCGATACCAACTACCATGCCCACAGCAAAGCTGAAAGCGCAAATTTTAGAGCATGTCCACATAGAAACCATTCCCCTGCAGAAGTTGTGTCAAACAGAAGTGAGTCAACAACCACATACAAGCCAATAGCTGCTGCAATCAAATCAGTGCCAACTACCAGACAAGGTTAGCTGGCAATCAAATAGAATACTTTCATTAAAGAATAAAAGAAATTAATCTGAGCTTATGTTGGAATTTCATATCCATTAGCTCTGATGACAAAATGAACCCTCTGAAACAAGTGCAACATACAGGGTCTATGACAATTGGAAGTGGGTAAAATGGTGATAGGATAGGCCGATTATGGCTGTTATATTTGGACCACCCATAGTCCTACTGTTGACCTAACTTCAGTAACAAAGTGAATTGTACATAGCCAAAAGAGGATTGATGGAAGCAGAGTTCTAACGAATACCTGATATTTGTTCATAATGTAAATAAATATTAAGCTTCAATTTCATGAAATGGCAACTGACTCGTTAGAAAGATACCAAGTTGCATTTAGAAAAAGCAGGATCAGTGCTTGCATTCAGATCACGTAACGCAAAAGAAACAGCGCCTCATGTATAGTAAAAAAAAACCAAGAAAAATTGATCAAAGGTCCATTACAGCCGTACTTCACTTGGCACTGAAATTGGGAATTTCCTATAAGATAAAGCTTCTCTTCTGAATCCAAGAGCTTCCTTTGTACTTGGTCCTTTTAATCACTAACTAAATTCAAAACAACATTTTAGCAAATAATGTAGCAAACCCCAAACGACGAACTGAAGAATTGGAGAGTAACTTCTGCCAATAACACAAATGCCCAGTATTACCATCTCATGGAATTCCACTTCTACAAATTATAGATCTAGTTCCTTTATTTTCACTTCGATAACTTTTTTCACATGTACCAACTTTCCTAATCAATTTACCCTGCGAATTACAATCGACAAACAGAAAATCACGTCTAATAGTAAAAACCAATGCCTTCACGCATTCCATCATCATCATCCAACTTCAAGTAATCCTCAGGAAAAAACTGAAACAAACAAGCAAGAGGAGAGAAGAGAATAGTGAGAGAAATACCTGGGGGCCCTAGGAACCAGAGCTAGGGTTTCGTCGGGGACAACGGAGCTGCTAACAGAGCCGCTCCCGGAGCTCGATTGTGGCCCCGAAGTCCGAAGGCCAAGCTTGAATTTATCCATTGGAAGAAGCAGACGGATGGATCCTCAAAACGCGCGAGCTACGGTTTGGGATGCCGGCCTCCTGCTGCCGATCGACTCTGGGGAGTGGATTTCAGGAGATGCCGCCAAGGCGCGCTTCTCCGCCACAAAACATGACTCGGCGATTTTGGTTTTGGTCCACGAAGAGCCCAAGTCCGTCGCCTTGAACTGGGCTCGGTTCAGCAGCCGCGGACTGCAAAACTATTAACGAAAATTATGTCCAAGAAAAGATTCTGTTGTATAAAACTTATTTCAAATTTTTACGACATCATGAAATTTCCTATGATTTAATAAAAAAAAAATTTGCTCAACAGTTTTTTATTTTTTTCTACAATTAACTATACTACTTGCCAATTTTAGAATATTTTAAAATAAGAAATGGAGTTAAATGCAATTCCAAAATTTATAGAAAATTCAATGAATTTTTTCCCTAAACAACCAAAGGGACCCTTATTTTTTAAGGGAACATTTCACTTTGTCATAGCAGCATGAATGACTAAGAATAACAAGCTTTGAAAAAAATTAGAGCTTTTTATCTATAACTCCTCAATATTTATTTTATTTATCAAAAATCTCCAAAGATTTCAGTATTTACCTACACCGCCTTCATTTTGAAATTTATTACTTATGGCCTCGTAATTATTATTTAATCAAATTTTTTTTCAAAAATTTCACTTTTACTTTCCATAATTTTACAACTAAATTCCATAAAATTTACAACTTCTCACTTTCCACTTTTTTTCTCAAATGTTTATAAATAAACCTTTAATTAAAATTAAAATTATAATTATATATTTGTACATTTATAAATAGGCTCATTGAATATTTTTATTTATAGATAAGTCTAAATTTTAATATTTTCCAAATAAAAGTTGACAAGGAGGACCTTAAATGTTTAAAATTATTTACAAATAAATCATATATAAAATTTTAAATTACAAGTTTAATATTCATATATTTACAAATAAACCCCTCAGATATTTTTATTTATAAATAAGTTCAAAATTTATTATTTTTTAATAAAATTTTACAATATTGAAGGTTTCAAAATTTTCAATTATAAGTTTAATATTTGTATATTTATAAATAGACCCTTTGAATATTTTTGTTTATAAATAAGTCCAAAATGTATTATTTTTAAAATAAAATTTTATAAAAAAGACATTGAGGGTTTTAAAACTTAACATTTCGAATTATAAATTTAATATTTATATATTTATAAATATACCCCTTGAATATTTTTATTTATAAATAAGTCCAAACTTATCATTTTTTAAATAAAATTTGATAAAAAAACATTGAAGATTATAGAACTTAAAATTTTAAATTACAAGTTTAATATTTGTACATTTATAGATAGATCTCTTGAATATTTTTATTCATAAATAAGTCTAAATTTTATCATTGTTAAATAAAATTTTACAAAAAAAGACACTAAAAATTTTAAAACTTAAAATTTTAAATTATAAGTTTAATATTTGTATATTTATAAATAAACCCCTTGAATATTTTATTTATAAATAGGTTCAAATTTTATAATTTTTAAGTAAAAATTTACAAAAAAAGATATTGAAGGTTTTAAAACTTAAAATTTTAAATTACAAGTTTAATATTTATACATTTCCAAATAGACCCCTTTAATATTTTTATTTATGAATTGGACTTATTTAGAAATAAAAAATATTCAAACGGTCTATTTGTAAATGTACAAATATTAAACTTATAATTTAAAATTTTAAGTTTTAAAAAATTCAATGTCTTTTTCGTAAAATTTTATTTAAAAAATGATAAAATTTAGACTTATTTATAAGTAAAAAAAATTCAAAGGGTCTATTTGTAAATGAACAAATATTAAATTTGTAAATTAAAATTTTTAAGTTTTAAAACATTCGATATCTTTATCATAAAATTTCATTTTAAAAAAAATAAAATTTAGATTTATTTATCAATAAAAATATTAAATGGGTCTATTTATAAATATACAAATATTAAACTTGTAATTTAAAATTTAAAATTTTAAAATCTTCAATATCTTTGTTGTAAAATTTTATTTTAAAAATTATAAATTTTGAACTTTTTTATAAATAACAATATTGAATGGGTTTGTTTATAAATGTACAAATATTAAACTTGTAATTTAAAATTTTAAGTTTTAAAACCTTCAATATCTTTTTTTAAAAGTTTATTTAAAAATAATAAAAATTGGACTTATTTATGAATAAAAATATTTAATTTATAAATGTATAAATATTAAATTTGTAATTTGAAATTTTAAATTTTAAAACTTTCAACATCTTTTTTGTAAAATTTTATATAAAAAATGATAAAATTTATAGTTATTTATAAATAAAAATATTCAATAGATCTATTTATAAATGTACAAATATAAACTTGTAATTTGAAATTTTAAGTTTGAAATCTTTAATGTATTTTTTGTAAAATTTTATTTTAAAATGATAAAATTTGGACTTATTTATAATAAAAATATTTAAGCGGTCTATTTATAAATATACAAATATTAAACTTGTAATTTAAAAATTAAAAATTTAAAACTTTCATGTCTTTTTGTAAATTTTTTATTTTAAAAAATGATCACAATTGAATTTATTTATAAATAAAAAAGATTCAAGGGATCTTAAAACCTTCAATACCGTAAAATTTTATTAAAAAAAATAAAATTTAACTTTATTTATAAAGAAAAATATTTGAAATGTCTATTTATAAATATATGAGTATTAAACTTGTAATTTAATTTTTTATGGAGGGTTTGTTTATAAATAATTTTAAACATTTAAAGTCATTTTTATAACTTTTTGTTTAAAAAATATTAAAATTTGGACTTATCTATAAATAAAAATATGCAATAGACCTATTTATAAATGTACAAATATATAAATTCTAATTTAAAATTTAATTGAGGATTTATTTGTAAATATTTGGAAAAAAGTGAAAAATGAGAAGTTAAAAATTTTGGAGGATTTAATTGTAAAAAAAGTAAAAGTGAAATTTTTGAAAAAAATTTTTGATTAAATACAAATTAAGGAATTATAGGTAATAAATTTCAAAAAAAGAAAAATATAGATAATACTGCAATTGTGGGAGGATTTTTAATAAATAAGATAAATCTTGGGAGATTATAAATAAAAGTCTAAAAAATTACTGGGATCACGTGGCACACAATATCTCATCTCAAGCTGCATTCAGATTTTAGGCCAAGACAGCAAGTACATGGTCTCCAAATTTACAGAGACTTCAATAATACATCAAATAATTTCTACTTCATGATTTACGTAACTCATAATACACAGGATAACTATATAGACACAACAAACTTACACCTAAAAAAATATCTTAAATATTCCTGGAATCCATTCTAGATCAAAAGCACAAGGAGCAGGAAAACCACCAACACATGGAAGCTATACTATACAGGTGAAAAGACTATTTATGCATTCAACATCATGCTGAGATTGTGGGAATAACCTTTGGGAACTCATCCAGCTATTCTGCATACCAATAAACCATGAGTTGCAGCAGGAGATCATGATATACATCGATATTCTTGCAATTCTCCAGTAATTAGAGCCCCATGTTCAAGCTTCTGATCAGAAACTAGATACTGATGAGAATGGAACCTTGTTGAAGTAGCAAAGTAGTACTCCCAAGAAGTTTTCCTATAGAGGGTTATGCCTCATCCAATTGCATGGGTACAGACCTACCTGATTTTGGTTGCCGATCTGATGTGCTTATAGTCATTTGGACAGGTTATCTTCACCAAACCATCGAGGAGGATCAAACCCTGAACCTCCTGCAATTTGCAAAAGCATCCTTTCAAAACACAACTGCTAGATCTTGCGAATCAAGCTAGAGCATGCTGAATAGGAAAAACCAGTTCCACAATGATCAAAACAAAACATGTACAAGCAGATAATTATGCTCCATGGTGAAATGTCCCAACAAATCCACACTTACTAGTCATAATCACAATTACTTGAAGCATGAAGCAGCAATGCAAACAATATAAATCAATCTGCCAATTTTACGTCAGCCTTGTCAACGTTGCTAAAACTGCCTATAAAGTATAAACAGTTCGGAACCTAAAGCATTGCAAACTTTCAACTGAAAAACACAAGCTTCAGATAAATACTTGCAAACAGAAGAAATGAATCCAAGCTTTCAGAATCCAACACGACAAAATCTTCCGATAAGGACAGAACAAAATCCTAAAATTTTATGAGAATTCAGATTCAATTGTCCATAACACACTATTCTGGTGATTATCCATCAAATGAACTGTACATTTGCAGAATTCCAGTAACCATTTCCTTTTTAGACATCGGTGTTACATATTCCAGCTTTAATGAACAGCCAAAACAGCAGATAGCCTTTCACAGGGACTGAGATTCAAGGGGTCTCAAGAAATTTTGTTGCTGAACTTCATCTTGGTGATTTGGTGCATTTACTAGTTGAAGAATAATAAGCACAACCCATTAGTTTTTGATTGATTATTAACCCAAAGGCTTCCAGTGGGCATGAATGCAAAAGGATATTTTGCATGATGATAAACGGAGAAACACAACTTTTTGGGTGCTAATATTTTATACCTTTGTCATATGAAAAAGTCATTCCTATTTAGCAATCCAGTTATAAGTATAACAATCCTTCATTAGAAAACACCAGAAATCAGAATAAAGATAAGGGAGGTAAAGAGTGTTAATTCAGGAATTGGGAATTCTAGCACTGTGCAAACTCTAAATTTGGATTTCTAGCCATTAACATCATTTGATCTTTAAAGAATAAGAAAAAAGAGAAAACAAAAAGAAGAGTAAGATGAAATGAATTTTGAAACAAAGAGGAGCCACCGAAAGGATTGCACCGGCAAAGGCGCCAAGCTGTCAAGATGGTGCCTTTCGCAACTCCATATTTCTTATACGCCTCCATCGAATACTCGCTGCACGTTGGTACATACCGACAACTGGACGGCAGCAGAGGCGAGATCTCACCTGACGACTATCCAAGTCAGAACATCGGCGAGAAAAATTGAAGATTTACAAGTTCAATTCTCAAGGAACTCAGACTCACGCTTGTAGAATTTTAGCATGCACAAAGCCGCTCTGACCCCCAAATCCTTCACTTCTTCTTCATCTGAGAGAACAAAAGACGAAGTAATTCAGAACCTGCAGAAGAGGAGGGGTAAACAACAGAGAAGAGAGAGAAGAGCAGCCCTGAAGCCCTCCTACCTCTTGATGTCTTCTCATCTGCACCTTGATCGGCGGAATTGGCAGCACAAAGGCGAAATCTCTGATACAATGAATCAAAAAAATATCAAGAAGAAACTAGGAATCAGATGCAGGATATGGATAGAAATCGAGTAAAAATGAGAGAAAATCGTGAGTAGATTACAGCGGATATACAGCGGGGAGCGCGATTCGTTGATGTTAGGGCTTGCAGAGAAAGCCGTGGTTTCCTAGGTGAGATAGAGACGGTGGAGGAGCAAGGTGGGGGAACATCGACCAGGAACAACGCCATCGGGCGCGGATGTACGACTCCGCAGCATTTATCGGCTTCAGTGGATATTTAGGAGCAACGTAACATGTGGCCACTTCGGTTTTTCCCGTAGAAAGCCAAAACCAAAACCAAAACCAAAACAAATAATAAAGATGATATTTACTATAGAGTTGAAGATAAATAGTTTTCTAATTTTCATAATAAATAGACCGCACCGTGCAAATTTCTCAACTTTTTTTTTTTTGAAAGCCCCTCAAGGACGGGATTGAACATGGCCTGTGACCAAAAACCGAAATATGATTATTAGCCATCACATTAGACATCCATTGTATAATTCCATTGGTTCTTCCAACAAAATTTATACTCTACAAAATCATGTGGATCGCGGATGGGGAAAGTGAGAGAATGCTTAGCACAAGGAGCCTGATAAACTAAAGCGAGCAGCTTGCACGGGCAAAAAGTTCCTAGCAAAGAACAAAACCAAAGGAAAAAAAAGATAAACTAAAAACAACCAATGCTAATACATACTACAGATGTGAATGAACAACAGGTTGAACCACACACTATGTGGAACCCCTTTGAACTTATGGATGGTATGAGAACATTCCAATCCACCTTTTCCCTCTTCCTCTGCCTATGTGAGGAATTATTACACTGGTATTGGGAAGATAATTGATCTTGTTCAACACCTGATCCTTTACCTGAATCATGCTGGGGTGGCAGCTTCGTATCCATCTCTCGATGCTTCCTTCTGAGATCAAAATCAGGATCTTTCTTGGAGCAAGAAACATGTGTCTCCTCAGGTTCAGTTGCAGAGGGTCCACTTAATCTGACAAAGATTCAACCACAATAAAAAATTATTATACAAGAACAGCACTTATTCCTTGAGGACCCATAATTTAGTATCTCTGAGCCAATGTCGAAGCACAGAACAGACAAAAATGCATCATTCATAGACAAGCTTCAGAGATAATTTTCTAAAGCAAATTGCTAATGTTTGTGAGAAACCTACGATAAAGCAGACTAGGTCTTGTCTTTTTTTTTAAGGACATTGAAGATATTCCTCTTATGGATGTACATGGCACAAAAGGACATAGAGTTGAAAGTTAGTATATATAATCATTGCCATAACGCTCTATCTGAAATTAACCATCAACCAGTCCTTGCCTCAAGGATTCCCGTGCTGTAAGATCTGTGATCCAGTCCACTAAAGGAAATTTCAAGCTAAGGGTTTCAGAATCCTGGCCATTATTTATCAATCCCATGGGGAAGTGCAACACATAGCAGGTGAGAGGACGAAGTTATACCCAGACCGGCTGGATGATGCACAATACAGAAAGTATAAGCAAATCATAATAACTCTACACATCTTCTATTTAAACATAGAAGTATTTTTGCTAATCAGTGATGACCAAAGGAAGATTCAAAAGTTGAAAACCTTTAGTGAGTCTCCTTCTCTACATACTTGATTGTAGGAAAGAAAATTCTAAACATACATTTGCTAGGAACTATCAACAAATAGCGGAAGATGGCCATGTCATTCGAGATAAGGCATGGCTGAAGAAAACAAAAAGGTTGTTCAGTATACTACAGCTCTCCCAAGGAGAGCCAAGGGATGCTCAGAGCAGTTGATCACCGAACCTAAAATGATGAAGTTCAACAAAACCATGCGACACTGTCTGTTGATTGAAGTAACTGGCTACAATAATTTTGGGTAATGGTAAGAATCGTAAGTAACAAAAGAACGAACTTCAATAGTTCCAACGAAGAAGGACCAGACAATGGGGAAAAATAATTTATCATACAACACCAAGGCAACTGACCCACCTGTCAGAAGATCTATTTTGATGGTTGTTACAGGAGAAATTTTCTTGTGTTTCTTGACTTTTTGTGGCCTCTTCATGTATTTTCTATAGTAAAAACTATGGTCAGGACAATAAACTAAAAGAAAAGAAAGAATGTAAAACTCTTGGGATCACATAATATTAGAAACTCACATTGATTGAAGGATTAAAACTTTGGAATGACATCCGACCTTTTAATGCTCCAGGATGTGGATCTCCTTTCATTATCACTACGCTGCAGATAAATCATATGAAGTACAAGTGGCCCATCAATTTTACCATAGTTAACAAAAAAAAATAAAATAAAAGGAATAGCTCTAGATCAGGCACCCAAAGAAAATTTAGCATCTTTACACTATGCAATAACAGTATTACTGAACTTTGCTATGCAACAAAATCTAATGCTTCAGGCTGAAACCTGTACAAACGAGAACTGAAGAAAATGAAACACTAATACATCAGGTTTGCCACTGCTTCATCCTCCTTAAACAGATTAAGGGCCCAATTGGATTGTAATGATTGCGATTAGTAATTAAGGTGACCGAGTTAGTCATGATGCAGTTCTAATCACATGTCGTCCTCGTCTTTCGGCTTCTGCTGCTCCTTGAGAGACGCCCTTTCATAAACTGGAAGAAAACCAAAAGACAGACAATATGAGGTTATGCGGATGCGGTTTTGATGGCGGAGGAATTCGGGGCTCGCCTTGAGGTTCCGCAGCGTACTCGACAGCTCCGGCGCTTCGCCATGTTCGTCTCCTCTTTCCTGGTCTCTTCTTCTAGGGTTGAACGGGAAAAGATAGGAAGACAGCGGAGGGAATTGGAATTCAGTCACCGCGCTCATGCTCTTCCGACGTTGGAGCTGGATCCTGGTGGAGGGCGAGGAGCGAGTGGGTTAGGGTATTTTCTGTCTCGATATGGGCTGGACCCGGTTATTTCCAGCCCATGTCACGAGACGGGTCCCGATTACTAGGCCGTATTGTGGGCCTAGTATGCTTCGTCCTCGTAGCCCATCAAGGCACTGATCTGGAAGTTTTTTCGGCTTAGATGAAGCAATTCATAATAGTCTAGGTAGATATCAATAGGTTCAGGTCCAAGTGGACCTGCTCACGAAATGGTAATGTCGTTTTTGGAGTATAAATTTGGATTAGAGTTTGAGTTAAAATAGAAATTCAAAATTAAATTTAAACTTATAATTAATTTTAAATATTTATTATATAATATTAGGAATTGTAATTAGAATAAAATTTAAACTTAACGAGAATTTATAAATATTCTAATAATACATAGAGTTTAAGCGTGGAGTAATGTTACGGTTGAATTAGAGAAAAATAGAGAGAGAGGAATAAAAAGAATAGAGCTAAATAAAAAGAAAGAGAGTGTCGACTCTCGTATGTAAGACTTTTTAATGCTTTTTGGTGGTCTATTGTGATAATTTTTTATAATATTTTTTTGGAGATCTTCTTTGAAAATAGAAAGGTTATCGATGTTTAGTAAAATAGTTTAGTTGAGTAATAAAGAATATAGTCTTTCTTATAAATTTTTGTAAAGTTTTTTAATAGTAAATTTTTCACTCCTCCTATAAACACGTAACCCGATTTTAAGTGAATCACGTATATCGCTGAATTTTTTCTTATTATTTTTTTTATCTTACATTATTTTTTATCTCTTGTATTATTTGAATAAAGTGATTCGTGAATTTTTTATTATAAATTTCAACATGATCATTCTTTAAAATAAGACTAAGGCCTTCGGCCCTTGCTGGGATCAAGACCAGACTTCATCTTTGGCACTGTGCTGGTAAGGATTATAAGAGCATTGATGCTTTGCACAACGGGGACTATACTTCCAGCATCCCTTTTATCCCCAACATAAGCATCATCGCCCCTGCCAATCTTCTGCTTGCTTACCTCAATCCTTACTAGGCCGCTCGCAACGTACTGCTTCACCTCTCCTTCAATTTTTTGTATATGATTTGGCCTGCAAAGCAAACACCAAACTAAACTCAAATGAAATTGGGACGAAATAAAAAACAAAAAAAATAAAATTGAGAAAAAAGAAAGATGAATGAGAGAAATTGAAAGGAATTACTGGGTCTCCCGCCGGCACTGGTGATTGGCACCGTGCTCGGCAGGGCGATGCATGAATCTTAGTAGATACATGACGAGGATTCATCCCCTTCCGTCGAATGATTGGCCGTCAACACTAATAATGAAGTATTAATGTTTCAAAAATATGCACACTCATAATAAAAAGACGACTCAGTGTATTAAATAGAGATGGTTGCTCACTTTTCGAGAACCCTTTAGGTTCTGCAAGGTGACAGTAGACACCCTCACATAGTAATCCCAAATTTTGAGATTAATCCTCTTTGTGTTCGAGCTTGGAGAGTACTAATAATACATCGAAGCAAAATACCCGAGTAGAAAAATTACTAAAATCCAAACTCAAAACTATATCATGGACCAATGAATTCAAATTAAAATTTTCTAGAATATTAAGCTATGAAAAGTTTAGTTTGACTCAACATCGAGGCTAAAGCGACCAAATCCAATAAAACTGAGCGTAGAGATAAAACGTAAACTGAATCATCCGAGATAAAGTACTTCGCAGTTCTGAGCTATAAAGTTTGAATTGTCTCTACACCTTGGTGTTCGGATCTTGGAATCCTTAGGGTTGTGCCTACACCAAGATCCCCCTAAATTCAAATAACTCAATATTTGAGGTATAAAGGATATCGAAGCTGATCATGATATTCAAACTTAAAAATAAATCTCGGGAGACTTGAGATTCAAAATTGTTTGTTATAAAAAATCCAACTAAAATTATGATATCAAATATCATGAGATTCAAATATGCTTCTCACTTTATAAACGGTGCAATTTTTGAAGAAGCAAAGACTTCATGTTTAGCTATATATTTTACTTTCATTGTTAATATATGTCATAATTTGAACGTGGAAACGGCCAAAAACTCCCGATAATTTTGTTTATAGTTTTTTTCGGATGACCAAAAGATGATATAATATATCTGAGTTCTTAAAAAATTATATAAACTAAAATCAATTTTGAATCGGACTCTCTCTACACACTTAATCTGAGAACTCCAGCATATGAACTCCATCAATGGATGGATGGAGAAACAATTCATTGACTTTGGTGAACTATCGCCAAGGCATTACTTTTTCTTTTTCTTTTTTTGTTTTTCCTTTCGAGATCAATGCATCGTCACTTTCGCCACTTAGATTGCTCTTCTGCACGGTGGGTAGGTTAAGCTTTGCATCACTTTTATAGAAGATGGTGGCGAAGGAAAGAACGACAATCCACAGCATGCACGACGCAAGCTTTACAGTTCTATTTCTTTAGAATCAACACAAGATTGGATTGATTGGGTGAAGTGGCTCTATCACCGTTGCCAGCTTGTGTGAAGTTCAATTATCCCGAATCGCTCATAAGATAGGACTGAATAATGCCCGACCTGATTCTGATGTTTTGATTGTTAGTAGAGAATTAAATTTAAATCGTGTTATTGTTTACGTTCATAAATAATCACCAACGGCAACACAATCGGCGAGTTGATGAGCAAGCAACACAAAACAGGGAATCCGTAGAAGACAAGGCAATTCCCTGGCATAATGATGGATTGGCACGGTAGCTTATGAACTATTAGTGCCCCGCCTCACGGTACAAATTCTCAGCTGCTTCCCTTGTGGACTTCATCAAAGCCGATAATACCTTCTAAGCTCTGTTCATCAACGTGGTCCCAAATAATTGATTCGCTAATCAGTAATCAGGGACTTGCAGTTAATCTATCGCATCCTACAAAAGACATTTATCACTTTGCCACAAACGCAAAACAAAGCCTTTCCAAGAGTTCCACACTGCACGCACACATATCCATTTTCAGATAAGCGTGTCTGCTGTTCCTACATTGACGTCGAAGGAGCTATTTGATCAGAACCAGCACCGGCCACCCTTGGCCGCTACTGAACAATAAGAAGACCCTACAAAAAAGAGAGAGATATATTTGAAAGCAAGGAAAACAAAGATGGAAAGTCACGATTGTTGACGGAGCCCAATTCGAAATCAACTTTGATATACAACTCTTTGAAAATTTAATTCGTTAGATTACCTTCTCATCATCTCGCATGTAAGAGAATTATGAAAAAAATCACCAAGAGCTATCAAATGACAGCCGTTCTAACACTAACTTAAAATAAAGATTAGCAATAAAAATTGAATGTATAGTTGAGCATTAATCTTTTTTTCTTTTGAGAGATACATTGTTTATAGAGTGAAAAGCGAATCTAAATTCTTTGATTTTCGATATAATGATTTTAACCATATTTTTTTATAATGGACGATATTGAATTCCGAATCTCTTAGTTTGGACATAAGGATTATCTCTCATAATTATCTATCTCTTATAGCTTAATCATTGAGTTATTTGAATTTAAGAGAACTTTGGTATAGACACAATTCCGAGGATTTTAAGATCTGAACACCAAAGTATAAAGATAATTTGAGCTTCATAGCTCGGAATCATGGAGTAGTTTATTCCCAACGGCATAATTTATGTTTTATTTTTACGTTCGATTTTGACTGTGTCACTTTAACCTTGACATCAAGTCAAATAAAGCTTTCCCTAATTTGGTATTCTAAAAATTTTAACTCAGAATTTATTGATCTACAACTTAATTTCGAGCCTAAATTTTAGTGATTTTTTTGGCTCAGCTGATTAGTCTGTATATATCAACGATCATTATTGTTCCAAAAAAATGGAGCGCGTTCGGCAAGATGCATGCATGCAATACACGTAGAGTCACAAAATGTCATGGCAATCACCAAAAGCAGTAAACTGGATGGAAGGGCGCAAGGTTCAGAATCTTCAGATGGGACATCATCCTTGTCTCTGGAACAACCGACAGGATTAACCGTGTGTCTCTGTTGCTAAAAGCTCAGAGGATCCAGACTGGGTTCTATCAAAGCCGACAAAAAATATAATATTTGCAACAAGCTGGACCGAGGCGTAATTAGGAGAGCCATAAATGTTAGCTGATGTAATTATATCTGTTGATTATTAAAAGATGTCGCTTGATTAAGAAGACATATAAAAGATGGCGGGGCCGGCACAGAGGATGAAAGTAGCAGATCGGTAGCGGACGAGAGTCCCTTGGAGAGCTGGCAACGTGCGATCGTTGTTCCCACCTGCCTATGTGGGTCAAACCATCGTTGGGTCATGGTGTTTGATTACAGATATCACCGGTGAGTAAAAAAATCGAAAAATCGATATATCGAATTATACAGGTTGAGAATCGTATTGAAAAATTGATTCTCAAAATAAATCGGTGTGGTTCCGATTTTTAATTTTGATAGAACCGAAAATTCGATTTTAGTTCCGGTTTTATATTTTGCAAAAAACCGATTTATCGGAATCATATCGTTCTTAATATATATATATATAATTATGTATAATATAATATTCTAAAATATAATTTTTTATGGTATATATATTAATATATTTAAAATTATACCTTTATAGGATTATAATAAATAAAATAAAATTTTTGGATAATTTGTATATTAGTATATTTAAAATTAAATTTTTATAAATTTTTAATATAAAATAAAAATATTTTAAAATAAATAATTAAAAAAACCGGTATATCGATTTTAGAATTGGTTTAAAACTGGTTCAGAGTCAGAACCAAAAAACCAATTCTTAACTCAAACCGGTTCTTGACTTTTTAAGAGCCAAAATTTGATTTTGATTCTAAAATATACAAAATCAGTATGGTAAACTGGTTTTGCTCACCCTTAAAATATAGATACTACTGCCCTATTTCGTTGTGAGATGCCAAATATTTGGATTCTAATATCATATAGAAGATTGGCGACATGAACAGCCGACACGACTTAATTACTCCCCAAAAACATGGCCTACGCTTTCCTTTTTTTGTTAAAAATTAGTCAAATATATATGAGTTTCCAGTCTTAGTTTGGATCTACATCAAATCAGACAACATTAACAGAGGATTGACATGCTTGACGTGGAACAAATAGTAAGGAATAGGAAGGATTAAGACTATTATCATTGGAAAAACATCAAGTTAATCATTGGAAAAATGACAGGAAATTTAGTCAGTTAAAACTTGCGGTTATTTCTGTTCGCATCCTTGTTGCCTTCTAGGGCACTTTCGTGCCTCAAACTGACCCAAAATTTTGCCAAACTTGGAAGTTTCTTATGCTCATTTATTACTGTGCGAGAATAACCCAGCTCTGTTACTGTCAGTGACATACAAGGAGATAGATGAGATAATGTATAGTTTGATGTCGAAAGTCGCGGAGATGGGAAACGACGAACAGGAAGCAATGTTGCTTCGGTAGCATAGCACCAATCACCTCGATAGAACAGTGAGCTTTACTTTGTAAACACTCTAAAGTTTAGGTCGAACCAACACTCACCGTAACCAGACCCGCCATGTTGAAGGAAAATGATGCCAATTTGACTGCAAGTTGTCCTGCATTTCATCGTATTATCACGTAATCAACAAGACACGCAACCCTATATATTTGCCTAGCTTTCTTGTTCTGCGGCAAGTAAGGAGACCGAGAGCAGTGCCTTCCTTCCTCTACAGCAATACATCCATTAGTGAGCAACAAAGAAGTGGAGAGGAAGAGAGATGAGCGTTTCAGCCCTTCCCTTGAGACTCTCCATGGCAGCAGTGCTTCTTGCCCTGAGTGCATTGTTACCATTACCAGAGCTCTCCAGCGCCAGCATAACGAGGCACTACAAGTTTGATGTATGCTTCCACACTTTCTCATGCTGATGTCATTGGTTGGAATTATATCCAAAGGATCTGATGCTTGTTTCTTTCATGCATGTGTTCTTCAACGGCTTCTTGCAGATAAAATTGCAGAACGTGACGCGGCTCTGCCATACAAAGAGCATGTTGACTGTGAATGGCAAGTTTCCGGGGCCTAAGATTGTAGCAAGGGAGGGCGACCGGGTGGAAGTGAAGGTGGTCAACCATGTTTCCAACAATGTCACCATTCACTGGTACATGGAACTCCACCTCTCCAATTAATTTTCGCTCGTATATATATTATATACTAATTGGGGTTCATATTGCGGAAAATGGGAGAGCAGGCACGGAATTAGACAGCTTCAAAGTGGATGGGCTGATGGGCCGGCTTATATTACCCAGTGTCCAATTCGGACGGGCCAAAGCTATGTGTACAACTTCACAATCACAGGCCAAAGAGGAACTCTCATCTGGCATGCCCATATCTCCTGGTTACGGGCCACTTTGTACGGGCCCATCATCATCTTGCCCAAACGCGGGGTGCCTTACCC
This sequence comes from Trichopus zeylanicus subsp. travancoricus, assembly GCA_005019695.1. NCBI lineage: Eukaryota > Viridiplantae > Streptophyta > Magnoliopsida > Dioscoreales > Dioscoreaceae > Trichopus > Trichopus zeylanicus. The sequence goes on along the minus strand of RXID01014828.1, from coordinate 205,051 downwards.
CTTCCCCAAGCCCTACAAAGAGATCCCCATTCTCTTCGGTAATAATTCACTAGTAAATAGAAGAATATCTTGATGTGCAAACTTTATGCATTCAAATCAGCAGGCATTTAAGCTTGGATTTTGATTGGCAGGTGAGTGGTTCAATGCAGACCCGGAGGCAGTCATTGCTCAAGCTCTTCAAACTGGTGCAGGCCCCAATATATCCGATGCTTACACCATCAACGGGATGCCTGGTCCTCTGTATAATTGTTCCAAAGGTAAAAACCACGCCTGCTGTCTAAAATACTTTCAACCTGGAATGATGACGTTATCCTATTGGCATGCAGATACTTTCAAGCTGAAGGTGCAGCCCGGAAAGACATACCTGTTGCGTTTGATCAATGCTGCACTCAATGACGAGCTCTTCTTCAGCATTGCCAACCACTCCCTCATCGTGGTCGATGTCGACGCTGTCTATGTCAAGCCCTTCACCACCGACATCCTTCTCATCACTCCAGGCCAGACGACCAACGTACTCCTCACAACTAAACCCGACATGCCAAACGCTTCTTTCCTTATGGCCGCAAGGCCCTACAACACCGGCTTAGGAGCATTTGATAACACCACTACTGCCGGCCTTCTGGAGTATCATCTCCCCAAGAACACTTCCTCAGCCAATAAAACACTTCCTCTCCTCAAACCAAGTCTCCCGGGTCTCAACGACACTGCCTTCGTCTCAAACTACACTAGCAAACTCCGCAGCCTGGCAAATGCCCAGTTCCCTGCAAACGTGCCTCAGACTGTCGATAAGAAGTTCTACTTCACGGTCGGCCTGGGCACCAGCCCGTGCCCCAAGAACCAGACATGCCAAGGGCCCAACGGCACCAAGTTTGCGGCCTCGGTGAACAACGTCTCCTTCGCTCTGCCAACCACTGCAATCCTCCAAGCCTACTTCTTCAAGCAGTCCAAAGACGTATACACCACCGACTTCCCTGATAACCCGCCGTTCCCTTTCAACTACACCGGCACTCCCCCGAACAACACATTTGTTAACAACTCGACCAAGGTGGAGGTGCTGCCTTTCAACACCACCGTGGAGCTCGTGATGCAGGACACGAGCATCCAGGGTGCTGAAAGCCATCCTCTTCACCTTCATGGCTACAACTTCTTCGTGATTGGCCAAGGTTTTGGAAACTACAACCCGGCAAAGGACCCTGCCAAGTTCAATCTTGTGGATCCCGTCGAAAGGAACACAGTCGGAGTTCCGTCTGGTGGCTGGGTGGCCATCAGATTCCGCGCGGATAACCCAGGTGCGTTTCCCATAGTAGACATGCATTGTTAGTGATGACTGTACGAGTTGTCGTGCTAATTTGTCTAAGCATATCGACAGGTGCGTGGTTTATGCACTGCCACCTGGACGTGCACACGAGCTGGGGCTTGAAAATGGTGTGGATCGTGCTGGACGGGAGTCTTCCCAGCCAGAAGCTGCCTCCGCCGCCGGCTGATCTTCCCAAGTGTTGATATTGATCAGTGCTGTGTATTGGCTTCGTATTGCTGTCTTTTCCGTGTCATATGTTGATTTTGTTGTGTAGACTTCTGATTACCGAGAGACTGCAGACAGGCGTCGCCCGTCTCATTTCATCGTCTTTTTTAAATAATTTTTGTCAAATGCTGGATTTTGTTGGAGTTCGAAATGATTCTGTAATGGTCCAAGTTTGACAAAAACGAATCTGGTCAAGTATCAGTTCGTCACATGTTTGTTTTTAAATTATGATGGTATCCAAATTAATAAAAGATTGAGTTGATATTTTTATTTTTCATTTGAAGAACACAGTGAAGTCGCGAAGCAACTCAACTCTGTTCAAAAGGAATCTCTAGAAAGGCAAGAAAGAAAGAAATTGAAAAAAATAAATAAAAATGAGAACAGGAAGAAGAGCCACTGCTCAAGGTGGCAGTCCATATCTACACTAGTGGTGGTCTGATTTTCTTAACAAAATTTTTTCAAAAAAATCATCTATCTTATCAAAGGCAACTATTTTGTTACTATTAATAAAAGAATTTGATGATGTATCATATTATAAGGATTGGTTTGGTAAACTTGGTTGAATGTGAATTAGAATCAAAGTCATATGCAGAGATAATCAAGGTCCAATTCCCAAATTTACCGAACAAAGTAACTTTTTTGAATCCAAATTCAATAAGAGTTGGCTTAGAGATTAAACAGTGAGCTAATATTTCGGAGGTGAAAATCTGTTTGAGCAGTAAGCTTAGCTATCCTGAATCATTGATAAATTCACATGTAAATCAACAATACCATAAGGAATATGACTTAAGCCATTATTAGGGTCGGACATTCTTAGCTGATGCACGACCAAATATCAGATAATGGTAATATCATTATTCCAAGAAAATAATATTAAAAAATTCGAAATTAATAAGCTGTCCATTATAAGAAATCTGATAAGATGGTTATTTGAAATTATGAGATTTTGATGCACTAGATCTCAAGAGACATTATAAAAAATAGAGCAAATAAAAAGGCAAGAGTGCGATTCCTAATTTCATTTTATTATTGTATGTGGATTTGATTTGAGCGTTAAAAAGACTGTCACCGGAGAGTTTTCAATGATTTTCGCCGTGTTTTTGTTTCTTATAAAATAGAGGAAGGGTTGTTTAACAATCAAATTCTCAAGAAGCCTTCCAAACTGAACTTGACAGCCAATGGAGCTCCATAGAGTCAATGGAAAAATAAATAAAAGGCGGGCAAAAGAGTTGCTTTAGCAGCACAACCCATGAAAAATATGATAAAAAATTAGTGTTACTTTATAAACACTCTAAAATTCATTTGGAACTAACTCTCGGGCCTGCAAAGTAATGACGCTGTTGAGGGAGAAGGACGCAATTGCAAGTGCAACTTGGTCTTCATCTCACGATACCTTCACCTAATCTACCGATACACCTCCCTATATATTCTGCTTCTCTCCTTCTACTCTAGTTCGTGGGAAACTGTAGGATACATTGCTCATCAACCCGTCTGTCTCTCTATTCAATAGAAAGAGTGACAGGGTGATGGGTGCTTCTGTCCTGCATTCCGCATTTCCAATTGCAGCAATGTGTCTTGTTCTGAGCGCTTTGTTTGCGTTGCCTGAGTCCTCGTATGCAAGCATCACAAGGCATTACAAGTTTGATGTATGCTGCTCTGCCTTGTTCGCGCGCATTGAAGAGTATAATGCGTGGAGTTTGACTGACTTAAGTTGACTTGTTCTGAATGGCTTTTGGCAGATTAAGTTGCAGAACGTGACGCGACTTTGCCACACAAAGAGCATGGTGACTGTCAATGGGCAGTTCCCAGGGCCCAAGATCGTCGCTAGAGATGGAGACAGAGTGGTTGTTAAGGTGGTTAACCATGTGCCGAACAACATCACCATTCACTGGTATGGCTTCTTCCTTTCAAACTTCATCTCTCGTGCATTGCACTGTAAATGCCACTCAGTGCAAACAACTATGGGAGAGCAGGCATGGGATTCGGCAGCTGCAGACTGCATGGGCCGATGGGCCGGCCTACATCACCCAGTGTCCCATACAAACGGGGCAAAGCTACGTCTACAATTTCACGGTAGCTGGTCAGCGAGGCACTCTAATTTGGCACGCCCACATCTCATGGCTACGGGCCACTGTTTACGGGCCCATGGTCATTCTGCCCAAGCGTGGCGTGCCTTACCCGTTCCCCAAACCCTATAAGGAAGTCACCATCATCCTCGGTAAAATATTCACTTAGATTTTGCTTCAAAGACTTATCAAAACGTACAGTTGAAATGAGATCACTGTGAATGTGAAATCGCAGGGGAGTGGTTCAATGCAGACCCAGAAGTCATAATTTCGCAAGCTCTGCAAACGGGTGCAGGCCCAAACGTATCCGATGCTTACACAATCAATGGGCTACCGGGTCCTCTCTACAATTGCTCCAAAGGTTAAAATCATGTCCATAGTTTAGCCTAAAACCAAAATTGTGGGCTCAGGTTCATCTTACGCTAGTATAACCTAACACTGTGTAATGGCGAACAGATACTTTCAAGCTGAAGGTGGAGCCCGGGAAAATGTACCTACTCCGCATGATCAACGCTGCACTGAATGACGAGCTCTTCTTCAGAATTGCAAACCATTCCCTCACCGTCGTCGAGGCAGATGCCAACTACGTCAAGCCCTTGATCACTGACATAATCCTTATCACTCCAGGCCAGACCACCAACGTTCTTCTCCAGACAAAACCTAACTTGTCTAATGCTTCATTCCTCATGGTTGCAAGACCATACAACACCGGTCAAGGCGCCTTTGATAACACTACCACTGCCGGCATTCTTGAGTACAACAGCTCCAGTACTAATTTCTCGACTACCACCACCAACAAGACTCTTCCACTTCCCATACCAAATGTTCCTCGTTATAACGACACAACATTTGTTGCAAACTACACTAGCAAGCTCCTCAGTTTGGCAAACTCTCAGTATCCCGCAAACGTGCCACAGACTGTTGACAGGAAATTCTACTTCACAGTAGGCCTCGGCACGAGCCCATGCCCAAAGAACCAAAGATGCCAAGGACCTAACGGCACCAAGTTTGCAGCCTCTGTGAACAACGTCTCCTTTGCACTCCCGACAACTGCAATCCTCCAAGCCTACTTCTTCAAGCAGTCAGGAGGTGTGTACACGACCAACTTCCCCGACAACCCTCCTTTTCCTTTCAACTACACGGGCACTCCACCAAACAATACGTTTGTGGATAACTCGACCAAGGTGGAGGTGCTGCCTTTCAACACCACCGTGGAGCTCGTGATGCAGGACACCAGCATCCAGGGAGCTGAAAGCCATCCTCTCCATCTTCATGGGTACAACTTCTTCGTGATCGGCCAAGGGTTCGGCAATTATAACCCGGCCAAGGACCCCTCCAAGTTCAACCTCGTAGATCCGATCGAGAGGAACACGGTCGGAGTCCCGTCCGGGGGATGGGTGGCCATCCGATTCCGTGCTGATAACCCAGGTGATCGTGACTTGGAAAAATAGTTGACTCTAAGTCTCTAACTATCGATTATTTTGACTTTTTGTAAAGTTTAACTTAGTAATGTTGCTGACGTGGATCTTTGGTCAGGCGTCTGGTTCATGCACTGTCATCTGGACGTCCACACAAGCTGGGGATTGAAGATGGCGTGGATAGTGTTGGACGGGAGTCTCCCAAGCCAGAAGCTGCTCCCTCCACCCGCTGATCTTCCGAAGTGTTGATCTGCGTTCTCCACCAACAATGCTGTCTCTTTATCTGGTTTGTCGTTTTGGGGTGCTTGAATTTTGTTGTGTTTGTGTTTTGTTTAACGTCATGAGATTGCCAAGGGCTCGCATGCCCGTAATAAGTGTCCGTTTTATTTCGATGTGCGATGGAGGTCTTGATTCGATCAGAAGTGCAAATGCTTGAAGCAGCAAGATTAATTATAGATTGTTGTTTGTTGCTGTAATTTTCTTCTCCTACTATGAGTTGCTTTTTCTTATGCAGAGGGAACTTTTTACCTCTGTTTTTTTTACCCAGAATAAAGAATACCGTTGGATGACTTGATGAGCCTTATTATAACACTTGCATGTGTCCGGACGACCCACAAGTGTTTTCTATGGGCCAAATGTGACCATAGCAGCAGGCCCAAAGCCGAAATGGAAATGCAAAATAATGCTCATGGGAGATGACATGCATAAACTTGCAACCATTCCCCAGGGGCCAGAGTACAAAGGTTGTCATACAAGAGGGAAGCAGTAGACCTTATTCGTGTGAAAGAAGGAGCAGAACACAGTTGGCAATAGCTTCCTTTTGGTTGGACAAAGGGCGCCCATATCTGTGTGTCTGACCTCCGCCAATTTGTTATTTGGTAGTCCGTGACCGCTTTGCTAAGTGCAGCAGCAATGTCCCCGGGCTCCTAAATGGTTTGCTTTGCCCACTCTGGCCTTTTGCTTGCTTGTTCTCTTGCATAGCGCGGAGGCAGGGCACTCATGATGTTGCCATCGCTGGACGATGTGCTCCAAATAAAGCCTGACCTGACCAACTGACAGTGACTGCGCGAGGCTGGCCGTCCATGAGAACCCACCTCCAATTAGCCATTGATTTTGTGGCGCCCTCATCATCATTCATCTACTGTACACCCCACGAAGGGCGATCATGTGAATCCAACATTATTGCATCATTCTCGCTCCAGGATTTTTAGAACTATTAAGTTTGCAAATTACAATGCATCATCAGCTGTTCATATCCAAAATGATATGCAGAAGAGACGCCTGTTTGGGGTAGCACTCGCTATGGCCACAAACCGTAAGGCCCCAAAAAGTAGATAATTTGGTAGCATGGGCCTCCGGTTGCACCAGCATGCAAGAGCGTACGACATCCTAGGAGCAAGTCGCTACAGTAATAATGGATCCAACAGTGGCAATGAGTGGTGCGAGCGACTTGAGCTGGGGGTTCCTTGGATAAGAAGTGAAAACGAGGCGTTTTGAAGGCACCCCGTACATCTGAGAGGACGCGCCCATGGCTGACATCTGGCCATGCTCATCTCAATCCGTCCATGTCTTTAAGGCTGTGTGTCGCTTGGAAGCCCATCAATGTCACCTCCAGTTTCAGATCCTCCAGATTCGCCATTTTCTACGAGCAGTTCTCCCTCCAGTGCCCATCCAGTAGAGCTGACATACATATCTCTCTATAAATTTCAAAAAACACATACATACCATATACTTCAATTTTTTCTTAGTTAATACTTTTCATTAATACCAGACAAATTTTCAAAGGCTTCACATAAACAGATGAGCCATTTTTTTTTCACACAAAAAAAGGACTTTGACAAGGATGATGCCATCCTAGTGCCATCTGTCGTATTGAAAGAAAACCATGTATTTTACTCGACACTTACCATGTTTAAAAAGACGAGCACGCGTTCTTGATTTTGTGCTTCTTGGCGCTTGGGCGATGAATGTGCTCAAGTTGAGGGGACGAAAAGCAAGAGACACTCAGTCTTATATTATCAAGCACTAGCTTTCTATTAAGCAAATAGTGACCTTTCCGCATTTCTAAAACCTCTGACTTCGGTATTATATTTGATAAAACGCTTGCTGATCACATGAACAAACTCCAGAAATTCTCAGCGGATGATATTTAATTTGTATAAACGAGCCAACACGTAATGCATGCACGCTGTTTTGTGGGCATTTTCTTTTACAATCTCAGCCAATTGTAAATGCATTAATCAGGAATAGTTCTATTTTTCATTGCTTTGCAATACGAACAAATGAAGTTGTTGTGGCAAGTAATAGGAATCGAACATGTTGGCATCGTGAGGCATCACTATGTGGACACATTATATGTCTATTTCATTCTATTAAAGAAACAGAAGAGAGAATAATGACGAAGAAGTGAAAGTGCTTAAGCACAAGAAGACATTAGGAGAGGAAGACGAATGTCTTTTTTTGTTTTTCACTTTGATTTTGGGCTGTCAATTCTACACAGTCCCACGTTACAAGAAAGAAAGCTTGTCGGGGACGCAAGAAATCCTACAACATATGGCAAAGGAGGGGACTTCTCCGTGCCATCCATTGCTATTGCTCTTGTGATCTGGTCTTTCAAAAAGAGGAAGGCTCTCCTCTCTCCTTTTCTCCTTTCAGTTCTGGTTTATTCTAATGGACGTCTGCGGCAAATGGCCGAGGTCAGTGGGGATTAAAGGTCCGGTGGTCTTTTGGGCACCCTCGATTGCGATGTATAACTGTTGCTGTTGGGGTACAATATCTCTCTGACAATACCCCACATCTCGCTCCACCCAGCCCAATATCTCTCTCTCCCTCTCTCACCAACCAAAGTTACCAAAAGCACCCACCTCTCTTACTAAATATCTTGAGTTCTGTTGTATTTATACCCCCGCAGCCTCACAACATTTCTCTCCGCATTAATCCTCTTCCTCAACTCCCACCAAAAGCTAGTCCTTTAGATCTATCAGGAGACACACGAGTTACTTCTTCTCGATGGCCTCTTGAGGTTATGTAATTGTTCATTTTGATGCTCGCCATGCTAGTTCTTGGCCTTCATACAGTGTAGGATCAGTTGCTACTAGTATAGGAGGTCGCTCCCGCCCTACATAGTGTTCTTCCACTAATTTTTTGTATGAACCCTAGTGTTAGGGTTAAATTTAGGGTCCTTGGCGCTGTGATCAAATGTTTGACGGAGCGAATGTTCCGGAGGGGAAATGAGAAGGGATCTAAGTTTTCAGAAAAGCAGTCATTGTTTGCGGGTGCGGCAACATCAAGATTCACGAGCTTCAGAATAGAAACTCCTCTTTCCGCCATGCTGCCATCCTTGTATTTCTAACAAGGGTTGCAGCATTTCCTCGGAAAGAAAGAGCTAATGAGGAATGAGAATCTTGATGATGCTGCGTCAGCAATAAATGACTATTTATGGTTTTTCCCATCCTATCATCGAGGGAATCGCAACAAAAAGGTAAAACCCTAGTTCTTAATTTCTACTGTTTAGCGGATCAAACTGAAACCCTAATTATTTCCCATAAGTTCTTTGTTCATATTCTTCTGGCAATTATTCCAATGCAACATTTTACTGACGTCGAGCGCAGAGGCATGAATGTCGGGATCTGCTCGTGGCTTGTACTCTCAGGAACATTGTGCACAACGAATGGAGACCATCTTCGTGATCGTCTTCGAGATTATTAGTCTGCATATATGTTGACAAAAAGGAATGAACACTATTTCCTCCGTTATGTCTCTCGCGTCCGATTTTTCAGTATCGAATAAAAAGTAGTCTCTGGAGGCAATCCTTCTTTCAAGTTTCGTATGCTTGAATTTGAAAACCAATTTATGTTTTGCAACAGCATGAAGTAACCGTAACTACTTCGAGTAGAATAATAGACGTGCGCATGGCCATTTGAAGCTGAACAGCAGCGTCCAGGACTAGATGGCCTTTGGTAATGGGCTACGAGAAACGGGATTCTGATCACATTTCTGCACACTTGAGGGCCATTTGCATTGGCCCAGGGCCAAGGAGCCCGTCATGATAGTGCAAGGCACAATAACAAATATACGATCGATCAGTGTATAATTAAAATGGACTACTACTTTCTAGCATTATTATTACCTTCCTTAGAACACATTGACCGAGTAAATTTGATGATTAACTAGATGTTTGCCGAATTGACTTGGAATTAATTATAGTTTAGTAGCACCTTTATATTCTTGAACTAGAAGTGTTAGCAGGGTCGTCGTCTAGTCAAACAAGTGTTGTCATCACGTTCGGCCATGTGGAATACGACAAGAAAGCCACCCGCACGCCAGCGCGGCGCCATGTCCTCCTCCGCCCGCATGCTACGCTCTCTCTGAATATAAACTATTGCCTGCTACAAGAACTAGCAAGCTGAACAAACTAACACTTTGAAGAACCTTTTTTTTGCTTCAAGTAGAACACATTCAGGACCTCTTCACAAAACAGATGTAATCTTTAGAGTTTATACTGTAATTTTCTTATGCGCAGCTTCTCTTTACCCCCGAGAAACAAACGTAATGTTCTTTTCTGTTTTTACTTTCCGTTTAACTCATGTAACCCCGTTCTGATATCTGATTATCTCAAGCGAACTTTTAGGAATTCTTTCGAGAAAAAAGAATTGTTTGCAAGAAACTTGTTCGGTGGCATAACCGTTTCTTTGACCAAAATTGCATGTAGTCACTTATTCTTTCTGTTTGAGTCTTGCTTTTGCATCATCAGACAAAGGAGTAATCAGATCAAAGAAAAAAGTATTCTTTTTCAAGAAATGATCAAAGCAAGACTTGGAGTCCAGTCAAATGAGAACCTGTTTAAAAAGAGCTTAATTCGGTGCTCAAAGATGGTCTGCAAGCTGGAACGAGGACAAAGAGGAAATCTAATGACATGTTTTTAGTGTAAAATACTCGGTCATTAGCTTGTGATGATAGAAAAACTCTGTTTGCACGCTCTAAAATTTGAAACCGAGCCTATCGATCACATGGAATACCAATGGAAGAATAATATATTCTCAAATCCATGTAGCTGCATGGTACTGTCTGCACATTGGGAGCTTTAACTGGTCCACCCGACATCTTCTCAACCTAACCATGCATTTGGCGCCTCTTTATAAAGAAATCGAGAAAATGGATTGAGATAATATAATAAGGAAGTAGGGCATGGAGAATCCCTTCGGTCGAACATGGCACCCCTTGTGTTGAACATGGAGCAGCTCCTTGTGATGCCATTTGTTTTTTATTTACCACAAATAAATAAAGCTTCGGTACATCTAATACGACCAACGTGATGATATATACGCCCTTTCCATTGAGATATCATGATCAAGCAGCACATGAAGAATGACTACATTGGAACGATAGATTGTAGCCATTGTTCGGTTGTGAAAGCAAACTAACATTGTAGTTTTCTTTGTTCAAACAATTATTAGACGTGACCGCATTCATGACGTTTTGTTGACAATCTCTCCATCTGTACCCTCACTGAGTGTAGCAGACAAGGGCGGACATGCAGCCATCCGATCATTGTGGAAGTCCATGTACTACACCAAAACCCTGCGACCGAGCATCACGGGCTATGAATAGAAGCAGTAACGGAGGCACAACGCCTTCGTGTCATCCTGTTCCATGCTTGCAACTCCAAGGAGGAAGAGGTGGCAAGCGCTCCATTTGTCAACTGACCGGTCTCTATTCTTGCTTCATGTTCCCTGGCCCTGATTGCGACTCCACGAACAAACTCCCACTGTATGGATCTCACACCCCGTGACCAGGGACATTGGCCCCCTCCCCGATGATTGACACGTGTGCTTCCGACAGCCATCGTCTTTTTGTATTTAAACCCCGGTCTAAACACGAAAGCTTTTCCATTCAAGCTGAGCTTGCAATCTCAAGCCGTGAGCCCTTGGATGGCGATCGAACGGCTTCGATTGATTTGTCGTATACCGTATAGGGCGTGAACCTGAGAGCTGTAAAGCGGTGTGGTCGTAGACGCTATTCCGAAGCAAGGTGTCATGTCGTCTTGTAGACGGGCGATGAACGAGCGCCTCTCACATCGTCAAAAGGCCGGTGACTTACTTGATGGTACAACGCTGATGACCATCCATCCTCGTCGTAAATCCCAATGCACGCCAGTCCCATCTCTACCTTATGTAGCCTGACCTTTGTCTTGTAGCCATGAACCACTGCTCACTCACTCCCATTAAATCATGGATTGCCAAAATCGTGTTAAGCTATCCGAAATACGAAAATTGCTATTTGTGAGTGAAATAACGTAGCAAGTGGAAATGTCTAGGTATTGGGGCAGAGTAAGTTAATAGAAAAGGAATCAGATTCTTTGGAGCTTGTGGGAGGAAGTTTTGTGGCTTGTCAGTGTGGCATGCATGAAAATGGTTTTGGATGTAGTTTCGAAATCTTCAGAGACGAGCCCGGCAACGAGTCCGGAAGAGCCGCAGTAGTCGCGAAATTTCTCTGCCTTCCTTTCCTTGATGGTCTCCAGTTTTAACCGTGCCTACTGAGAGGAAACCCTGACGTTAGTGTCGGGAACAGTCTCATTATAATACCACCACCCATTAGACTACTTTAATGAACCAAAGCTCAAAAGAAAGCCTCGAGTTTGACACAGTGCAAGTGATAGCATTGAGGCCCACCAACGTGTGGGCACCACCCATCTCTGCTCTCCTTTCTTGCCCCTTGTAAGTGTCCAAATCCCCCTTCCTCACTCTCGCTCATTACCAACCCACCCAAACTTTGCTTCTTCATCAGAGAGAAGAGAGCAGCTAGCAAGTTTAGGAGACGTTCAGGAGATGGAGATGTACATGGATGAGAAGTTGAAGCTCTCCAAGAAAGGCAGCTGCCGAAGGAGCAACAGCGTGAGGAGATCAGAGGGCGGCGCCTTATTGAAACGCTCCGCCAGCGCGATGGAAAGCAGGGGAACCTCACATCGCTCGTTTTCAAGCCGATGTGCCAGTTTAGCGAAGGAGCAGCGAGCCAAGTTCTACATCATGCGCCGCTGCGTCACGATGCTCATCTGCTGGCGGGACTACCCTTGATATCCACTTCCATTGCTTCTTTTCTTTCCTTTCTTTCTGGGAGATGGGTTGCCGCTGCCGTCCAAGGAGGAAATTTGCAGGAGACAGCATGAAAAAGGAATACAAACTAACAGAAACAAAGCAATGGATGGAAAAAATGAAGAAGAAGAAGAAGAAGAAGCGAAAATTTGTATATATAGTCTTTTGTTTTATATTGTAATTCCTTGAAATTTTGAGATCTTCTTGGGAGATGTAAACGGATCTACTAGTGTAAAATACGAAAAAGATAGATTATGGTGCCATTTTGGAAAGATCTCTGGGCCAAAGGGCTCTCCTTTTTCTACCACCTTTATTATCTATGTGATTGTCGAGTAGATGGTCGATTGGCATGACAGCGGCGGTAGTAACGGCCGTGGTAATTGGCATAACTCAGCCTGCGGGATGCGGCAGAGCCCGGCGTGACCTGCTGACAAATTACGGATATTTTATGAAAATTTTTTCGTATTATTTCTATGCGCTTTCGTCACTTTAACGTATGGATAAAGTAGTTAATAAAGAAGTGAAATTATGGACGTGAGAGGAGGAATCAAACTATGTGAGGTAGGCCCTCGGTGGCAGATCGGGAGGCGGCAAAGCTGGGCCTCTTCCCTTCGCTTATCATAACATCCGCTTCTTCTGTAGGCTACTATTCTATTTTAGAGCAATTAATTAGTGGATCGATGAGTCTATGAGCTGCCTGCAATATGGTGGTTTTCAGAAATGAAGAAAGCTTGTGGGCAGCGGCGTGGGCGTGTACGTTGAATGAGTGGGGGTTAGGGTTGTGAAGTTGGAGAAGTGGCGAACTGGAGATAGGGTGGGCAAGGGCGCAGGGCCTCGCAATGGCTAAGCTGTCGCCCAAGTTGGATGGATGCGCTGGGGATTCCACCTGGAAACCTTGCTTTTAGCTGTTACTCTTAACTGTTATGCAACCGGAGGGACGTCGTGTTTTTGTTGACGACTAGTTCCGCTCTTCATCATCAACTGGCAAATATCATCCATCCATGTCTACTGTTCATTGCAAGTACTCAAGCTGGTTCTTGAAGTCGCAGAGAACAAGCATTATTAGGTGAATTATTAGCGCAATGATGGATGACGAGGAAACGTTGCGTTTATCATGAAGCTGTTAATCAATTGCCGAGTCGTTTTCTGAGTTCAGATTATAAATATAGCCTGTCAAGAACTGGCCTAATTGATAGAATTTCACAATGTAAGAAACACTAAGTCTGTTTGTTCAAGGGGGTCTGTTGAGTTACGAGCATAATAGTACTTTTACACAGGAAATTCTAATCCAACCTGATCTTAACATCGAATCTTTATCTGAAAGCTGCATTCCATCGTGTCTACGCTTTTGGTAAATGCCATTTGACGTTCGCATTTGTAGCCCTAGAACAGAGCGTACAGAGAAACACGATCCAATGTGATAAAAAGGAAAATAATATTTGTTAGAAGACAAGCCCTTGGGAAATGATCGTGCCACAGTGTCAGGTTTCATATCTTAATGTCAAGAGTTGCAAATCATTTAAGTGTCCTCAACTCGCGAAGTTGAATGTATGAACTACGAAGTTACAAGGCGCCTGCGAGGAAGAACTCGCGGAAGAAATGCGTGCTCACTCCCCCATCGATATCACACAAGCTTGCCAACACTGCATTTTCTCTCCTTATTTCACGCAAATATCTTCTTATAATAGGAACATGTCGTACCTCGAATTTTTTTGGATATTAACCAGCAAATTGTACGTCGGTGACCGCCTTTTCTACACGGCAACATACTAGTCCGATACAGAAGGAAAAAAAGACGCAAAACTCGCATGTTCGAGTCCGAATTTTTTCCCGGAGTCCTCAGTCTGAGCCACGGTCAGATGCATAATACCAGTCCAAGCTGTGCTTGACAGTCCACGCCGCCCTAAGATTCAGGCCCAGATGTTCCTCTTCAGTCGCCGGCGAATCACGTGCTGTTCGCGTGGACAAGATGGCTGAGCGAACCTTTCTAGAAGCTAGGTTATTATTATGATACTGCCTCCGCAACAATCAAATCGTACGACTGCCAACCAGATTGCAGCAAGCCTTGGCATGCATTAACAAGGATGCCTCAAATTTCGATCTCGTATCTCAGCCGTTGGATCAATAAGAACAGCATTGAATTGAATCGTAAGTGGCCCGGACGGCTTCGATCGCGACATGTCACGGATCCACCGGGTCGAGAAACTTACGCGTACCTTAAAAAAAATCGTGAATTCCTAAACCCGTGCATTTCATCCGAACGTGTGTATGCATAGACGCATGTGGGGCCGACCCGCAGGCGGTACGAAAGTGAAACTGGGTCGCGCGGTGCACACCCAACGACCGAACCCGGAACACCATTGCGATTTGACCGCACCCATGTACAAAAGCATTGGAGTGGATCTTGGCCGTTGGATGGGGAATTCAGGATAGGGGTCACATCGACGGGACAAGCGGGCCCCAGACAGCTGCCCCTCCAGGGCATCCCATTGGTCCATTTGTGATCGCCACGTCGGCTTTGTACGATGGAATCTAGAGACAACTGCCACACCACGTGGCAGTCCAAACGTTGGCATCAACGTGGTGCTGTCACGTGCGTCTGTAGCCCCCATTACTAATCAGCCAAAAGAAAAGAGAATCGAAATTTCATTTTGCTTCGAATTATTTTACGTTCTCGTGTTGAAAAATAAAATAATTTTCACAAAATCAAAAAAATAAAATCCGGCTCAAAGAGATGATTAAACCCAAACCTCTATCTAAGCCTACAAAGCTGCGGCCAATTGCCATTGAAACAAAGTTCAGGACGAATAATCGACGTACAGTGGGCCTCCACGCCTTGCTCTCCGTGGAGCCAATGGTCTTTTGCTGCAAAGCAATTGAATGACTGAACGCTATACATGTGGCAATCAAAATGCTATGGGTTGCATCCCTTGGGTTTGGGTCTTGGTCGAGCTCCGTCTTCCCCGCCAATCGAACCGCGATGTGTATTAACAGTATTGTGCGATGCTCGTCCGGATACATTTGATGCTGAAGTGAGTAAGATATTTAGTGTTTGTGGGACGAAGGAGAATGAAGGAGGGCGGGGACCTGACGGGAAAGAACAGGAAGAAGTCCCTCGTGTACTTGGGTATCCGTGTATTTTATAGGTGAGATTGGATCTAACCCTCGGATCAGGTCAGTTCGCCCCGAGTTCTCGCTCAATCAGGATTAACTCTAGGATACTTCTGAAATTTCGTTATGTCCTCCGCACAGAAGCTCGGAGAGGATGCTGAGGGTGTATCCTCCACACGTTGCGGGGGTTTTATCGAGCTACCAAGTTCCAACATTAAGGGGTCTGTTAGTCCCGATGCCTTACAGACCATCGGCTGGGATGTCAGCATGTTCACTTGACTCTCGGACGCATCGCCATGCATCTGCAACGAGTGACAAGAACAAAACAATCGCTTTTGTCCAAAAGCATATAAGAATTAGTCAATCAATCAAATTCCAAGTAACATGTACTTGTAAAAATTTGGAATTAGAAAAATCTTATCATCATCCAACATGTTAACTTCTCCGTGAATGTATATACCTTACAATTTTCACACAAAAGCAACACTCCGAGCATGCATTCCGGTTTTCCATACAAAGAGTGGCAAACAAAAACCACTTGGCAAAATTACGCTCTCCTGAATTAACTTGGTCAATTCAAATACCTCCACAATAGGTGATCATCTAAGAGAATAAGTATCCAATTGCTGTTCCTCTTGAATTTTCTGCATAAGCAACTCCAGTACACAAGTGCAAATATTATCATCATTTACACTCTGATGGCCTGTGAATGACCAGTGCTCTATCCAAATTATGCAAATGGACCACAACTGAGGATGAAATGCTTCCAGTGGAACTAACTTCTAAAACTTTACAGTGTGTAATCTAATTTGTGAAAGCAACTTTCTGAGTGTATCATCTTGATATCGAACAATGCATATTGTCATATGAAGTTCGAAATTTGAGTCCAGAATCGGTATGTCCTCTCGTGGGGCATAACCAACAAAAAATGTTTGATCCCAGTGCCTGCAAAACAAATCAGACACATGATACACCAGAATCCAGAAAACAAAAAGCAACATGCCACAGTGGTTCGTGGACAACTAATTCCTTCGGCTGTTTGGTAGGCACATATGAAATGGCATAACCTTAAGCGTAGAATCAAGCCATCAAATAAATAATAAATGGATGTGAGATGGTATTGAACCTTTGCAAGAGAATGACATAAAATTTGTCAGCATATTGCCATTTCTCAGAGAAGAATAAGTGGCGAGATGCTACACAAGTTGTTTCATTGTTCATCAATGACAGAATTTAAAAAGAAACTGGCAACAACTCAGGCAAAAAGGTTTTCTGGACTGATATGTATCATCATCATGTCAGTAACATCAAATTGATTTGTCCTTGGTATCTAGCAGCAAACCACATTTGATAATATATTTCTAAGGATTTCTCACGGTGATAATGGAAAACAAGAATGTCAGAAGACACTTACTGCTGAGAGGTTTTCGTATGCACCAAGATCATATGGATGCTGGTAGGCATTTCCTACCTTTTCTGCTAGCCACTTTGCTCTTACTCCTTCATGATACTAAATAGCACAACAACGAATTAAGAAACCTTTGACATATGATTCAACAGACAACACTAAGGAAATTGACATTAGACAAACCTCAATAGTGGTCTTGTTCTGAAAGATGAGGTATATATGCCAACCCAAAAGGACACTTAATGCTATAGTCAAGGGAAATAACAAAATCCCATAAATGACCTGCCAGATTAAATAAATCGGTGAAGCAACATACATAAGAATAAACTGCTAAAGAATGCATACATATGAAGTCCTGAAGGAGCCACCACTATGAAGTTGATCCTTATGGACATCATGGGAAGCACTTCCAAGAAAAAGAACCTGAAACAAGATGGTTAGACATTTTTTTATCACATGATAGGCACCTAACCAGTAAATAGGAAATCTGAAATACACCATCGAATGAATGCAGGCTGCTACTGCGTAGAGAACAAATACAAAGAAAATCTTGTAATTTTCATGCCCCACACAATTGTTGATCCAAACACAGTGATGGTCCTGCATGCATACAATGCCAAGTTGGTGGATGGCCAATAGGTTTTTGAAACAAACACATCCATTAAAATCACATACCATTCTCAGAACACACCTTTTGCAGACACGACAATGGTGTGCCCGTGGGGGTTTATAGTGGGAGCATTTTTGACAATATCTGAAATCTCCACCCTGGAAAAGCACAATGGCAGAAAACACAACACTATTTCATTAACACAAACCCATAGGCATGCATCTAATAACTGTTCTTTCACACAATTAAAGCAACAAGTTGATTGCACTGAAGTAAATCTTGAGTAACAGGAGGAAATTGATATGAACCATTCAACGTCAGATGGTACATGCTGTATAAGCAACCAAAGACTAACAGGATAGACACCAACCCTCAAATCATGAACAGAGAATTGATGACAAAACAAATCCAATCTCATCAACAGTCAGACTTAAAATGACTAGTCACATCTCAAAAATGGTATTGTCTTGTGGAAACAAGACCATGCTATTCTTCTACAATACCACTTTAACCTACGAGCATCTGAGATAAAGTTTGCTTTTGCATTTCTACTGTACAAGCGATAACATAAAAATTTCCAAGATCCATGCTCCTTGCTTTCCTCAAAGAAAGAGAAAAGTGCTCTTTATGGTAGCATGTGACCATTCAAGAATATTTGTGTCTCAGGTTTTCTAAAACAAGGACAAGGCAAAGTAGTATGAGTCTACAAGTGCAAGATAAACAATGAAAATGTTTAACAGGATCTCTTGCTTTGACTTCCAATGACTTAGTGTACATGTAAAATTCATTAAATCTAGATCCATTGAAAGAATTACATAATCTAGATTTATCACAAATGGCAAACGCATCCTACAGAAAACTTTTCCCCATGTACAAGGTCCAATCTGGAGGCTAATTACAAGTACAAGGACTCCACAATAAGATCATAATAGAGCACTGCACATTGATCACAAAGTTAACCTTTGTGAAATGGCATCAGATCAGCAGTCCACTCCTTTGTGCAAGTGAGGATCTGTTCACATACCAATATTTGAATAGGGCGAAGAGCAATAGACTACTGTTTAAACATAGTCTGAGGTAATTCTGCAGAAACATTACCCTTCTAACATGAAGAAATAAAAAGTACAAATACCCTATTGCAAAGTTAGCAGAAAGTGAGATTTGTGCACGGGGAAGGAAAGAAATGATCTACTATCAAATGTTGACCTCATAAAATTAACTGCCACAACTAGCTACTGCCTTAGGAGTTTGTGATAATCGCAAGCACTATAAAAATACCAAGATCCATTAGGTAACATCATGTTCTAATTTGTGAAACATCTGACTGAAAGTTGAGGAAAAGTAGAAAAAAATTTCTTTGGATGCCCGTCATTGTGTATTTAAATATTGTTATTCCCCTCATGGTTTTTGTATTTCACAAAACTAAGGAAGTTATAAATGTGAGAATATGATATTATCATTCATATCACCTATTGCTTAGTAACATTACTTCCACCTTATATCAGGAAAGCTGATTCCTTTACAGTAGATGGAGTACAATGAAATCAATGGGTCAGTTTTGCAGCACAAATCCTAGCCCTAACGAATATCTCAATTAAGGTTTTTAAATTTTCCAATGACCAACTTAAGTTGTCTTCTTGTTATTTTGAGATACCATTCTATAAGAAAATTAAGGCATTTAGCCAGATAAAGGAAAAGAAACGCAGCAAATAGAACGCCACGCTAGATTATTAGATGATCTATGCCTTGGGAGAAAGATCATCATTCTTCACAACAAATTAACCAAAGATCCTCGATGACATCGTCGAATTTCGTTCCAGTAAGTTAATGTGCAATGCAAATCAGCAATAACAGGAGGAAAATCATAATCCGAGTTACCGAGTACCTTCCTCTTGATCTCGTGGACGGGGGCCTCGGAGTCCTCGACGCCGGGCATGTAGGAGGAGGGGATGCGGCCGGGATCTCTGCAAATGGCCATGATGTAGGTGACAACGGACATGAGCGCGAGGGTTGAGAAGACGGCAGCGTTGGCGAGGCCGGAGGCAGTGGTGAGGCCAAGCCAATCTTCGATGACAACGAAGACGGTGGCGTAGTAGAGGTAGGCAATGGCCAGGAAGACAATGATGATTGGGAGGGTGATGTACCTCGGCCGCCGCCCTTTCTCCATATCTGTTGCTACCTGTTGCTATTCTGCGGATCTGAGTGGGAAGGAATGTTTGGGTTATTGGAGATTCTGCGGAGGCACCAGCGCGGGCGCGCGACGGCGACTCCGTTGACGGACGGAGAAAAGAGGAGGAGGTCGGAGACCGATCGGATTGGTCGGAGGGGGGAAGCTTTGGGCTCGACGGTGGAGCTTGGTAGGAGGCTGATTTTACCGAAATTGCCCTTGTTGTGTGTCCGCCAACTAAGGAGGTCCCGGGTGGATCGGGTATAGAATCTCCACGTTTGCTGTGGTGGACTGGAGGGATTTTTTTTAATTAAAAAAGAAGCTTATTTTGGTTTTTATGAAAATCTTCCCGAAGTTTTAGTATTTGTAAAAGGATCCTTTTTTTGCTAACTTTTGCAGAAACAAGCTTCTAGTTATTTTATTTTTGTCCAGTTCCATCAATTCCGGTGGAAATTCTAATGAGAAAGCCCCTAAAATAACAGGATTTTGCGCGTTTCATGGGCAGCCAACCCCCATCAATAATTTTTTTTATATAGTCAAAACCTATCACAAAATAAACAAGTTGTGCTTAGTAAATATTTTTAAAAAATAAATTTCTGAGACGACCCCTTGATTATTTTTATAAAAAAAAATCTTGAGCTGAATTATTGACAAAGACAACGCACAGCGATAATGGGATGAAACACATAGAAATCAGCATATAGTATATTATCCTCATACTTGTCCTAATGAGAATTCAATATTACAAGATGCACTGAAGAAATTAATGCTCTAATTCTATATATATCCTCTACTAATGTACAATATGCAGTACAAATTTCCCAAAGTCAGACTGTACTACGCATAACAACTCAAGTCATGCAAGGTTTATTCACATTCCTTATTGAACATTCAAACAGAGACAGCTAAGAACGCATTCCTCGATAAATTTCACGAAGAGAGCTTGGCATCGTTAATGGCCTCAATTCTCATGGAAGCTTCAAAGACCACTTTGGCAGTTCTCCTCCTTGTTTCCTTGCTGTCCTTGCAAATTAGTGCTCATGGAGGCGACGATCATGGAGACGACAGCAACCATAGTGGCCATGGAAACTTGCACTCAAGAGGTCTTGTTCTAGTGAAAGTCTGGTGCCTTATCATCTTTCTAGTGAGCATCTTCGCTGCCGGTGTCTCTCCATACTTCTTCCGATGGAACGAAAGCTTCCTCCTCCTAGGCACACAGTTTGCCGGCGGTGTCTTCTTGGGCACGTCCCTCATGCACTTCCTGGCTGATTCGACAAACACTTTTGGCCAACTCACGACCAAAACCTATCCATTCTCGTTCATGCTCGCGTCATCTGGCTATCTACTCACCATGTTTGGAGACTGTGTAATTACTTCAGTGAGAAAAAGATCAAAGACAGATGCTAAAGTGCAAATGGAAGAAGGGAGGGCCGTTCAAGAAAATGAAAGAGAGACGACGTTGGATCTACATCCAGTTTTCGTGAGGACGACGTCAGTGGGAGACACTATTCTGCTTATTATCGCTCTATGCTTCCACTCTGTGTTTGAAGGGATTGCAGTCGGAGTTGCAGGTACAAATGCTTAACGCAACTGATTTAATCGTCCTGCTGCCAATAATTTCGCGGGAGTTTTTTTTTTCCCCTTTTTTCTTCAGATACCAAGGGTGATGCATGGAGGAATTTATGGACAATAAGCCTGCACAAAGTATTTGCAGCCATCGCCATGGGCATTGCACTGCTACGGATGCTACCCAAGAGGCCATTGCTGATGACTATGATTTACTCATTTGCCTTTGCCATCTCAAGTCCGGTTGGTGTAGGGATCGGCATAGCGATAGACGCAACAACACAAGGACAGACAGCGGACTGGGTCGAGGCCATAGCCATGGGACTTGCCTGTGGGGTGTTCATCTATGTGGCCATCAACCATCTCATTGCCAAGGGCTTCAAACCGCACGAGCCCTGCTACTTTGACAGTCCATTCTTCAAGTTTATTGCAGTGTTGGCTGGGGTGGGGGTTATTGCCGTTGTCATGATCTGGGACTGATATCTGGTATTCTTATATTTGGATCAACTGTTGGGGCTTGTTTATGAAAAATAAACCGTGAGCCTGACTTGTTAAGCTTGTTCTCGCTGCATGCACGTACTGTGATCAAGTAAGTTCTTGTTTCCCTGATGTGTTATTCAGTATTGAACCCTTCAAGGAGTAGATTTGCAAATTAAATAACAACTATGTCGTAAACATTGACGAATATTTGCCAAAGAAGATATTAGAGAACAAATTTATTCGCTTAGTGATAGCGTTTTTCAGCTAACAATCACATGAAAGGAAACAACTTGCAGTTGTAATATCATCTCCAAACACCGGTTTAGATCTTAGGTACTGGGGCCCCGAACTGATCAGATTCTCGTAAAAAGTTCGTATGCACTGTTTGTAATTGTTGTCAAAATTGCGTTGTTAATTACTTCTATAATCAGGACCATCTTGGAATGCTGCGACTTTCTGCAACTTGCGTTCGGACCAACATGCTGGTACTTGTCTCTCATCTTTGATAAATCAGTCGTGCTGCGTTTTCAACTTTTGGGCTAAAGAGTCCCACTGGCCAAATGGATGTTGCATAATATGAAAAAAAAAAAGGGCAAAAGATCGACAAGAGGATGAATGGGACTAAATTCAGACCGCACCATGTTATGCTCAAGCATATGATATATTAGCCAATTTCCAAGTTCCAACCAAGCCCCATAGTGTGATATGGAAGAAAAGGGATAGCTTAAGAACCGTGAGTTGGCTAAGACATCCTCCTATTTGTTGTGCCAGAGACCATCACCAACTCCAGAGTCACCAACAAGAGAGTTTTGGTGTAGGAAAATTCGACCAAGAGCAGCTAAAAGACCTGATCAATCGGACGAAGGCATTTGTCAGGTGGTTGTGGCTTTCACCATGCGAATAAAATGACTGCTAAGTGCTAACAATAACAACAACACTGCCGGATGCTAACTCTCGAGGGTTGCTTAATTACAAAAAATTAAGAGTTTTGTCTCCTATGTGACCAAATTTGTCTTTAGCAACACTCCAAGGCTAAAGGAAGCGAAGGAAGCGCTTTTCCTTTTCGTTAAGTGGCTTTGTTGCACCACCTAAGCTCCAGAAACTCAGCCAACGTCTCGCTATATAAACACAAACAACTCATCGTCGTTGTTCCTCATCACTCATTCATCAATTTCCTCAGCCACTTCAGGGCTATCATTTCATCGGTTTTCTGAAGTGTAGGAAATGGAAGCTCTCAGCGTGCTACGTCTGGCATTGATGTTTTCTTTCAGCACTTTATTTCTTTTGCCAGAGCTTGCTCATGCACTGCAGACCGGCGTTACCAGGTATTACAAATTCGATGTACGTATACGCATCACGTTCCTATTACTGTCTAATACCAATTTGTATGATACTTGTTAATGGAACACATATTTTTCCCTTTTGTTTTCCTGCTGATGCAGATTGTGATGACCAACGTGACACGATTGTGCCACACGAAGAGCATTATGACTGTCAATAGGAAGTTCCCAGGGCCTCCGATCATCGCCAGAGAAGGCGACCAACTTGTTATTAGGGTGGTTAATCACGTCAACAACAATGTCACCTTGCACTAGTACATGAAAAAAGTATTCACCAATGTAGATTAACAACGTTTTCTCAAACTAAATCAAGGACCTAATTAACCATAGATTCCGTGGGAGCAGGCATCAGGGGTGAGGAAAAAAAAGAAAAAATCGGTATACCGGTATCGTATCGGAAAACCAATTCTCAAAGATACGATAAACCGATTTTGCTTAACAGGCATGGTGTTCGGCTACTGCACAGAGGTTGGGCCGATGGGCCGGCCTACATCACCCAATGTCCAATTCAAACAGGCCAGAGCTACGTCTATAACTATACGATCGTGGGCCAGAGAGGCACTCTCTGGTGGCATGCCCACATCTCTTGGTTAAGGGCCACCCTCTACGGGCCCATCCTCATCCTCCCTGAGCGCAGGGTCCCCTACCCGTTCACTGAACCATACAAAGAAGTACCTATCATCTTTGGTAACCTACCTTGTCAAACTTAACATCAGTCGGTCTAGATTCCACGTCAACCTTAGGGTCAACCAATTGCTTCTCGGGCTGCAGGTGAGCGGTTCAACTCGGTCACTGGAAGGATAATCAGACAGGCTCGTTGGACAGGAGGAGGGCCCAATGTCTCCGAGGCGTACACCATCAATGGGCTTCCGGGCCCATTGTACAATTGCTCAGCTAAAGGTGAGGCACTTTGTGCTGTTACTGACTCGCTGCTGTATATTTTTATTATAATGTCAAATATGGTCAATTAGTTCTACCCCGGATGTTAGATAAATAAAATTTAATATATATAATAAAAAAGATCTATATTTCATGAATTTAAGTTTTTAAAATTATTTAATTTTCGATTCACAATATTAATTCGATTTAATACTCTTTCAATTTTCTTAACAAGTGATATTAGAGTTTTCAGATTCGAAGCTTTGTAAATTCTTAAAATCGAAATTACCGTGATGATGCGATTAAATTAAGTCACACATTACTCTCTTTTTTAAAAAAAATCAAAAATTGAGATAAAAATCCGTTAGTATGGATTATACGGTGGAATTAGTCAAGTAAAAGAATATTGTGATGATGTGACTGAATTGAGTCATATGTTAGTCTCTCTTAAAAAATTAAAAATAAAATAATAAAACTCATTAGTATGGTCACACGGTGGAACTAGTAGAGTAAAAAAGCTATTGATTAAGAGTGTTAAATTTGATATGGTCAAATCACATCTAAAATGAGATATTATTATAATATCAGATGCAATAAATTAATCTCACATCGAATATTAGATAGATAGAATACAATATATACAGTGAAAAAGACCTATATATTATAAATTTAAGTTTTTAGGATGATTTGATGTTTGACTCATTATATTAATTCGATTTAACACTCTTACGATTTTCTTAATATGCTTGTGTTAGGTTAGAATTTTTAGAGTTAACTTTTTTAATAATAAACTAATAATGACAAATAGTTATGTTCAAACTGAAGGTGAAGTCCGGGAAGACATACCTCCGTGAGATCAATGCTGCAGTCAACGACGAGCTCTTCTTCACCATCGCGAATCGCAGCCTCACCACCGTAGACGTCGACGCTGTCTATGTGAAGTCCTTCACCACTGACACCATTCTCATTGCCCCGGGCCAAACCACCAATGTTCTCCTCAACACCAGGTCAGACTATCCCGGGGCTACTTTTCTAATGCTAGCAGGGCCTTATGCCACTGGACAAGGCACATTTAACAACTCTACACAGTCGCCGGCATTCTCGAATACAAAAATCCCAACTCTCCCTCTTCAGCTTCATTTAACAAAAAGCTCCTGCTCCTGAAACCAACCTTCCATTCTTGAACGACACCTCTTTTACTACCAATTTCACCAACAAACTTCGCAGCTTGACAAACTCACAATATCCAGCTAATGTACCTCAGACCGTAGACCGGAAGTTCTTCTTCACCGTCGGCCTCGGCTCGAATCCATGTCCAAAGAACCAGATATGTCAAGGACCCAATGGCACCAGGTTCCCCGCCAGTGTCAACAACGTCTCGTTTGTGTTGCCAACCACAGCTCTCCTACAGGCGCACTTCTATGGACAGTCGAACGGCGTCTACTCCCCCAACTTTCCGATCATCCCTCTGAACCATTTCAATTATACGGGAACTCGGCCGAACAACACCATGGTGAGCAACGGGACCAAGCTGGTTGTTCTTCCGTTCAACACGAGCGTGGAGTTGGTGATGCAGGACACCAGCATCCTCAGAGCCGAGAGTCACCCGCTCCACCTCCATGGCTTCAACTTCTCCGTCGTTGGCCAAGGGTTCGGGAACTACGATCCTGTCAACGACCCGAAGAAGTTCAATCTCGTCGACCCGGTCGAGAGGAACACGGTTGGCGTTCCCGTCGGCGGCTGGGTTGCCATCAGGTTCCTGGCCGATAACCCTGGTGAGCAATGCAGTGTATCCATTTGAGCTAAGTTAAACTCAATGATCTCCCCGTTGCTTTTGATTGAATTAATGATATGTTTTGGCGGTGAAATAGCCGTTTGGTTCATGCATTGCCATCTGGAGGTGCATACGAGCTGGGGCCTGAAGATGGCGTGGTTGGTGTTGGATGGGAGCCAGCCCAATCAGTAGCTGCCGCCTCCGCCGTCCGATCTTCCTCAATGCTGATCTCTCGGGTGATTGCTTCTCGATTCTACATTGCCAACCTTTCTTCCTCAAGCGTTTTGATAATTTATATGGTTTTGATTGGAAGATTGTTGATAAACTGATGAATGGTGCCAGTATAACCTTTAAAGATTCTTGCTGCCAAATATTTTATCTTATGTAAAAGCTTGGAATTTTTTTCGATTTTAATAAGTGATCTAGTTTAATTCTGTCGTCTTCCATGCATCAGAACCCTTGATCTTGTGGGTTTGGCTCTTATTTTTTGGCGAGGAGTTAGTGAGGCCTGATGTTGCGCCGGAGAGCTATCTGGCTCGATACGACGAGTGAATGCTCCATACCTTCAAATCACCAAGCCGGTCTCACCGGACACTAGCCTTTTCCCTAAACAATGCTTGCTGCTAAATTTCATTAATAATCGAGGCAAGAAACGATGCAAGAGCAGAATTCAGAGTCAAAACTAGTCCGTGTTGCAACTTTCTTTTGCGTTCGTGTTGTTTCCTACTCCACAAAGAAAAAGGAATAACAGAGCTCTTATTGTTATCAGTGATGGTAACTTGTTTTTCGCACTAGAGATGGCACAAAAATTATCAGCTATACAATGAATAGTTGCAAGGAGCTGAGCCACTGGTTAACATTAATCTCTTTATATCATGAGGCCTAAAAGGCCACCACAAAGATTATTACGTTGCCGAACAACAATTATACAATTACCTACTTATAACAACAGGAATTGTCAAATGACATTATGCACTGGTTAACAGTAAATTATCCACTCTTAACGTCACGTTACATTTCAATAACACTGTATATGTCCAACGCTTGTTTTAGTTTGAGAGAGAAACCGATACTCCACTCCCCCGCATGCACAGAGCAGACGTAGAGTTCCTAAACCATGTAGGAGGCATCCACCTCACCTTCACCATTTTCTTGCCAACCAGAACCCACCCTGTATTTACAAACAGGACATGTTCCTCGGTGACGCAGCCAGGGGTCAATGCAGTTGGAATGGAACTGCAAAATAAAAGTTGCCACAAAAGTGAATTCTACAACTTGTTTACTGTTCCACAAAGAATACATATAAACTAAACTCTGTTCTGATAGGGCCTTACATTATGAACCTAGCTATACCATTTGTTTTCAGCTTGGAAAAAATTGGTTTCTTAACAAGACCATTCATTAATTACCACAGCATGCATAACATTATGGTGAAAAACATATAAATCACTCTTCCACAAATACTGAAAACTCTAAGATACTAGAATATGACAAGCTTACACCAAGAAAACCAAGATCACCAGGCTTCATTTTTTTGTTTTTGAACATTTACTTGTGAATTGCTGGAAAATACCAACCTGATGCAAACATGGCAAGCTTCTTACAAGTTCCCCCATATTGACTTGCTCCAAGCAAACACTGCAAGTCAGTTCATCTTCTGTGGCTTTCATATTAGCATCTGACTTGCCACTTTCTTGCCTCTTCTGGTTGGTAAAGGTATAACAGATCACAACAAAACTTTAACAAGAATTCTTCAGCGATTCTCAAGTCAATAAAAGCAAGTTCATTAAAAAGTGACATAACAGCTTTGTAAAGTAAATAAATAAGAATGTTGGTAAGAATATCAGAAAAAGAACCACAAGAAATAACTCAGTAGAATCTCAAATCACACAAAAGGCCTAAGGACTAGCATATGGCAAATATATTTGGATATTTAGAAACATGTGATGGAAAGATCAATGCAGTATTCTTCTAGCAAAACCTATTAAGAATCAAGTTTTTGATTCCTCAGCTTCTCCTAACCAGTACTTAGGGCCAAAAAACTAGAATGCCTCCTCCAACTAGCAACTAAACCAACTCTAGTATAAGAACATTTTTTTCAATTTGTCCTAATTACTAGTAAGATAGTCATTAGACTATACAAAATCAGTTGCCTCCCAATCTAACCATCATTAAAGAGAATTATCAGCAATTTCACAAGCATCATTGCTATTACTTCATTAAAGACTTTGCTTTCTGAGAACTCAATCGCTAGCCTTACCCAAGGCAGTCGATAACTAATATTTATTCATCTTAAGCACATAATTATATTTTTCTTGTGAAAATGCTGATAATTCAATCTGGAAATATTCTTTCCATCAATCCTAGTGTAGCACCCCAGGCATATAACAATGATATGTATTCTACACATATATATGGCATATGATCCAAGTAGGCAGGTACATCAACCAGTTTCTGATGCAAAAATGACCTGTGAAATATAAGCAGTTATAGCTTGCCAGTGCAATTGAAGAAATTTGTAAATATTTTGTGGCATCGGACTAAGAGTTGAGTGGAAACAAGATCCGATGGCTTTCCTATCATCAAAACCAGTATTATAGTTATCAATCGATTCTATTGAAGAATGCCATGGCTCAAATAGAAAACCACAAAAAGTTGACAATTCAAGAGTCTAAATCTAATTTCTATATCAAGTACCCCAACTTCTGTGGAATGCCTAGTAAAAGACCAGATATGGGATCTGAAGATAGACCAATTTTAACCAAATCAAATTAATGTGGAATGCATAAGCTTCATGGAAGGAAGAAACAGTTAAATATAAACAATAGCTTGACTACTGAATCAATTGGAGGGAAAAAAGACAGTAATAATTTTAATCTTCTAGTAAATTAACATCTACAGTTATTTGCAAAACAGGACTTTGTGTAGATGGCAAGACATTACGAACGATCCACTTGATCAACTACAAAGCCAGACGATAACAGCCTTCCTAAAAAAATCAGGAGTGGCATTGCAATTTGATAAACTGGTATGTGCCACGGAAGGAATCTGTAGAGGGTGTATAGAAGAAGTCTACCTCAGTTACAACTCCAGAAGATGATGATGCTTGCTGTGATCTGTAAACAAAATTCATTCCATGAGATTCGCTAGTGAAGCAACAGCTGAAGTTGAAAGAATGGATGGAAAAGTCCAGTTACAAAAACAAAGAAAATATCTGCTAACCTCTGTGAACCAGAGTTAGAGCCATGATGTGATTGACCTTTGTATTTGTGAACAGGAAGAGCATTTATCTCTTCTTCACTCATAGAAGGTGCATTGGAGCTATTATAAGAGTCTAACGGCCTTAAAGTGTCATAATCTGCAAAACAATAGAATTTAGAAGTCAGCCAAATCATTACAAAACAGAATTGACATGGATTAAAGCGAAGTTAAGTACACATTCATCAAAAATGCAATCTACACACCTAAATCATCAAATTCTCGATCAAGAAGAGCAAGCTGCAGCCTGAGTTCTTGTAGGCGCCCTCGAGTCGCAAAGGCAATGGGTGGAGGCATGTGCAACCGCAACTCAGTATGGCCAAGCAGACCACCGGCAGCGGCAGCATGAGATTGTGCTTCAGCCCGGAGTTGCTGACAAGTAGCATACATTCTAAGACTCGTAGCCATTAAGAACACACCCAGTACCAACCAAAGCTGCAACCAATTTTTGAAAACCATCTCAGTCCCATACCTTAGAAACTGATATTACAACAACAAGAAACCTGAAACCAAATTCAAGGATTGTGACATACCAGAAAATTGGGCGACATCTCATTCGAGTTCAATATCATAAACATCAATAGAACTGCCGTAACAAGAACAACACATAATTTACATCCAAATGACATCCAGCTAAACTAACAGCCAATTGTTTCAAACATAATGTAGGAGTCAAACTAAAACCTGTGATAAGGAATGCCATTGAGTTGGAATTAACATGCCGACCCCCTGGATGCAAACGCTAAAATTGCCACCAACACGAGGAAAGGAAGCTAATTTCAGAATCACAACAGCCACAGCGTAATGGTGAAGGCATTTATGCTTGAAGAGGCATACCAATGTGCGCCTGCCGGGGATGAACTCCGGGAGCCCGCCGTCAATGTCACCTCTGCTCCCTCGGAAAACGAAACTCATATTTGTTACAATCCCAGGGAACACAATTTCCCTTGTCCAGCGGACAAACTACAAAGGAATGCAAACCATAAGGATAAAAAGCCCAATATTTTAACACTAAGGCAATCGATTAGCTCTCAATCAACGTTATTTTCTATAAAAATTAAAGATTTCCCCTACGATCTAAGACATCTACTGATTAACTCCGATGGCTGATTGAAATCTCGAACGGAGCTCCATGAAGTCGAATCACTAAAAAAGCCCTAGAATCACGAATTGTGGTTTCAAACGGAGAAAAAAAAAACCGAAATAATGATTGGGGCAAACGAGGACTTACAGTAAGAAAAATCAGTGCTCTGTTCTAAGGATTGAATCGAGATGAGATCGCGCAAGATCTGGCAAAATAATTCCGAGCAAACCTTCTTGGTCGAAGGAAATTAATTTCAGAAAAATCGATGGCAAAGCAGGAGTAGGACGTTGGCGGAAATAGCAGGAATTTTTCCGCGACGTCGCGCAACAGGAACCATTAGTATCAAAACAGCACAGGTCGGGCCTCCCATCGCCCGACAGCCGCGTCAGAAGCGACGGGATTAGGTGGCGGATATTCCCTGGATTATCGCCAGTGACGTGGCATGACACTCGGACGCATGGATGCTGAGCAAGCACGGCTTTCCTTTGGAGATAAACCCTGATAAAAATTAATGCATAATATAAACTAAAAATAACAACAGATGTTAAGACCCAAAAAATATAAATATTGAATCAAGATGGTGAAATCCGGAACCTAGATAATTCTTACGAGGAAAATATTATAAAGACGAAGAAAACAAGAGCAATATTATTCTATAGTTAGGGTCTGTTTATTTGTAGAATTTTAATGTTTTTGAATTTTTAATTTCTAAGAATTATAAAATTTAATATTTATTAGATAAAATTTTAATATTTTGAAACTTTTAAATTCAGCAAGTATAAAATTTACTGATTCTCCAAAATTAGTTAAATTTTAAAATTTTGGACTTTAAAATTAGTATGTGAGATCATGTATTAAATTTTATAATTAAATAAAACACAAAACTTATAATTTTAAAATTTATAAATATAATAAAATAATACAAAATTTCAAAATTCTAAATTTATATGTCTTACAAAATAAATGTAATTGAAAATTTTTGAAAATTTAACATTCTACAAAATAAACATACTATTAGTTTTTCATAAATTCGTGAATTTCCTTCAATAATTTACAAAATTATTAAAAAATCACATTTGTAATTTTTTTCAATTACAAATCCCAATATACATGGACCAAAATCATCTAAACAATTCAAAGTGTTAAAATAAAATTATGAAAAAATATTTGATGATATATCAAGGTCAATTAGCCGAGTCGAAAGAGTCGTAGACTAATAAAGTTGAGTAAAAATTCTCTAGAATACCAAGTTATAAGAAGTTCGGTTCGACTCAACACTGAGGCTAAAGTGATCGAATTAAATGGTGGTCAAAACCGAACATTAGGATAGAATGCAAATTAAGTTGTACGAGATAAAGCAATCTATGATTTCGAGTTGTGAGCTCAAATTGTCTCTACAACTTGGCATGCATACCTCAAAACTCTCGAGGTTGTGCCTACATCAAGGTCTTTTAAGTTCGGATAACCCAACATTCGAGCTATAAAGGGATAGGCAACTATAGGAGCTGATCCTCATATCCAAACTTAGAAATAAATCTTGGGAGATTCGGAATTCAAGATTGTCCATTATGAAAAGTCTAACTAAGATCATGATGCCGAAAATCACAGGATTCAAATACGTTTTTAACTTTATAAATAGTATAATCTCCGAAAAGGTAAGGACTAGTGCATAACTACACTTTTTACTCTCATTGTTAATCTTTGTCTTAACTTGAGCGTTGAAACGATCGGCGTCAAAGAGCTCCTAATGGCCTTCTTCACGGTTCTTTTCCATACCTGACTACTAGAGGATGGACTAGCGAATCAAGTTCTCAAGGAGTTATAAGGATTGAAGTCAATTTCGAATCAAGCTCTATCAAAAGTGATACTTTCATTGAGATATGCCCTGCCACTCTTCTCTTGTCCCAATTCAAGAAATTTTTTCGATCATACCTCTGATGACAAGGGCGTCAACATCCAGGAATTAGCTTGAAAGGCAAATCACTTTCACACATGCGGAATTGAGTGACTCTTCTAGCAGTCTGGCTTGACCAACCACTGGGTAAACTCAGTTGTTCCCCTACTCTCCCCGAACTTTAGCTGAGTTTATTCAATTAGCCCGAGAATACATCAATACTAAAGAGATCATGACGGTCAAGAAAGAGTTCGAGGGCCATGGTAAACAGAAGAAAGAGGCTTAGGAGGATAAACCACCTAAGCCGAAAAAGTAGAGAACCAAACAGCAAAAGTGACAATAGAAATTTCGAGCTTATGCCTTGTTAAACAATTCAAGAATAGAGAAATTGGCCTAGATAGAGCATCAAGATCTCTTGAAAAAGCCTCAGCTAATCATTTAAAATAAGCAACATTTGGGAAAATCAATGTATTGTCTATTTCATAAGGACTATGGTCATGATACCGAGGAGTGTAAACACCTCAAGAATAAAATCAAAAGGCTCATAAAGAAAGGACACTTAAGATATTGTATTCACCAAGATAAAAAAGTTGAAGGAATATCGGCTCGAGAAGATCGACCGTGATGTTCTCTTTGGAGGAACCCTACTCTCAAGTTACAAAACCTATCAATTAAAGGTCATCTTAATTGATCCTTACAAACCTAACGACACAAAGTGAAATTCTAGTTTCAACTCACAAACATCGAGCCATCACTGGGGGGTAAGAGAATTTTAAATAGACCAAACGGTAGCATTGTGACCCCGTACATATGGGCAAAGTGTTCTCGACAAGGGATTTACACGATATTTTAGCTCCTCATAATAATACTTTGGTCATCTCAATGATTTTGGACAACTACTTCACACAATGCATTATGATAGATAGGGGAGCTCTGCCACTATTTTATTTACTTGAACTTATGATCAAATAAAAACTAAAGAAGAGCTGAAGCCCTATGTGGGAATGCTAGCCAAGTTCATAAAAAATTTAGTCATTCCACTTGGTATAATTAATCTAATCCTAATAGTTGGGGAAAGTCTAAAAAGCACCACGATCAAATCAAAATTTGTGGTGGTACAGAATCATTCAGCTTACAACATGACATTAGGATGTCAAACATTGAACCAGCTAGAAACGGTAATCTCAACTTTTCATTTGATCATGGGATTTTCTACTAAACATGATATAAGTGAAGCTTGGGGAGACCAGAGCCTTGCAAAGAAGTGCAAGTTAGACTATTAACTGAATAGTCTCAATGAGAAAAAAAAGATCTTGACATTATCTGAAATCAAGGAGTTTGTTAAAGATCTAAACAAGGTGTATGCCAAACTTGTTAAACAACTCATCAATTGGGCCATTAATGAGAGCTCGGAAAGAACCATGAAGCTTGAAGCAAATCTCGCGAAGTCTCTCCGTGCTAAATTCGAAAAGCTCTTACAAAAGAACTAAGATTTTTTTTGTTTGGTCCTCTGAGGGTATGTTGAGCATAGACCCTTTTGTCACCCAAAATAAACTAGCGGTGGCAGAGAGCTATAAACCAGTCAAGCAAAAGAAAAGGTATTTCACCCCCAAGCGCCAGAGGATCATCGTTAAAGAGATAAATAAGCTTTTTAATGCAGAGTTTATCAAATAAGTCTACTATCCCAAATGGCTCACCAATGTGGTGATGGTGAAGAAACTAAATGGCAAGAGAATATGTGTGAACTTCATTGACCTCAATAAATTGTGTTCGAAGGGTAGTTACCCACTACCCAAAATAGACAGCTCGTTGACTCTATCTTGGGATACCAGCTTCTAAATTTTTTAGATGCATTTTCAGTCTATCATCAAATTCAGATGCATCCTAAGGATGAAGAGAAAATAACTTTTATCACCCATTAAAGAACTTTTTACTACATAACAATGCCCTTTGGGTCGAAAATTATCAGGATAACATACCAAAGGATGGTGAATAAAATATTCAAATATCAGCTAAACAGGAATATAGAAGCATACAATGATAACATGCTTGTTAAGAGCCTCAAAATTGAAGAACATCTTTAAGATCTTTTAAAGAAACTTTCAATACACTTCAAAAGTTTAAAACGAGACTAAACCCAAAAAAGTGTATTTTTGTATTGACTTGAGGAAGTTTCTTAGGTACCTCATTTTAAAATAAAAAATAAGAAGATTAAAGTTATTCTAGAAATAAAACCACTCGACTTCACCAAAGAAGTACAAAGACTCACAGGTCAATTAGTAGCACTCAACCGCTTCTTATCCAATATGGGGGAGAACTACTCACCTTTTTTCAAGGTGTTGAAGCAAAACTTTGGAACCAAATGGATCAAAGAATATAGCTAAGCTTTCAAAGACCTCAAAAGGTACCTAACCAAACATCCACTTCTATTAAAGTCAAAACTAAATAAAATATTGCTCCTCTACATAGCAACCTCAAATTAGATTGTTAACTTAGCTTTAGTAAGCGATCGAGGGAAAAAAATAATATCTTGTATATCACGTAAGTCATATATTCACAAGAGCTAAAGTTTAGTATACTCTATTATAGAAATTGGCTTATCCTATGGGCCTAACGGCTTGAAAACTTTGTCCATACTTGATATTATTCGACTTTACGAATGGATCCCATCTACCTATTATCGCAGCCAAGTTCCCAGCGGTCACCAAGAGACGGAGCATTCTTCTAATTTTCAGCACTGGCAACTCTTTTTTAGCTTGGTAGTGACTGAATAAACTAAACCCACATGGCATTGTTGCTGCCTGTCACTAGCTAGAAAATGACAATAGTTGTTGGCTATTGACAACAGGTTCTCTCCCCAACGGTAATTAAAAATTACTTAAGCTTAGTATGTCTGTCTTCGATATGAGACAACCTAAGGTAAACTTATAGTATGTTGTCGGTTTTCTGTCTCGGAGCTGACAAGATGACCGATGGAAGAGAGCAGCACAAATCAGTATCTTTGTGCTGAGAAACATAACTTAGATGGTTACATTCTGCTATGTGGGCAGCTTGGACTAATAAGAAGAAAATGTGACTAGAGCTTCCTACTTCAGATTCAACAAACAAACATGAAACTCATTTACAAGGTATGCCTTGTGCTCTTGTTTGCAGTCCTCTCATCAATGCAGACAGTTGAAACAGTTGGCCTTCGGAAGGTACACCGGAGGGATAATGAGATACATTTGGCTTGACGTAATCATATCACCTCTCAATCTCATTTAGTGAGCAGTATATAGCAAAAGATATCTAAAAGGAAGGCTGGTGCCTTCCTCGTGATCATCTAATTACGAAAAATTTTCTTATGAAAAATAAATATCGCCAGTCCGAAGACAAGTACCTTCCTTGTGAGCTTCTACCGTTGCTCATCTCCAGATTATCAGCTCATTTTCGCAAAAAAGACAAGCCAACTACCATTTACTGACCCAACTGAACTGATTCACTGTTGTTCAACACCAAGCAAACTCTTACCTGACAGCTGCATGCTACCAACTTACCTCGTCTCTTCCCGTTATCTAGATTTTTCCAGTTCAAGTTTATCCAATATCCTCATCCATGCCACCTCGTTCTTTCAGAAACAGACCACACGACTTCAATTTATTTGTTCTCATTCCTAGTTCTATATAGCACTTCTTGGTTTGGGAATCAAGATCAGAATTATTTTATTTTTAATCAGCCTAACATTTAAATATAAAAAAAGTCAAATTAAATTTATTTTATTTTAAAAAAAATTAAATTATCATGTAATATTTATTTTTATTTATTTAAATCTCAATAAATATTAAAAAATTTAATCATAATGTTTTTCAAAGGCAGTTTAAACCTAATCCCTCTTTAACTACTGAATTAAGGTAGTGATGGGCTGGGTTGGGCTTTCCGACAAGCCGGCCTAACCCGAGGGATTGGCCGCCTGGATATTCCAGGTTCCTGAGCAAATGCTGCGTTAGGCCCAAAGCATCGCACGTAAACACTCGTGACGAAGCAGCCGCTGCTGAGACGCAAAGAGGGTGCAGTGAGTTGGGCGGACACAATTCAGGAATATTATAATAATTTAGCATAAAACCTCTGATCAATGTCAAGATGGCCGAGTTGGTCTAAGGCGCCAGTTTCAGGTACTGGTCCGAAAGGGCATGGGTTCGAATCCCATTCTTGACAAAATTATTTTCCCTTTTTCAAAATTTTCCGCTATTTAAATTTTGTCTGCTACTGCGTTTTCTTTTTGTTTTAAAATTCAAAACTTGCGACTCAACCCACAGAAAAACTTCTGTCTTCTCCAACACAGCATTCGCATTATGCAATGGTTAATGAATTTGCAGACGAAAATCCATAAAATTAAGGTTTTATGTAACGGCAATTTCTCAAATACATTGTCAACCTCAAATATAGAAGAATGCTCAGGGTGTCAAATTACATATAGATGAAAAGGAGACTAGTTCATTCATAGCATGCTTCATTTATCCATTGCAGCGAGGGCAGACAATTTGAGACTGGTCTTTCCTCTCAGCATTCGCCCTCAGCGCCACGCCCGACTGCCTGAACCCTGCCCCCTCGCACTCCGGGCATCTGCAGATATTCAAAACACATAAAATGGCATACTAGTAGTGTTGTTTGATACAGCAAAAACCACTTACGGATCCTTGCGGAAGAAGAGGATGGGAAAGGCAGTGCTCAGAAGCGCCACCGCCGCCGAGCCGGCAATCAGATATGCCGTTCCGCCCGCTGAGACCTCCCCCACTCCCGACACAGCCACTGTTCTTTTCGGCGGTGCCCTTCTTTCAAACGACAGAAACCCACCCAGATCATGGCGTGCTGGTCTCTGGCAAGGAAACGAAGCAACAGCTGGAGGAGGAGGGTGCGCAAAGAGACGAGCAGCAGAAGCCATTGTTCAGGATCTCAATGCAGAGAAAGCTTTTGTATGTCGATTTAGTTTAGGATCATATTGTTTAATGATTGAATAGAATGGCGATGTGTTCAGTTTGGGCCTCAACGAGAGGACATAAATCAGCTAGGCTTGCTGCCATTAGATAGCATCGGATGAACATCTATGCTGGTTGTGGATAGCATGGGACCCGTTATGATGATGACCTGGATCAGTCTGATCCTAGTAGCTCTACTTAATATGAATTACATTTATGTTATGAGACAATGGACACTCGTTTTGCAGACAATTCTGAAATTAATTAAGACTGAAAAGGGTAAAGCAGAAATGCAAAATGGCCGTCCGTCACCCAATGAATTGAGCACATAGGCTAAAACAAACTCGAAAGCAAAAACAGAGCAGCAGTTCATGTGCAAGTATAGTTTCAAAATTTAAAATGTTCCCTAGTACATGGCTGGCCCAGGACAACAAGTGCCGCGACCTACACCATGTGCAACTCGTCCTCAAATCCCCAACCTTTATGTCTGTCTTCTCGTTTGAGAAGACAGTCCGCTCTAACACATGCTGGGCCATTGAACTTTTCTTGGCTCTGCAAATCATATTCCATGACTCACGATTATTACAACAAAACTGATAATTAACAATTAGCACAACCATTAGAAGTTACAGGAGCAACGATCAACCGTGTATGAACTTCCGAATCAAAGGAGAAAGGCAACATATGCCAAAAAAGCTTGGATAGCTTTTATAGTAGAAATGCTTTCTTCTACTGTATTGTAACTCCAACTTTCTGCGATTCGAGCAGACAGACACTGCAAGGCTTGAGAGGTTGATATCTAAAATTTTCTTTTTCACTGAAAACGACGGAAATGCTTGAGATATCGTGGTCTGACAAACTTACAAATCGATAGGCCACCGCCCATTCTGAATATCTGATGCCAGTTGCGAAGGTCACGTGAGAGCCAAAAACCTAACCAAGAGTGAGTGTGGTGCACCTACTCAAATGTTGAACTGGTAAACACCCACAGGCCACCGTCATCCTAGTTTTAAATCCTTGTGATGAACTGATTCTTGAAAAAGAAAGGCATATCAAACATCACTAGCAAAATTTTATTGGATTCTCTACGCTGCATCTCGACAAGCTCCCATCTAAATACAGAGTTCCACGTGGATGAATGCACTGAAATAAAGACAATCTAGGCAAAGTGGGATGCTAGTCAACAATCCAATGAGAAGATATTTGTGGAAGTGCCAGTGGAATTACTCAACGAAGGTTCGCCGTGGTTTCCTTATTTGATTCTTCAGTCTGTTGCATTGACCGTTACCAGCAAGGCTTGAGCACATTAATACTGTTGCAACTGTATATCTTGGTGGAGACGGAAAAAGCAACAGCTCAATAAGCTTTCGATGGCATTCGCAAACACATAGAACGATTTTATCAATGTCCCATGTTCCTCCTTGCTTCATTGCCATCAAGGCTGGTTGCCATAAGCAGTTTCAGTCGGTTTCAGTGGTTGAAGTCGTGAATCCTAGGAAGAACAACAGGCAGAAGAAAGCTGAGCTAGACAGCAACAATGCCTCGTTCATGTTCACCTTGGAGATAATGCTGCAATGTCTGAATAAACAAGATACTTAAAAGATGTCAAAACAGATCAGGGCACAACTTGTCAACTTCTAATGTCCAATTTCAGCTTGGGAGTCCACAGGTTATAGAATCAACAGTAGTGACTAATAGATCAAGGTTTTCAACTATGAGAAACATTCAGACTGCAAAGTTTAAATGCACCTTACATTTTAAAATAGACACAGAGGTAGAAGTCTATGCATAATAAGTGTCATACAAACCAATCTTGACCGACGAAGCAAGAAGACAAGCACAAACAAATCCAATGCAAATTCTAAGGAAAACCATCTACCACCGGTATCCTATCTACACAATGGCAGGTTGCATAGACTCCATCAAAGCCAAGCACCACAGAAATTCATTGCATTCAGAAAACAACAGCGTAGACCCATGGATTGACCTTGAATTAGCTGGCAAGTCAATCATTAGTGGGAGACAAACAACCTCAGCTGAAACCTACCAACCAGAAAACTAATAAATTTTGTTTATTGGATGTTAGAGGAGAACAGACAAGCTATACTTCTTGTGCTCTCATCGAGATATAAACATATAAAATACAAATATTATCTCAAATTGTCCATAACATAGAAGACCAGAGGTGATTATTTATTCATTGATTTAGAATTAGAACAAACCAGCATCAATCCAAATAGAAAAGGAAAGAGTAACAACAACAAAACGTATCACGCAAGGATTCTTAAGATGAAAGGAGTAATAGAGAATCAGCTAATAGATTGCAATCCAATAATGGTTATTTTCATTTCAGAAGAAAAATAATTGAATGGAGTTCTAATGAACAAATGCATCGCTATCGAATCCATCCTTCCATGTCTGAGTTATTTATCATCCACAATTTTTTTAATTTTCTGTTCCGATAGAAAGGAATCAAAAAAGCAGCGGAACGGAATCAATCATTAATAAGAACCATTGCATCACATGATCCAATTGCATAACACTGTGGTGTGACAAACAAACACACCATTTGTTGCAGACAAATAGCAATACAACAAAGCTGAATAGAATCAATTAAAAGATTGATGTGCATGCAACGATAAGGTCAAGATATGAAGAGTAACCCATCAAGAAAGGCTCCAAATTTACATGTAAACAGGCCAAAGAAAAAAAGCTTCACACATCCTAGGAAAGATACAAAGAGCAGAGAAGCATTATGGAAAAGGATAAATTCAGAACTTCCGAATGCCAAATCATTTCCATCGAGTTGAACTGGAGCATGGACCTCATCAAGTCTGAAGCTTTTCTCAAACATAAATCTTCTTCCTCATATGAACAAGACGAACAAGCTTCTTAGAAATCCCAACAGACATAAATCCAGAAATTGAAGGAATTCTTCTTTCCAATGCTTTGATATTTACAATGGATCAGCAAGAAACAAAATTTTCAAATCTTGTAGATCTTCTTCGATCATCTAACATAAACTCTAAAAAACAAAAATAAAACCAACAAAAAATTAAACTTAACCTAGCTGGCAACAGATGTCGATTTTTCCTGGTTAGTTCCCCGTTACCATCTCGTAAGTGGATTTACGTTGTCTTCCAATGACCAGCCGCTGCTACTGCTGCTGCTTTGCCGTTGAATGCTCCGGCTGAAAAAAGATCCTCTTTCACTCCTATTGGAAGAGAGGGATGATCGCAAGGTTGGCCTAGATGAAGATGAAGGCCTCACCCGACCAAAGAATGCGACGAGGCTACGAAATGCCCGACGGATTCCTCCACTGTGCCTAGACTGGTTCCCTCTCGGGGTCCATGAGACCCTTCTTGGTGCACCACTTCCTCTATTGAATCCACCATCCATCTCTGTGTAGACGATTGGAAGCTCTCGTTCAGCAGCTAGATGCCCACCGGTGAACCTCCCAACGGCAAACCCACCACCAGGAAGCCTCCAAATCGTGAGCCCCACCGTCTCCACGTCATTCCCACCATTCGAATTCTGCTCATCTCCATCAACAGATTGCCCGTGGCCTTCGGTTGGCATCTCGTGGCGGCAAACAGGACATGAGTTTCTGAGCGAAAGCCACGGCAAAATGCAATCTTCATGGTAAATATGCTTGCAGGGCATCTCCCTGGCCTCAGTCCCGAGCTCAAAGGCGTCCTTGCAGACGGCGCAGTGAGACTCCATTCCAACATGGCCGGCGGCGATCTCGACGGTAGGCATCGATTCAATAGCAGCCTTGGAAGCTGGTGGATTTTCATACGGGCGAGCGGTGGCGAAGCCGCTGATATCGAAAAGAGCGAGCTGCTCCAGCAGCCGGTCGAACCCAGACCCCATCAAAAAATCTGACATGCTCGCCGGCAGAGGCCGGAGACCCGAGCCAACTCCATCGTCATAATAAAGTTCAAAGCTGGTTGTGCGGGTGCGGCCTTCGCTGCCATCAGATGGGCTGCGGAGGACGATGACGGGGTTGAAAGGGGGCCGGTCGCCACGGGAGACGCGGTGGTTGCGACGCATTCGGACGTCAGCGTTGGAAGGAGGCGTCGGGACATGGTTTCCGTCCACTCGGCGGCGGGGGACTTCTCCGTCGGGGAGGAGCACCGGAGGGCCGGGAGGGCTCTCGATCTCCTCGACGAAACCACCGCCGCAATCGGGGCACCGGACTGGATCCATCACCGGAACTCTGACTAAACGACGGCAGCGATAGCACCAGTACGAAGAGGACGAGGCCATCCACGAAGCGTTCGACCAAAGATGGCACCTTTGGGCGAGTTTGACGACGGAAACCTTGATTTCAGGCGATTGGTTTGAAAAGATTTGATCTTTCGAAATGAAGGAAAAATCTTCCGGGCGAGGTGGGGGTGGGGAAGGGCTACTGGAAGAGGATGAGGGAGACGATAAGATGGAGGAGGTTTTAAGGCGTGGAGGAAGAAGCTTCAACGAGGGCAGCGCGTTGTGCTTGTTGGCTTCCGAACGACGCTTTGGGGCCTTCCGATTAACGGCCGGGATTCGAGGAAACTATACATATTTTGTTTGTTGATAAAGGCCGAAAATAATAAATCGCGTTGTTTGTCGTCTGCAGCGCGGGGAGGTGGTCATATTTGGCAGGAGATGCGGACCGGTCGTCGATGCACTGAGGCACGCGACTCCAAATTCTAAACGTGCTTCCTGCAGGTGATTTGACCATAATAACCTCATCACATTCGGTGCAGCATTCGTCTTATTTGAGGGTAATTTCGGAAGAAATATTTGGTTTTGGCAAACCACTGTTTTGGTTGGCCGGTCCGCTTATAAATCCTTTCGCCCGAAGGAAAACGAGAAGCCAAGCAGATCAACTAGTTCGATTGCATGGCTGATGGCTCGGCTCCCATCAGGAGTTGTTCATTCAAGACGTCGGGCTATGTCCGGAAGAGATCGCTTGTGAAAGTTGCTGCGCAAAGGGAATGCATCTTCCCATCTACCGCTGGCTTTGAAAGAAACGAAAAAATTGCGTCTTCGCGGAAGGCACAGTAGAGTAGCTTTCGCATAAAGAGGATGCCGGAGTTTTGTCCACCACTGCTTCAATTCCATTATTACAAATTAAAAGGAGAGAGCGCTTTGCTCTTTTGAGGCTTCTTTCTCCCGCATTTGTGCATGGAGAAAGCAAAAGCAGGTTGATAGCACATGAAATCACGGGGTTTCGAGATTCCCTTGCAAAGCTGCAATGTCAATGCATGTGTATAATTACAAGCAATCTCTAATTGGTTCGAACGACCCCCATTTGATTTTCGCCATATATAGTAACATGTTTTGACGAAGCAACCTGTCAACTTCGTTGCGTGCGTGCCTGGTGCTAATGCTATGATATCAGCCTCGAGAAAGGTATTATTATTCACGAGTAGAAGCCTTGGATAAAGCCTGCTACAGTTTGCCGTGTGGCTCTGCTTTCTCGACGAGAGAACTCCATGCTGGATGCCGGTGCGTTCGAGAAGATTTTTGATATTTGAACTTTGAAATTCAACGGGTAACACGAATACATGACCGCTTGCAAATTTTTTCTTTTTGTGACATGACACGTAACAGCTTCAGTTTCGTGAACGTCTCGCTTGACTCGAATCTGTGTCTAGAGTTTACAAGGAAAACCGGCGCCCGGTGACAAAGGGTTCGTTCTCTCTCTTGCATGCTTGGAACCGGATTCTGTGGTTTATGGCTGGCCTTTCTTTTGCATGGTCTACGTCGAAGCCAAAAATGAATTCGACTTTAGATTTTAACTTCCGAGTTTTTGAGTTAAATTTATTTCAAATATCTTCGAACAAACGCTAAACCTATTTCATTGTCCCTAATTTCGACCACTCTACCTTCAAGTACAGAACGTTTTATCGGGCTCGCATGGGCTCGAGCATAATTTTAGTGTAAAAATGTCCTCGGCAGAGTAGCTCATGCTGGCCTTGGGGGCCAGCTTTGCTAGGCTTGGGCTTCATTATCAAGGCAATGTTGCCAACGTGTAGCCCCTCGTTTTTGTTTGGTGGGGCGCCAGCCCACCCCATTTGCCTTTGTGCCTAACAGAACAATTACAGAGTTGGTACTCTTCCACATACGTTTTAAGGTAGAGGACGTCGATGTTTCATGGCTGCTCTCTACTTCCCAGAACAATTGCGAATTTAGCTTCCGTACTATACGAACGCCTGTTTCAAGGCAAAAGAACTGAAGCACCCCACGTCGACATTTATTGCCTGCTCCACATACAACTACTATCAAAAGTTATCGTGTTGTCCACGTTAAATTTGAGCTCTGAAGAGCACCCGAGCCTCAGCTCAGCTTGCCACCCAAAATCAATTGATTAAGACCTCCGGACTCTGCTTGAGTAATTCCGAAATGTGAGGAGGTGGTTGTGTTCTCTATTGTCTTGCGAGTTATCAAAATCGTGGAATCAGTAAAGAAAATAAAAAAAAACCCCGGCCTTCGGAATGATGGGTGTGAAAATAAGTATAAATCTTATTATTTTAAAATGGTTATTATAAAAATATTAAAATAAAACTCCGACAGCAACTACTCAAGGAAAAAAAAAAAAATAGAGAGGAGAGATGATTAGTCTTTAGTAACGACAACAACTTAACAACATTCCGTGGCTAAAATTTTGATTTTCTCTTAAAGTTTTAGATTTTTTATTTAAATAATAATTTTATCTTTTTCTTTAATTAAATCTTAATTTATATTTTTCATATTCTTAGGTTTGAGACTTTAATTTTGTTTCTATTCTTATATCAGTCGTCCTCCTATTATTAAAAATTGTTTGAACTAGCGCATTTGATTTTATGATTTAGATTTTCTTTATC
The DNA here is from genome assembly GCA_005019695.1 of Trichopus zeylanicus subsp. travancoricus. Lineage (NCBI taxonomy): Eukaryota > Viridiplantae > Streptophyta > Magnoliopsida > Dioscoreales > Dioscoreaceae > Trichopus > Trichopus zeylanicus. The sequence continues at coordinate 161,577 of RXID01014828.1, read as the reverse complement.
CTATTGTGGTATTGTTATACTTATTTTTATTTTGGAAATTAAATCTAATTTTGTTAGCAAATTTTAGGTCTATCTTGATATTTAGAATTTAATATGATTTATGTGATATCTTGAATTCATGATTTTCAAATATGATTTGAAATGTCGTTAATCAAATCAAAAGACTATTGTGTCGAGTTTTTATTTAATTTAGAATTTTATTTTGGAATTCTAAAAGTTCATATAAATAATTTAAAGGTCAATTATATATATTAAAAGTTTCGATTTTGTAATTATTATGATATTGGACGTGAGACCAAATTAGACCAATTGTGATATATGTTCATTATTCTTGATATCAAGGTATAATACATATGATGATATAATGAACCCTAAAATCAATTTAGTCAGGGGTCTAATAAGCCGACTCAAAACCAAATTCAAATAGAATCCCTCGTAAGAAGGTAATTGAATTTCAAAAGATAATTATGTCATATCTCTTCCAAATCAAGAATATTATTCTTGATAAATACTATTCATTAAAAATATAAATAAGTGATATCTCTACCTTTTTTACAAGATAACGGCCTCTCAGTCTCTGAATCTCAGGATTTTTTTCTTCTTTAAATTTTTTTTTTATTATTTTTTCATAAACTATATTGACTTAAGTATTGGAGAGCCTACTGATCCTGCTAGTTCTCCTCACGGTGTCTTCATCTCGTCGATCTTTCGACGAGAATTGATCTAGCAGATTCAATTTTAAGGGATCCCGTGATTCGAAATTGATGACGAGTTTCAATCCCATTAACAAGATATATGTTACGAAATTTGATCTTGAAATTATTATATTTGGTTGATATATTGGATGTGCATTAAAATAAAGCTATTTTGATATGCGCTGTTAATTAAATTTGAGGTAATACTTTTAGTATATGTTAAAATCAAAAGAGTTAGCTAAAATTATATTCGAATTAATGTATTAGAAATCATGTTGTTTGATATTAATAATTATGATTATATTCATTTTATACTTTAGGTTGAGTTAGTTTATTTATGTTTATTGTGATTTTCTTTTACGTAAGAAAATGAGTAATTCTCGATCATGTTAAACTAACAAGCTAATTTAATATCTAAATTTTTTGGGTGATTATGAACCATAAATATTTGATATATATTTTTAGCTTGAAATATTTATTGACATTTTGAAAATCTTATGATATTAGATATTACTTTACATTTATGATATATTCACTTATTTTGAAATGTGAAAAACATACATATAATTTTATAAAAATATTATTTATTTTTTGATATTTATTTGAGTTACAGTATTTGAATGTAAAAAAGTTATGCATGTAATTAGTAAAAGTGATTACTTACCTTCTCACATTGTTTTAGACTTATATATCTTAAACTTGAAAAATTATGCGTGAAATCACGAATAAGAATATATGATATGTCAATATTTTTGAATATCGGTATTATAATTTATATTGATTTGGTCGTCTCCCTCTTACATTCTATTTTGATTCAATTATTAGGAATAACAATAATATTTGTTATGACTCAACCACCGGAAATAACAATAGTATTTATTTTGACCAAATCATTGAGGATAATAATGGTATTTGTTATAATCTAATGATTAAATATAATAATGGTGTTTGTTCTGGCCTAACAATTGGGAGTAACAAATGGGCATGTTAATATATATTTGTAATTTGTAGAAATTGATTTTTATTATCGCTCGCAGACATCAAAATAGTGATATATTTCTAATAAAACCTATTTTATGGGTAATCTCTAACTTTTGTTACGGTAACTGATTTCAAGTGTGTCAATTTATACCTAATTTGGATCATTATTGCGTGTGAGCTTCCTGCTTTGGGTAGGAGACACTAGTCATTTTTTATTTTGACTTGATTTATGATTTTCTAGATAATTTCTTGTTGATGAATTTTAATAATCTTATTTTTGTTAAATTTTAGTAAAAATTGTATTTCTGATATTTATTTTGAATCTTTGAAATAATTTGATCTTATTTAAAATTAATTACTGAAATTATATATTATGTATATGAAAAGTTATTTTAACATGATATTGCTCATTTTCTTACAGATTTAACTATTAGATATAAATTTTTGAGTATCACTTAAGTTGTAAAATGATATGTACATTCAAATTAAATTTATTTGATTGAATACTTGAAAAATATGTCAGATTATGATAAGATAATATGAAAAAATTTAATAATATTATCGAGATTTTTTTTTTAAATTATAAGTATAATTTTTTGAATTATTAGATATATAAATTTAAGTTTTTGACATTACATATTTACAAATTTTGGATTTTATAAATATATAATATTATTATATTTTAAAAATTCGAAATTTTGAATTCGCAACGGGACGATGGACATCCACAATAGCTATCCCAAACGCTCGGCTCTGTTATTGTTGCGGCTAATGCTCTGCGCCGGTCTTGTCCACATCACTCAGTGATTCCGCCGCTTTTGGGCTTCCAAAAGTTTCGATCTTTGTTTTTGTTTGTTTGTGTGAAAAATCAAGTTCGCTCCGCAAGCAGCTGCCGTCCTCTACAATCTAAAAATCATCAGCATCAACACCGGGGTCCTCTTCATACCCAACTCCTCCAGATGCCCCTTTCTTCGTGTCCCTGAGCATCACGATATTCTACCAGAGACGTTAATATTTCCAATCAGCATATATTCTCTGACTTGTTTGTGATTTTCGACCATTTGTGACGTCACGATTGAGCGCAACATCATACCAGGTTTTTATTTTTTGTTGATGTTGGGAGGGTTTTCTGCTTTCCATCTCGTGCCTCTGTGCTTCTTCAATGGACTATGTAACTATTAGACATCCAAACTTGCGCAATGCCTTTCGGCTAACACCCGCAACATGCTGTCTATATATATATATATGAGCGCTGCGCATTGTCTTCTCTACTGGATATCACCAACTTGCGACCTGAATATCTGCAGTATTATACCATGAGTTCACTAGCCTAGCCTTCCTTCGGGTTTCTAAAGTCAATTTTGCCATACCATGTCCGTCCAAATATCTTCTGTCACGCATCTCGGGGAAGGAAAGAGTGGAAGAGGTCCCTTGGGATTTTGGCGGGCTGTGTTGTGACTTGTGAAAGCAAAGTCCACAACCCTAAAATGAATCCCGCCGGTCCGGGGACCGGACTTGTACCGGTGGCAGTGGCTGTGGGTGCAGCCTACAACAAATAAGATCTTTTGCACAATCTGAAAACCCTTTCGCAACTCCATGCTTTTGTCATCAAAACATGTAGATACAGCGCACCAACCGGCTAGATGATGCCGTTCACCTGCCTTCCTCCACCTCTGGATAAGACAACAAAGAGGACAATTCCAAGGAATGCTGCTCCAGAAAAGGTACAAAAAAATAACAAATATTTTCTCATATTTGTTATTTGACGGTGAAATTCGTAATAAAAGATCCACAAATCATTTTATTTTAATTAAATTTTTTTACCAATTTTCGATAATATCACTATTGTTAAAGAGAATTTTTAATAGAACATCACGAGTAATCACTACGAGAAACCATAAAAAAAAAACACTAAAAAAATTTACATACAAAAATTGATATACTATTTCTTTTTTTTTTCTCTATTTTCTTTATTTTTTTTTCGCTATTTCTCTATAATTCAACTTCTAACATTATATCATATCTAAATTTTATGTATTATTACAATATTTATAAATTATTATTAAGTCTGAATTTTACTGTAATTATAATTTTTAATATTATATAATAAGTATTTAAAATTAATGATAAAATCTGAATCTAATTTTAAAATTTTATTTTAATTTGAATTTTAATCCGAATTTGAGATACTAAAAATTTAATAATTTGGTGTACGAAGCGTTGTATTAGGTTATTAGCAATTAGGTCTAGTAAGCACGCATGCAAGAGAAAGAAAAGGGAAATATATGTCAACGGCAAATTCAAAACCGCCGACTTTTTTTTATTTATTTTTTACAGCTGATAGATAGTCAAAGATCACTGACTTGTCTAATTGTCAGTGTTAGTCTAATATATTCTAATCTGCTGTTATCAAAGCAAAGCAAAGCAAAGCTCGATAGTTTTGTTATCCAGTTCTATCAATAAGGTCTACGGAGGGAGAAAATGCGGAGAAAATCCCGAGGCACGTGCGACGAGCAACGCGGAATCCAACGGCTGCCCGCATACCCGGAAGCCACGTCCCCGGTCGGAGAGCAGCAGCATTCTGGTGCTGTATTAGCAGCTCATCAATCCCCGTTTTTATAGCAATCGAATCGAGGAAGGGGAGGCAAGGGAGGGGTATTATCGGAACAACACCGACGCCTAATTAAGACGGAAGAAAACTCTCTCTCTCGTCTCCTCCTTTTTTGTTTGACAGTAAAAAACAAAATGCACCCAAATCCCCAATTAAATTAACCACGCTTTTAAGCCTGGTTGCAGTAAAACCCTAAGATCAACCCCGGAGGGCAAACCCCCTCGTCCGCACATAATCTCCGCCGCCCATCCGCTCATCCGACGTCGCAGATTACTCATTTCCCTTGCTTATCAGTCGCCCGCCCTCTCCGCTGTCCTCCATCCTCCCTCTCTTTTTCTCTGCCGTGCTCTCCCTCCCTCGCCCCAGTGCTCCCGACCAGCGATTACGGCCGTCAATGGCGGAATCTGCCTCCGATCGCCGATCGCATCGAACCCGGTGCTAAAAATCATCTCCTTTTTCCTCCAATCCGTGGTCTGGCCAGGCAATCAAGGAACTCCTCCGCTGTTTTCCATCTTTTGATGCACAATAACTCAGAAACAGTGCTCTAATGCCGAAAAATTCCAACTTATCAACTTAAACCTAGCGATTTCGGTTGTTCTATTGATTCCATTCTACGAAAGTTGCGACCTTTCTAGGTTGTTTGTGTCTTTACCTTTCGTTTTTTGGCGGCGAATGGTGGCCTAAAGTTCGGTTAGTATGATCTCGGAGATGGGGGTGCGGTCAATGGTCGGGGCCGGAGGAGATGACTTTGGCGGCGAAGATTTTGGGATGCTGCTCAAGGAGCAGCGGAGGCAGGAGGCGATTGATCGAGAGAGGGAGCTTAATATCTGTCGTAGTGGCTCGGCGCCTCCAACCGTTGAGCGGTCTCTGGCTGCCGTTGGAGGGCTCTTTACTGGCCACAGGCCTGATTTCTCTGGGGCAAAGAGTGGTAGCGGTTTGTTGTCCGAAGAGGAGCTCCGGTCTGAACCGTCATATCTTTCTTACTACTACTCTAACGTCAACCTCAATCCAAGGCTTCCACCGCCCTTGCTTTCCAAGGAGGACTGGCGCTTCGCGAAGAGGCTCCAGGCAGGAAGCTCGGCGCTTGGAGGAATAGGTGATAGGAGGAAGACCAGTCGAGACGAGCAAGTAGGTGGCAGATCACTTTTCTCTATGCAGCCGGGATTCAATTACCCAAAGGAGGAGCAAGAGATGAAGCCAATGAAGGAACTTAGACCGCAAGAGTGGTTGGACAAGGGGGAAGATGGCCTGATAGGGTTGCCAGGATTATCTCTTGGCCGGCAGAAAAGCTTCGCTGAAATTATTCAGGTGACATTATTCTTGTAGTGAATTAATCCCTATTTCTGCGATGCCTACATGTGTACGTCAGTTTTCTTGTTATATCTGATGTTGAAATCAGGTGATGTGAAAATGACATAGATTAGTCATTACACACACTTGATACATGATGTTTTGTTATGCGGTGGCCTCTTGCTACTCATGTCTTTTTCGTTTCCTTAACGAAATATGGCAAGTTCTATTTTGTGGTGTTGCATTGTGTGTGGTTTTTTCAGCGCTATTGGTTGGTATTAGTTTCCTCTTTGTGTGATCCTTTTGACACATCTCTTTTGTGACGATACTGTAGAGTGGCTGCTTACATGCAAAACTGTCTAGAGTTCTTAGGAAGTTATTTATCATCCTTGGAATATATGCTAGTGTGTCTGCTTGGTCATGTTTGTGTATGTATGGCATTAAGTGTAAGGGAGGTGAGTTCTGACTGTTAGTTCATATTAAGTAATGTCATGTTCTGTAGAAGGGAAGGTTTAAAATTATATAGTTTTGTTTGGTATCTCGTGATATTGATATTCCACACATGAGTTTGGATAGGGGAATAATCCAGTAAAACACATTTTATATCTATCTTTGGTTTGGTGGTGGCACGTGGTTGTTGTGCATGTTCTATTTCACGTGTCCGACCAAGTACATCTATTGTTTTTTTTGCTACATCTGTGCACTTATGACCAGTTTTGCATGCCCATTACTTAAAATTCAATCATACATCAATTTAGTCTTAGACAATGCACTATTCTGTTATGCAGCAAATTTTATGCTATTTATGTAGCATATGCTTATTTATGAATCTAGATCATTGACCCCTGTGTGCTGTTGTTACTCGAACTATGGGGCTTCTTGTCTCCAACACTCACCTCTGAAGTTCACTATATTCTTGAACTGCCTTTTTTTTGCCGTGCATGTCTATCATTGAGTACGTGTATCTTGTCGGATACATGGGATGCTTTTCTCTGCTACAAAATACAATTTGTGAATATTTTTGCATTGATGCTTCTGTAACTTTACACATTGACTTTGCCTTTTCTAGCAATTTATTAAGAAAAAGCTATGCTTTTTAGGTAACATATTAGTTATTTAGCTAGGATATTATATATTTTGTTTTTGATTTCGGTTTATACCCCTTCAACACTTGCCTTTTTTATTGTCAAGGTTTGTTATTTATCTGATAAAATATTAGTTTTGCCCCATATTCCCCTGTTGTGCATAGATGATTTTCTTGTAAGTTGTCAGACTTCTTTGTTGCTTACATTTAGTAGACATTTGCTGTGTTGTAATGTTGTGCCTCTTTAATTTCTTATGGTGCATTAAAACTGCTGTTGTCTGCAGAATGATCTTGGCCACACAGCTTCTAGCTCAGGTCATTCATCTTTTCCAAGGAGTCAGAATGTTGTCAACAATAGCATCGAATCATTAGGCTCTTCTGAAGCCCAATTTTCTTTACCTTGTGAAGCTGAGGCTATAGCTGATCTGGGGCCTGCAGGAAATTTGCGAAGTGTGCCGAGTGTCCAATATATTGATGTTTCAACAGCACAAACATTTGTATCTGTTTTGGGTTCATCTCTTTCAAGAAGTAGCACACCTGATCCTCATCTGGATGGCAGGGCTCGTTCTCCTTGTCTTCCACCTGTTGAGATGAAACTTGGTGGCACCAGTCGGAAGATTGACAATGATTCTCGCTCCTTCACTGATACCTTGTCAGGCATAGTTGGATCTGATGATCTTGTTGATGCATTAGCTGGCTTAGACTTGTCAGCACTCAGAGAGGTAAAATGACAACGCTCTGTAGAAAACTTGAACATATTACATGTACCTGATGATTTGATAAATTTCTTATTTGATCCACAAGTCATTGGCAGCCACATTAAGTAGCATTCTTTCCTGAAATATCTCATCAGAAAATTTTTGGTACGGCCTTTATTCTAAATTATCTTCTTCTGTTTGATATGCAGGCTGACTTTCACTCTGGTCCATCTTTGAAAGCATCATCTCTGGCTGGAGTAAATAGCCCTGGTGATTCTCCTTCAAATTATCCCAATTTTGATAGCTTAAATACAGCTATTACTGGCTATGGATCAAGTGGCTATTCCATGAATCTGGCATTGCCGGCCATATTGTCAAATCATATTGGGTCAGGTAACTTGCCTCCTTTATATGAAAATGCTGCTGCATCTGCAATTTCATCCCCAAAAATGGATGCTAGGGCACTTGGAGAGGGATATTTAACAGGACCAAGTCTGACTGGAGCAACAGACTTGCAAAATCTTAATAGAACCGGCAATCATGCACCAGCAGCTGCATCTCTTCAAATGCCCCTTGTTGATCCACTTTATATTCAGTACTTGAGAGCATCAGAAAATGGCTATACTATCAATTCTCTTACAGATTTACTTGAAATCCAAAAGTCATACCTTGGGTCAGCACTTCATCCTCAAAAACAGTATGGCATGGGCTTCCTTAGTAAATCTGGGGGTTTAGGCAATGGTTATTATGGAAATACTGCTTATGGCCTTGGCATGCCATTTCTGGGCAGCCCTTTGCCTAGTCCTGTCAATCCAGGTTCACCTTTTGGACCAGGTAGTCCACTGCATTGTGGTATCCCTTATGGCATGAGAAACTTAGGAGGAGGTTCTTGGCATTTGGATGCTAGTGGCACTGTGGCAGATGGTTTATCATCCTCACTACTGGAAGAGTTCAAGAACATTAAGGCAAAATGTTTTGAACTTTCTGATATTGCTGGTCATGTTGTTGAATTCAGGTATGGTTGATTCAGAACTTTCTTAGGACGTGGGATTTCCCCTAGAAAAGTTTGTGCTTGATGATCATTTCCTAAAATGTTGGGTTTTCCAGCAGGGTGCATAATGACGAGACACTAATGACACAATTATGTTTTGGATTATCAAGATTTGCTATTGTAGCACATTCTGAATATTTTCTCTGTATCTCTCTAGTGTAGTTTACTCTGGCATTTTTTGATACTTGAGATTTATTTTCAAGGTCAGATCACTAATATGTTCTTATGCTTCTATATACAGTGCTGACCAATTTGGGAGTCGATTCATACAACAGAAACTTGAAACAGCAACCATTGAAGAAAGAGATATGGTTTTTGATGAAATCATGCCTAAAGCTCTTTCTTTGATGACTGATGTCTTTGGAAACTATGTGGTCCAAAAGGTCTCCTATTTTATAGTCAGATTCCCAAACAAATTTTTTTAATAGTTTCTAGTTTTATTCATTGACGCATGGGGTTGCATTTTTGTTTTGCATTAGTTTTTAGAACATGGAAGTGAAACTCAGATCAGAGAACTGGTAGATCAGCTTACTGGGCATGTTTTGACACTAAGCCTCCAGATGTATGGTTGTAGAGTGATCCAGAAGGTATTATTCTTATTTATCTTTATTATTCAAGTATTGTTTTCTGCTTTCAGTTCCAATTTATTTTTCAATCAAATTTATATGCTATTCAATGATCCAGTTAGAGTCATCTAAATTTTATCATTTTCTCTTGTATTTGATTGAAATTCTGCAAATAATGGCAAAATGTTGGGCCACTGCTTATGGGAATGACACCAAACACCAAACTTTACAGGCTATAGAAGTTGTTGAGTTTGATCAACAAAAAAAAATGGTTGTAGAGCTTGATGGCCATGTTATGCGTTGTGTACGTGACCAAAATGGGAACCATGTTATTCAGAAATGTATTGAATGTGTTCCCCAAGATGCTATTCAGTTTATTATCTCAACTTTCTATGACCAAGTTGTCACATTATCCACTCATCCATATGGCTGTCGTGTCATACAGGTAAGAGTTCCTTGATAAGCTTTTCTCAGATTTATATGAAGTTTAACTGCATATTTCTCTTCATATCTATTAATGATTTTTTCTAATAATTGCAGAGAGTTTTGGAGCATTGTCATGATCCTAAGACGCAGCAGATTGTGATGGATGAAATAATGCAATGTGTTTGCACGTTAGCACAAGACCAGTATGGAAATTATGTTGTTCAGGTCAGTAGTAGTGATTTTGCAACAATAAAGCATTCTTATCAAAAAAGTTAAATTGTAAACCTCTATTTGCTATAGAGAGATGTATTTGGGTTAGATTATTGCTTGTCACCTATATTTTTCTTTTAAATGATAGTGTCAAGTGCTTGTTTTTATTGTAAATCACAAAATATTGTTACTATTGTTTCATAGACATACAAAGGCAATTTGAATAGTATATCATATTGTGAATTGGATCTTACCAAACTATGTACAACTCTTTTTTAATAGAATAATGCCTTCCAGGACAACCTTTAGTGCTGTGATTTGCATGCTAGTGACAGTTGAGATTTACCCACATTTTGAAACATTTAATTTCTGGCATATAAATTTCATTTACAGATTTTATCAGTAAAATTTGCTTACCAATGTCCATTCATTCTAGCATCATATTTTGGTTTGACCTAGAATCATTACATGCATGTTAACACTATAGTTGTTTTGCTAGTTTGCTCTAGTCTAATGCCACCAAAACTCTTAAACAGCATGTTTTGGAGCATGGGAAGCCTCATGAACGATCTGCCATCATCAAGAAACTAATTGGCCAGATAGTTCACATGAGCCAGCAGAAGTTTGCTTCAAATGTTGTTGAAAAGTGTTTAACTTTTGGTAGTCCTGAGGAACGCCAGCTGCTGGTAAATGAGATGCTTGGATCAACTGAAGAAAATGAACCCCTTCAGGTTCTTCTCTCTTCTTTTTGCCAGTTGTCTTGGCACTATTTGATGAAGCTATTTACTGTAACATATGGATATTGGTAAGATTATGGATAATCAGAATCTAATAAAAAAAAAGATTTTATTGTCAGAGCAAAGTTAAAAGAGAGTATTAGGATGAATGTACTGTGAACAATAGCATGCTGTATGCAGGAGTCACGTTTTCTATTTTTCTGTTTAATTCTATTTTTCTCTGTAGTGCATGGAACCATCTTGTGAATCTGAATATTGCCTTTAAGTTTTGGTTATCAGCTAGAGCATAGATCAAAACAAGTAACAGAATACTACTCTATGAATGTGAGTAACTCTGTTTTGGTTCAGGACCTGGTTTTCAAGGTGTGGCTTGGCCCACCTTGGACTCTACTGTTAACTGTGAACATGTTGATGTTTGAGCTTTACCTGGCCCACTTAGAGATCTATGTGTAACTTCATAATTTGTTCTGTTGAAAGCATGCATAACAAAGATATATCTAGGATACCCTTTCATAGTTTGATTTTTCGCATATTTGGTTTGTTGCAGTTTTAGATTGTTTCCAGCATCAACACCCTGCAATATTGGTGTGCCTGCTGACAGTTAAATGCTTCTTGTCATTGTATTTTTCAGGCTATGATGAAGGATCAGTTTGGAAATTATGTTGTACAGAAAGTACTGGAGACTTGTGATGATCAGCAGCGTGAGCTGATACTCTGCCGAATAAAAGTTCATCTCACTGCATTAAAGAAATACACTTACGGTAAACATATTGTTGCCCGTGTAGAGAAACTCGTTGCTGCTGGAGGTACCGCACATTAGTATATTTTTTTTGAATATACAAAATTTGATCTTTTACTTGCTTTTAAAAATACTGACTTTTTACAGAGAGAAGAATTGGAATCCAATCCTTGTGTACCTCTTAGATGGCATAGGGACAAAAATTGTACAGCTAACGGTGGCTTGATGAAGTCCCTCCTTCAAGTGTGAATCCATTTAGGCAGGTACAGGCTGATTAGAATCAAGGTAGTGTACTAAGTATGTTAGGTTCTGTAGCTTGAGGTTATGTAGATCATGAGATAGCTGAAGGCTTGGTGAATACTACCTGATGCCCATGCAGCGGAGATAGCTTCTGTACAAGTTCTTATCTTTGTAAAGAAACTATAAGGATTTACAGCATGTAGAGAACGTATTTATGCGACTGCATAACTTGTATGGAGAGTAGTAGGCATGTTAGGTCCAGCAGACATTTTGTTGTCTATGGGGAATTATTTATTCTCTCTGATACAGTTTTTGGAATTTATTGAAGTCCCTTTTTTCTGGAATGGTTATGTTTTTCTAGTCTTTTTATGGATGGCTGTTTTACTTCACCTTTTTTGCTTTGATTAACTGCTAGACAAGTTTAAAAATTAGAACTCTTTCACCACATTCCAAATATGGGGTTGGAAAATTTGTACTCTAATTTTTGTCCTTTAGATACTTGGCTAATTTCTGAATTAAATTTATTATGCAATTTATCTGATGTGCGATCCTAGTTGCTTCTGAGAAGTTTGAAGCTGCCTCGTTTGCTGCTTAGGGAAATGTCTCTGATCTGTTTCTATTGTTTCTACTGCTTGGTTCAGGGACGTAGCTTTGCCTGTCATTTTATGTTGGAAAGAGAAAAAAATTGTACATTGGCATGCTACAGATGAAAATTACATTAAAAAAAATCTGGAAGGAAAAAAATGTCCTTCGATTGGTACAATGTTGTTGTAGTCATCTTCTTCTTCCTCGAGCTTGTCCGAAGTCTCTGGGCAAGAAATCCGTTCACTCTTAAAAATAAACAAATTTTTTACATTAATTTATCTTTATAAGTGGTTGAAAGTGATTAAGGCATTTGATTGGACGAAAATAAGAATGTGTTTAATCACCAAATCGAACCGGATAGATTGGATGAACAAATTTGGTTTTTCCAAATTTCGAAACTGAATCGAATCAAAGTGATCCAAAAATCAAACCGAATCGAATCATTTAACTAAATCAAATTAATAACTAAATTCAAATATATACATATAATATATAACTAAAATCGAGCGTATTCAACCTTAATTATGGTATTTAATCCAAATAGTACACCATCATAGACGAAAAAAAAAAATAAGTATAATTATTAAAATATAAATTATTGTTTATTTAAAATTTTTTTATATTACTCTTCTGAGTGAAGATTAATTTTTTTATCTTTTAAAATTTAATTCTAAATAATTAAATATTTAAAATGGGCAAAAGTGATATCGTTTACTATTAAGTTTCACTGTTTAAGAAGCCCCACAACCAGCTTAGACTTGAGACGGAAACACCATCAAAATCGCACCATTAGCTCGCTCTCTACGAGAAAAACAAGAAAGCGCGGACTAGAACAGGAATAAGGCACAGAGAAACAATGTGAACTAATATCCCAAAGGTAAGGATGGAAAGAACAGCAAAGGCGATCGAGAGGAGGGCGGAGACAGTGGTGGAGCTGGTAACTGCTTGCTGGGCCTTGTCTACCGCGGATTCTGATGGCAAAGCGTCTTGGGTTGCAGCTCAAATTCTCCGAAGCTGAGGGCTTCTTCTACCACTGGAGAGAGCATCAATAAGCCCTCTGCTTCTTCCCAAATGAGAAATGGACGGCGAGGCAACAGCAAGAGCGAGTTCAGGGAAGATATCGAGATTGCAAGGGTTGGCAGTCAAATGGAAGAGAGGCCTCGGAGGAGCAGAGACGAGGAGGAGAGGTGATTGAGGCGCTCTCTCTCGTTCGCTTTTCTGTGTGCTGAGGACTACTGGGGAGAGGACGACGAGAAGGAGCATCGTGGCGAAGAGATGACAGAATACGAAGACAAAGGAGATCTCGGATTCGGGGCAAGCGGATTGTGGGCCGGAATGAACACAAAGATGGGAGCCCGCCTGCTCTTCTGAAGCCCAAAGCCTGAAGGCCCAAACTGTGAGTGGGTCTCCTGGGCTAAAGCTACGAAGGTCCCGGCCGCTCCCTGTCTCCGTCAGATTGCAAATCGTCCACGTCGGACCTTCTTTCCTGGGCCCGTTCCTGGGCCCTTCTTATAACAGTCTCCGATCTTATCCCATAACGCTTGCTTGGTAACCAGGTCTCGGTCAATCGGATTTCAAGCCCAAGGCCCAATTGAAGGATGAAGATGGGTGGGCCCAAGACTGGACTTTCCAGAGCTATCGGTGCGCCATGATTCGCGAGCTGGGATATCATCTGACCGGTTCTGCCGCCTTCGACGCCGCCGCCCGAGTCCCCACTAAAACCGATTATCACCGCTGGATCCGCGGAAACCGCTTCGGCGGTATCCCCCGCCAAACACGTCCAAAGTCCTCCATCCAATCATGGGATGCCATGTCAGAACATTAAGTTGCCTTGGCGGATCCCCCCTGCTGAACCTGTCGAAGTCGGTTGCGCTTGAATAAACGGAAAAGGGCAAGCAAATCGAAAATATCGGCCAGGGATATCCACGTGGACATCTCGACGGTTTCATTTGCACTTTTACCCCTCGAAACAGTGAAAGTTTCTGTTACCGAGTCTACTAATATCTTCGGAATCTTACGCTCGGAAAAATATCTGCATACCGTCACCGCAACCGACCCCCACGACCCACCCACCCCACGACGATCGGATCGCTACTTCCTCACAAAAAGCTCAGAGCTTTATTTCGAATTCCATCAATGTGGGAAGAAGCCCGTCCCTACGACTACGTTTTCATGGCGGAGAGCGAAGAAGACGGGGACGACGGGAGGGTGCTCGAATGGGAGATCGGCCTCCCGGACGCCGACAACCTCACGCCCCTTTCTCAATCCCTCATATCGCCGGAGCTCGCGTCGGCGTTCAGAATCACGCCCGAGCCATGCCGTACGATTCTCGACGTACACCGCGCTTCCCAGAACACCATCTCCAACATCAGCTGCAATGCCGCCTCCTCATCCTCCGCTGTCAAGTCTTTACCCCCTTTCCTCTCCTCTGTCCCTGATGATCCAATTGTCTTCGAGGGCGATGAACTCGCGAACAAGGACGCTGCCGCCGAGCCCTCCAACAAGTCCCGGAGGCAGGACTCTGCCGCCATAGAGGACGGCGAATCGTCCGCTCTCCGGATGGAGGCCTCAAACGACGACCAGTCCACCCGGACTCTGAAGCGGCCGCGTCTTGTGTGGACCGCTCAGCTCCACAAGAGGTTTGTCGATGTGGTCAACCATCTCGGCATCAAAAACGCGGTGCCGAAGACAATCATGCAGCTGATGAACGTGGAGGGCTTGACGAGGGAGAAAGTCGCCAGCCATCTGCAGAAGTACAGGCTGTACCTGAAGAGGATGCAGGGCCTTTCCGACGAGCAGTCCTCTTCGTCTGATCCTTTGTTTGCGTCTACGCCCGCGCCGCAGAGCCTTCGTGAGAAGCCAGTGCCGGTCCCCATGCCGTATCCCGTGCCTCCAATGTACCCCATGCCGGTTTATGGAATGCTTCGTCCACATCAACATGGGTACAGCGCCGTTGGGATGATGCCCGTTGGTAATCACCAGGGAGGTATGGCATACCATGGGTTCGATCCTCATCTTCCATATGGAGCTTTTGGAGAAATGCGGAATAATTGGCCCGGAGGAAACAAGTTTGGATCGGTTGTTTCTTATCCTCGTGTTGCTCCTAATGATAAATAATTGAGAATGTTTGTGACTGATTTCAAAGAAAGTCTCCCTGTTTTCTTGCAATTGAATTTCCTGTTATTCTTTGCTTGCATATCCGTAAAACTATTGTTTAACAGGAACGGTTTCCATCAAAATGATGACTTTTTTATTGAGCAGCTCAATTTGTTTCCTTTCTAGTTTTCAGCAACTGTGTACATTCATAAGTTATGAAGCAGGGAAGAATTGGTTACGTAGTAATGCGAGTTGAAAGGTTCGTTCGGACCATGGAAGCGCGATTTCACACCTTCAACTCATTCTTCAGGCAATAGCAGAATAGATCCGATAATTTAGCAAGTCCAACTCTGGTCTTCATAGTCCAGTTTATATAAGGCGCATAACCCATCTTGGCACATCAAAGTATATTGCTAGATTCTCTTGGCTTTTCCCGCTGACATCAGAGTTGAAAAGGATTTCTCAAGTCTTTGTTGAAGCTGCTTGGCTGGTGCTGCCTGTTGTCAACTTTGGTATGCTATCTTAATTTTCTTTTCAATGCCCGAGTATGCAAAGCTGAATAGGCAATATATCTATCAAAGTTCCAAATAAAAGCACTGCCATTGAGCCTCACTTTTGCTGAATCAAAGACCATTATTCTTCGACCTTCGTAAATTTATCACTGGCCTTCAACAATTTTATAATGATGACCATAACCAGCTTGATGCCGCCTAATTGCAGCGTGTTCGTTATCTGGAAAAACCCTTGTAAGTTGCATAGGAATCTAGATTTCCATTTCAAATTCAAATATAGTAGACAAATCAGAGATAGCAACTGAGGAAGCCTGATAACTAGATTCTGGGGAAAGTATTCCATTCTATTGGCTTCCATTATTGCCTCAAAACATATTTAACAAAAATATAAAGTGTGTTGCATTTGGAACCATGCTCTGAATTCAAAATTCTTGTATAACAACATGGATATGCACCATGTCCTTTCTTTTTTCTAGACAATCATGCTGGCATATCCTTATAATGGTATATATCTTAAATTACTCTTGCTTTTTTACTTGTATGATTCAATCAAAGTACAGCAGGTAAGGACTACAGCTAACTTGCCGGCGTCCAACTGCAATTAAGATATCTTCTCAATTTCTGATTTCACGTGTGTTTCTTAGCAATATCAATAACATCATGCTTCCTACTTGCTTCCAGTAAGGCACCAAAGAATGAGCGCGCATCTGTTTACCACATCTGGAGTCCGCGACAGTAGCACAAGCTGGCAGAAGACTGCAGATTGTCACTGAATTTTGCCGAACTTGAGCAACCTCTGCCATCTGCTTGAACATCTTAAATGCTCTCTGGTAAGGGAATTGTCAACCAACCCAGATAATCGAAATCCATGAGGAAAATCAAGCTCAACATCATTGAGCTGCATTGATGACAACAACTCCTGAGCCATCTTGTCTTCATCTGCTTGAGAGAACCCAAATATGAACGAATTCCAAGTGACTAAATCAGGGTTAGTTCCGGAGAAGCGCATTTATTAGAAGAGACACAAGCCTCTCCGTGCAAACTATTAGGAAATCAAGTCGAATAAAAGTGCAGACGCATGCTGATTTTTTATCTATTTGAATAACAAGAATATCAATTAAGAAGATCTAAACAACCAAAAACAAGTACACCAAAAATTATGTGGAAAAATCTCTCCAATGTAAAGAGGAAAAAACAACACTAGTAGAGAATTTAAAATTTCTTCTCTAACCAAATTAGATAGAGGATTACAAGATCATTAAAAGAGAATTTACTGTTAACTTACAATAAATATCATCATCAAGAATATGAATAATAATAAAGATAATTTCACCAAATAAAGACTCCAACTCTTTCAAAAAATTTTTGAAAATGCCGTCAAACCTCTTGGACTTGTGAATTATCTCCATAAATTAAGAAATATTTTTTCTCTATTTTTTCCCATAGTTTTAAGCATTTACAAGGGTGACTTTTTTCTTTACTTTTGGAACACTACCATGAGAAAAAGAGAATTTTATTCTTGTTCCAAGAATAAGGGTAAACCAAGATGTTAACTCTTTATTTTTTTCAAAGATGACTCTTTTTAAAAGTCATTTGGCTTTTCAAGAATATCCACGTGTGATTAGCATATGTGAGCTACACCATTCATATATTATAATACATGCGGGCTATCTTCCTCATAAGAAGGGATGCACATCAACAAATCTCTCACTCACTCCACATAAGGAAGGCTTCACACCCAAACCAGTTATGGCTTTGCAATGCTCAATCTTCTTCTTTGGCAATGCTTTTGTCATCATGTCCGATTCATTCTTATTGGTGTGAATCTTCTCAAGATCTAATAACTTGAGTTTCAACACATTTCTAATCCAATGATATCGTATATCGATATGCTCAAACTTAGAATGAAAACTTGCATTATTGGTAAGATGAATTACATTTTGATTATCACAGTGAACAATGTACCTCTTTTACTTGATACTCAATTCTTGAAAAAATCTCTTCATCCATAACAACTCTTTGTAAGTTTCAATCACTGTAATGTATTTTGTCTCGGTAGTAGATAAAACCATATATTTTTGCAACTTTGGATTGTTAAGAAATTATTCCACCTGCAAAAGTCAACAAATACTCTAAGGTAGATCTTCTAAAGTCAATATCTCCCACCATATTCATATCGGTATAGGTTTCTAGCATTAGCTTGACATCTCCAAAGTATAAACAAACTTTAGATGAACCCCTAAGATAGCGAAGTATCCACTTCATCGCCTCCCAATGCTCTTTACCTGGATTTATAACAAATTGGCTCACCGCACCTATGACATAAGCTATGTTGGGTTTTGTACATACCATTGCATATATCAAGTTTCCTATAGCGGATTCATAGGAAATCTTCTTTATATCTTTATTGTCTCCATACTTGAAAGGCTTTACTTAGAATTTAGTTTGAAATAATTTTCAAATATAGTAGCAACCAGTTTTATCGTTATCCATGTTGAACCTTTGTAGCCTCTTTTTAATATATCTTTCTTATGATAGTCATAGCTTCTTTGACTTCTTATCATGAGAAATTTGCATTCTCAAAATTTGTCTTACCAGTTCCAAGTCTTTAATGTTAAAAGATTTATTTAGCTCTTCCTTCAATCTAGTAATTTTCTTGGCATCTTGATTAATAATCAACATATCATCAATATAAAATAACAAGATTATGAAATCGCCATTACCAAATTGTTTAACATAAATATAATAATCAAAAGTGGTTCGAATGCACCCATGATTTGCTATGAAGGAATCAAACTTATACCATTGACAAGGTGTTTGTTTGAGTCTATATAGACTCTTCTTCAACTTCCAAATCATGTCTTCCTTGTCTTTGACTTTGAAGCCTTTAGATTGCTCCATGACGATTTCTTCTTCCAAGTCACTATGAAGAAAAGTAGTCTTCATATCTAACTGTTTAATTTCCAAGTTCATGCTAGTAGCTATACCGAAAACAACCCAAATAAATAACATCTTCACAACGGGTAAGAAAATCTCTTTAAAGTCAATGTCTTACTTTTGAGTAAATCCTTTCACAACTAGTATTGCCTTATATTTTAGCTTTGAGCTTTTATCATCGGTCTTCAACCAGAACACTCACTTATTCTTAAGAGTTTTCTTACATTTAGGAAATTAAACCAACTCATAAGTATGTTTCATTTGAAGTGATTCCAACTTATTTTGTATAGCCTTCATCCACTTTTCTTTCTTGTTGCTTGCATAATCTTCAATAAGAAAATTTGATTCACTCAAATCAATTAGTATTTTATACTCATTAGTAGAGTATCTCTTTGAAGGTTGTCACTCTTTTATCAATTAGCATTATATACTTAATAGAGTAACTCTTTGAAGGTTGCCGTTCTTTTATAAATCTTCTTAATTGAGGGCTTGGAGGTGGCTCATGAGACAAATCATCTTGTTCAACATGTTGATTCTCATATATAGTTGGAATATCACCATTAACATGCATATCTCCCCCAACATCAAATGTCACCAAAGGTGGATTTAACACTAAATCAACATCATTATGTAACGAGGATTGTAACTCATTCTCCTTATTTTTTTTTGATGTCTTTAATGGTTTGATCTTTAAAAAAGACAATATTACAACTTCATATCACCTTCTTGTTCTCCAGATCCCATAATTTATAGCCAAAATTTTCATTTTCATAGCCCAAGAGAATGCATTGCTTTATCTTCATATCAAGCTTGGATCTTTCAAATTGGCATTTCTTCCTTGAATTTCAAATTAGCAAGCTTTCTAATCAAGAAAGTTTTGTTCCCTGCCGTCTTCCTCTCATAGAGATTTTCAAACTTCTTCCAAATAGAGGATATCGATAACTCATTAGCAACTTGATGAAATATAGAGTCATTAAACCATTATTGAATGAAATCCATAGCTTTCAAATTAAATCACTTTCACTCTTCCTCATTCATATTTTATGGTTTCTTAGCATCACCACCAATGGAAGCTTCAAGATTTTTACATATAAAAAGAATTTTCATTCTAGATTTAAATAACCCAATTGCTATTGTTCAAGTTTATCATTTTATTTGTGCTTGTCGCCATTATTCATTCAAAATTTCAAGAGCTCCAACTTGGCTCTATATCACTTTGTTAGTAAATCAAACTAAATAAGAATGTAAAAACATACTGATTTTTCATCTATGTGAATAACAAAAATATCAATCAAAACGATATAAGCAACCAAAAACAAGCACAACAAAATTTATGTGGAAAATCAATCTAATACAAAAGAAAAAACTACATTAGTAGAAAATTATAAATTTCTTCTCTAACCAAGCTAACTAGAGGATTATTGAATAGGACAATTACATCCTTTTTATAGTAAAATTAGAGATCTAAACCAAATTGAATTATAACTCCAATTAGAGTCCGTCAAGATTCCTACAGCTACAGTCCGAAGGTTATATCTCCAAAAGATATTCATCCAAATATAGCAAATAATTATCTATTGGAAAGCTGAGATCGATTCTTACAATTCTCTTATTTATATTTTAGATAATTCGGACTCTGTATTGATCAAAATTAGAGTTTATTTATCAATATGAGTCAATAACAGTCCTACCCAAATAAAGAATAGAATTTAAATATTTTTTTTACGATAAATTAAGTAAAACTCTTAGTGGAGTTTAAGTTCTATTTTTAATCTACAACAAGTAGGACTATAAGTTTATTAGAGAGCTATATATACAGCCCAAAATTGTAATAAAGAAAAAAAGCTTTTCTATCAATAATATTATTTTATTTTGGGTTTATTCCCTTTTCATCTTCATTATAGATTCAAGAATTTATTATTGTGAGAAGGTAGTGATCTTTTCCTTATCTCTTGTGCCCTCCCTTGAGGAGTAGGAATAAAAACACCGTCTTCTCATCATGATAGATCTACTTAATGTAGCGGAAAAAGAGGCACAAGAGGCAGGAAGAAGATTACCGTCTTCTTCTTAATGCAGCCAGGGAGAGCACGAGAGATAGAGAGAAGATCACCATCTTCTCATAATGATAGATCTTTGAATCCACAAGAAAAATGGAAAGGGAATAAACCCAAAATAAGATAATATTATTGATAGAAAATTTTTTTCTTTATTACAATCTTGGGCTATATATATACCCTTCTAATAAACTTAAAGTCCTACTTGATGTAGACTAAAAATAGGATTTAGACTCTACTAAGAGTTTTACTTAACATATCTTAAATAAAAATATTTACATCTTATTTCTTATTGGGCTAGGATTGTTATTGACTCGGACTGATAAATAAATCTTAATTTTGATCAACACAGAGTTTGAATTATCCAAAATAGTAAATAAGAGAATTGTAGGAATCGATCTCAGCTTTCCAACGGATGATTATTTGTTAAATTTGGATGAATATATTAGGAGATATAATATTCGGACTGTAGCTATAGAAATCTTGATGGATCCTAATTGGAGTTGGAATTCAAGTTGGATTAAATATCTAATTTTACTATAAAAAGGATGTAGTTGTCCTACATCAGACCCCTCCATTTGTAAAAAATTTGTCCTAAAGTCAAAGATTGAGGTCTCCGTTATTGCACTTGTACTCCTCTTAAATTCTTTCCAGTACAAAACTTGATAATGAAGAACAATTAGACTTTACCAAAACATGTTAATTGTTTGATCCTTATTCTTTCAATGTCTTAACCTATTTGCTTCTGTTATTAGTCGGTCCTTACATTTTTGCTCAACTTCTAAAATAGTCTTTATAACATGTAGGCTTTTATATTTAATTCTGCACCTCGAGTAATTATAATAAACTTTTTGGTATGATGAACAACAACTAAAATCAGGTATTACTTCATCATTCTTAAGTGGTAAAAAATTTTGTGACACTTCCACATCTCCACTAGTAAATTTTGGATAAGATAATTAGTTCTCTCCAAATATAATATTATGATTTGTATCACTAGTAATTTTGCAATTTTGATTGAAATTCTCAATATGAGCAGGTGACTTCTGTTATAAACTAAAATTTTCTTGAAAACTATTAGTAAGCATATATAAATCTTCTTTTAAACTTACTTCATTCACAGAAAATTTATTTAGAATTATTTTTTTACTATCATTTTCTTTTTTTGCATTCATCATTATAAAGGAACAATATTTAGTATCGTAAGAAATTATAGTAGAATTCATAACAACACTAATATCTAACTAATTTATCTCGAAATTTGTAATTTTCTTTTGAAATTTTTGAGAAGCTAGATTGAATTTTACCATTTCTTAAATCTCATACTTCAATTTGGTGCGTGTCTCCTTATAATGAATAAAGTAGTTTTTTATAAGAATTTTCTTTTTAAAAAGTGTCGCATCTTTAACCATGTTTGGAATTTTGATGACCTTCTTTTACAAATTATTGTTGAAGTTGCTATCACCATGATGAAGTTTGTCTGTTAAGTTTTAATTCAATAATCTTACTTTTCATTATCTCAGGAATCTTTAGACATATGAAAAAGTCTTCAAATTGTTCTGCCCAATCGATAAAATTTTCATATCTATGAAAATCAAAAAGCTGATTTGAAGAAATTATCTCATATGATAATCTCCAAGACGTCGAACCGCGAGTCTATTCGATGATTAATTGACAAACTTGGTTTTTATTTCCAATATATCTCAAAGCTTCATATATCCTAGTGATAGAAATAAAAAAATTTTGTTTGATCAAATTTTAAATTTGATAATTTCCTAAGTCACCGTCCGTGGAGTTGTCACCACCAACTAGAATTAATGGAGTTGAGCTTAGGAATACGTCGTTCTGATACCACTTGATGCAACAAGAGAGGGGAGCACAATAGATAGGAAGAAAATCATCGTCTTCACTTAATACAGTGGAAGAAAGGCATGAGGAATAGGGAGAAGATCACCGTCTTCTCACAATGATAGATCCTTTTGATGCAATGAGAGAGGGCACAAAGGATAAGAAGAAGATCACTGTCTTCTCACCATGATAGATCCACTTGATGCAGCAGAAGAGAGCACGAGAGATAGGAAGAAGATCACCATCTTCTCACCATAATAGATCCTTGAAGCTATAAGAAATATAAAAAAAGAACGAACCCAAAATAAGAGAATATTATTGATAGAAAAATATTTTTCTTTATTGTAACCTTGGGTTGTATATATAGCCCTCTAAAAAACTTAAAGTCCTACTTGATGTAGACTAAAAATAGGACTTAAACTCCACTAAAAGTTCTACTTAACATATCTTAAATAAAAAAAATCTAAATTCTATTTCTTATTGGGTTAATACTGTTATTGACTTTGACTGATAAATAAACCCTAATTTTGAATAATACAAAATCTGAATTATCCAAAATAGTAAATAATAAACTTGTATGAATTGATCTTACCTTTCTAACGGATAGTTATTTGTTAGATTTAGATGAATATCTTAAGAGATATGACATTCAGATTGTAGATGTACGAATCTTGACAAATCCTAATTGGAATTAGAATTCAACTTGGATTGGATCTCTAATTTTATTGTAAAAAGAATGTAATTGTTCTACATTAATTATAATATCATCAACATGGAGTTTACTCTTAATTCACAATAAATATCATTATTAATATGACAAATAATAACAAAAATAGATCTCATCAAATAGAGACTCTAACTCTTTTAAGAGAATCTTGAAAATATCATCAAATCTCTTAAACTTGTGGATTAATTTTACGAACTAAGAAATACTTTTTCTCCTTTTTTTATAACTTCAAGCTTATATAAAGATGGTTTTTTTCTTTATTTTTAGAACACTATCACAAAGAAAAAAAAAACTTTCTTCTTATTTAAAAGATAAAAAGTAAACCAAAATGATAATTCTTTATTTTTTTCCAGAATAACTCTCCCCAAAAATTATTTGATTTTTCAAAAATATTGACATATGGCTAGCATATGTGTACTATTTGTATATTATAACACATATGGGTTATCTTTTTCATAAAAAGGGGTATGCATCAACACAAACCATGATGGGTTCATAACCTGAAGTCATGGAATTTCACACCACCAGATTCTTCTCAAGCATTACGTCGAATACCCGTCGGGCAATGCCAACGTGACCACATTTCTAGAACATATCCATCAAAGCGGCGTCAATGGAAGCATCCGAACGATGCAAACATCGGATGATGATATCACGCAAAATCTTTCCAGTTCTGATGTCGGAGAGGTGGGCACAGGCTCGAAGAACACTCAGAAGGACGTCGCGGTCGGGCGGGAGGCCTTGTCCCTGCATCTTGGAGAACTTGTTTGCGTCGTCCTTGGCTGGAGAGGCGAGGGTTTGCACAAATCCAACGGCTGAGTTCGAATCTGCGCATATCGTGATCCAGACTTGCGAATAAAGTAGACCGCGGCGCATGCTAGATCGGATCGAACCGGTACGTCACTTCCCCGGTCCGGTTCAATATCGGACCAAGTTAGATCGCTCTACAAAATACAAATACCCTTCGAGGACAATTTCGTAATAGTGCCTTTATCTCTACCCCTCCTCTCCGTTTTCACCCAGCTTCCTCCTTCCATTCGCCTGCAGCACTACCTCTCGGTCCTCCGTCTCCGGCTCCACCGCCGCCTCTCCGTCTCCACCGCCGCCTATCCGCGCTCCTCTCTTCGCCTCTGAAACCTCCTCTCCGTTCTCCGCCTAGATCACCGCCTCTCCCTTCTCCTATCTACGCCTAGACCACCGCCTCTCCCTTCTCCTATCTACGCCTAGACCACCGCCTCTCCCTTTTCCTAACTCCGCCTCCACCATCTCCTAACAGTCCTCCCGCTCCGCCTCAACCACCACCTTTCCTTCTCCGATCTCCGCCTCGACCACCGCCTTTCCGTTCTCCGATCTCCGCCTCCATCATCCCCTATCCGTCCTCGTCTCTCCGTCTCGACTGCCGCCTCTCCCTCCTTTGATCTCCGCCTCCATCATCTCCTATCCGTCCTCCGCTCTCCATCTCGATCACCGTCTCTCCCTTCTCTGATCTCCGCCTCGACCACCGCCTCTACCTTCTCCGATCTCCGCTGTATACCTCGACCACCGCCTCTCGCCTCTCCTATCTCCGCTTCGACCAGTGGCTCTCCATTCTCCGATCTCCGCCTCCACCATCTCCTATCCGCCCTTCACTCCTCCACCACCGCCTCTCTCTCCCCTCCTCCTTTCTTGAGAAACACTAATTGCTTTGGCAAAACCTAGTTTCTAATTTTCTGTTCCTCCTCTTCCTCCTTTCTTGAGAAACCCTAATTGTTTTGGAAGAACCTAATTTCTAATTTGCTGTTCTGGGAGAAGTATTTTGATCGGAGGCAGTAGTGGTGATCTGTGTGTGTTTCTTGCTTTAGGATTTTTGTGGTTCTTTGCTTCAGATCTTTGGTAATTTTTGCGAATTGTTTTTATTTATACGACCTTCTGCTAATTGTTTATCATTTTAACATAATATACGAGGTTGTGAAGCCCCTCTTATTTCTTATGCTCACATGGTCATTCTTCAGTGCCATTGCTTTGGAATATCCATGTTTCAGCAGGAAATAGCATACTATTGCTGCTGAAAGCATTTAACATAGTTTTGAGGTTGTTAAGTCACTTATGCTGCTAAATCAAACCATTGCAGGGTCATTTAGGAGGTGCACATAGTCATTTTGCAACACTGTTGCTCATATTGATGTTTAAGTAGGATTTATCTTACTGATGGGTTTCCACTCCCTGTTGGAAGACATTGACAATTCAAGTAGTAGGGATTCAACTATCTTTTTCTTTTGATAAACTACTGTTTTATCTTCATAGAAAGAACTATTGCAAAATTCCTGGTTTTGCTTGTGTTTCTACTGACTTTTAGGCCATTTATATTCTGGGGTCTTGGCCGACTATCGTTGCTTAGCTTCTGCTGTTCAGTCTACAACTGATGTAGTCCAAACAGATAAAAAGAGTTTGCATCCAAGGTACTTCTTATTATCCACATTAGCAACATATTCTATGTAGCATAATATACATTATTTGTATCCGTTAATTGCCATGGGCAATGTATCATGTTATAAGTGGTTGCTGCTTAAAATGTTAAATCATGTTTGCAACATTGTCTTTGAAAGTAGCATTTCATTCTCTTGTAAGGTTAGATCCCTTTTCTTTCTTCTGCATATGTTAAGAGTGTGTTCCAGAGTTCTAGCTAAACCATAAATTTTTACAAACTGAATGTACAAAAAGCAAGCTAGAATGTCTAATTAGAAATTATCAGAGGCAATTGTTTTGTACCAAATAGGACAATTGCTATTGAAGATGAATATAGTAATGTGTCCATGTTGTACAACACTTCAATTATAATCTACCTCTGCATACAGTCTACATTCCTTGATGTAAAGAAGGGGCAAAAAGGGTGATTTTGTTAACCTGACTTCGATTTTAACCTAAGTTAGATTTGGGGGTTTATTTTTGATGCCTGGAGTTGTTTAGAATAGAATCAAAAATTTATGCCCATATATTAAGAATTATACCCAAAATTGTAATAATGCATGTAAATATTAGTGGAAAGTGGAACTTACCTGATTTTTCATTTGTTTGTGACAATACTATATTGAAAAACTTTTGGATTGGAATGTGAAAGGTTGATATGCAGGTCTAATGAGCCCTCTTCTTTCTGAATAATAGCACTTGATATTTTCTTTAGTTGCATTGTTTTTCTGGATGGTGGATAGCTATGCATACCAAACTGTTGTAGAGTAGGAGGTGCACATTGTCATTCTGCAACCTTGTTGCTCATATTTATGTTCAAGGAGGAGAGATCACATTGTTGATTGACTTATGGGTTTCCACCCGCTGTTTGAAGACACGGTCAATTAAAGTAGTAGGGAATCTGCTAGGAGCCTCAATTTGGCTTGAGGCTCGCGCGCTATTCGAGCTCGGCTTGCTCATTTTCATAACAAGTTGAGCTCGAACTCAAAATTGAGCTCGTTTTCTGAACAGGGGAGCTCAAACTGGGATCAACTCGCTCGGTTCCAGCTCAAGGGCTTAAATATTTTTTTATTTTTTACACAATTACATTTCCTTCCCATCCCAAATTGAAATCCTAAATTTTTTGTCCAACCTCGACCCCATGCATCCCTGACCCCCCCACTTCGCTACTTCACATTGCCCTTCCAACCTCGCACATCCCCAACCTCACCCTCGTTGCCCTCCTCGTGCTTCTCACCCTCCTCAAACTGTTAGGATCTGAGCTTCACCGAAAACGGGGGATGTTCTTGGCGGCATCAGGAGCTCGATCCTATCCTCGCATTCTCAAGCTTAGTCTCCCATCGCAGGTTTGAGTTTTCTAGTGTTTTTGCTGTTCTTTTGGTGGAGATTTTTGGTTCTAAGGGTTTTCTTGATCTTGGTCTTCAGCTCCGAGAATTGGGCTTCGTTTTTGTTTAGTGATTGCTTGAACTCCGAGAATTGGGTTTGGCTCGAGCTTGGCTTGTTTGACCTTACAAGTTGAACTGAGCCAAGCTTGAGATGCTTGAGCTTGTATTGAGCCAAGCTCGAGCCAGGGTCAACTCGCTCAAGCTTGGCTCATTGTCACTCCTAGAATTAGCTATTCTTTTACTTTAGATCACTACTGTTTTTTCTTTATAAGAAAGAACTATTGCTAAATTGTTGGTTTAACTCGTGTTTCTACTGACTTTTAGACCATAATGTTGTAGCCTCTTGGCCGACTATCCTTGGTTAGTTTTTGCTGTTCAGTCTGCAGCTAATGTAGTCCAAGCAGGCAAAAAGAGTTTACATCTAAGGTATTTCTTATTATTAACACCAGCAACATATTCAATGGAGCATAATATGCATCATTTGTGTCTGTTATATGCCATGGGCAATTTATTGTGTTACAAGTGGTCACTATGTTTTAATCTAAACTGTTTGATCATCTTTGCATTGTGGTCCTTCGAAATAGCATTTCATTCTCTTGTAAGGTCAGATCTCGTTTTACTTCATATGTTTGAGTGTTCCAGAACTCAAGCTCTACCATGAGCTGTTAGAAATTGAATGGGCAAAAAGCAGGATATAAGGTTTAACTAGATATTATCATAGTTGTCATTGAAGTTGAATATAATGATGTGTCCGTGTCATATAACTCTCTTCTGTTATGGTTGTTGATCTGAACTCTTCCATTATATTTCACTGCATATAACCTACAAGCCTTGATGTAAAAAAGGGGCAAAAAGGTTGATTTTGACCTTGGATTTTAGCCTAAGTTAGGTTTGGGGGTTTTTATTGACCCTAGGAAGGGTTTATGGTAGAATCAAGAAGTTACACACATATATTAAGAATTATACTCAAATATGTAGGAATTGAGGGGTATTTGCAACAATACCCTTAATGTAAATATTAGTGGATGGCTTTCATTGTTTGTGACCATCCTAGATTGAAAATCTTTTGGTTGGGAATTCAAAAGGTTGATATTCAGGTCCTGTGAGCCCACATCTTTCTGATAATAGCACTTGATATTTTTTCTGATAGCATTCATTTTTTTGTATGGAGAGTGGCTATGCATATGGACCATTTTCAACAAGGATTATGTTTAGATTTTCTGATGTTATGGCAATCTACTAGCACATAGAGGATTAGTGCAATTTAACTTCAAACTTATTTTGGAGACTAAAACTTGACCATACAATAGGCAAATTATGTTCATGTTATAAGTACTTTATTTCTTTAAACTGCTGGTATTACTTTTAACCTACAAGATCCCATAGTGACTTTGCCTTGTTGGCCAAGTGAACTAAATATGATCTGTTGTAACATGTTGCAATCTCAGGCTTGATTAATGAGGTTATTTGCAGGATTGCACTACAAACTTAAATGTAGCCAACTGGATCTTTGTATCTAATGGTGCCTTTTAGTGTCCAGTGTCCAGTAATTTCTTTTTGGATTTGTATAACCTAGTAGGTGGGTTGTGTATGCATGCAAGATTGATGCAGGTGTTCTGTGCATGGGTGGCTTTGTTTGCCTGCTTGGGGCCTTGAAGAGACGATTGTGGCATATGGGGGTGAGGTGGGTCATCTGTGGTATGTACCTACCTGCATGGACAGGTCCTGTGTGAACATTGATGCAGGCCTCCATGTGCTTGGTGTGGGCGTATGCATCTGTTAGGGGCCTTGGGCGGATGTGCATAGTGTGGCTCGCGTGGGTGAGCAGGGCTTTGTGTCCTATATGTAGGTGAAAGGTTGTGTTGGTGCATATTGTGCACGCGGTCACAATTTTACTTGTTTATTTTTCTTGTGTTGGGTATATTTGTTGCTTGTGCACGTTGGGAAGGGTGGTATGGGGGCTTGCATAGCTGGGTGCGGCACTAGTTAGTTATCATGGGGCCACGCTTTGCCGATTGTGCCACTTGTTTAGTTTATGTTGTATCTTTGATTCGGATTGTAAATTTTGTTAACATAAACAATCTTCACCAAATGGTCTCTCTTGTAAGGGCTGCAATGGGCTGGGCTGATGGGCTTGGTTCTTTGGTCTTGTCACTTGGTTTGACTAGTAAAGACAGTAGAAGTATGGTCTAGCCCATTCTGGCCTCGTCTTCGGATGCAGCCCAGGGGCGTGCACGACTGGCCCTTGGCAGCCCATTTCTTGCACACTTGAAACCTGCGGCCCATTTGATCCATCTAGTAATGGCCTATTTATGGTCCACTTGTGATCCAGTTAGGGTCCAACAGTGGCCCCTTTATGATCCATTTACGGCCCAACTAAAGGTTAAGATTTAGAGTTTAATGCCCATTAGTGACTACATATTCTTGATATTCTAATGTACACTATTTTTTATGCATTTAAGATGGACTTATTTTTTTTGGTCTAACTCAGAGAACATAGCTAATGAATACATTAATTATATTTTTTTTGACATTGCACTTTATTTTCCAAATTGAGCGTATAGATAGAAATACGCACCATGTAAATGAGTTTCAAAGCCAATTTTTTCAGTTGAGGTGGGGTTCAGCAAAAGCATAAATCAAAATAGGCCTACAGAATGAGAGCTCAGCCCAACATAATAGCAACCTATGACTAAATCTAGACAAAGACGCATATCAATCCACACGTATATAAGCAAACCTGCATACACAACTTCAGTCAACGAAACATGAACATAAGCACCAAATAAACAAATAAACAAATAAACAAATAAACAAATAAACAACTAAACAACTAAACAACTAAACAACTAAACAAATAAACAAATAAAAAAGCAAACAAAAAATAAAAAGAAAAAAACTTGCAAAAGCTCTCTTACACCACATCTGCACACGAAACACTTGACGACCACATGCAGTTGCACAACCTACTGAACACCAATCCACACGTACAGCCACATCAAACAGAATGCACAACCCACGGACATTCACATGCAACACGACACTATTCACATAGTGTGCACAAACTTGACCAACAATCAACACCACACGCCCGTCCACACCAGTACATAAACTCACAATCCATCACAACCACAAAGGGCACCGCTTACGCACACAACTGCACATGCACAACACAACAACACATTCGCAACCCACACAATACACATGCATGAGCTCCAATAATTAAATCCAGTCAGAACTATATCCTTCCAACTTGCCACCCACCATCCCAGCGGACTCACCTTGATTTTCTTGTTCCATGTTTTCCCAATTACTCATTGATTATTGCTTTTATGTCTTCATCTAATTTATTGGTTCTTATAGAGAAAAACAGTCACAACCTGGTGTTACAAAAGCACCATAATTTTCCATTAACTTTGCTAATATGATAGATAGAAAATCAGACTTGATATCAATACCAACATATTTGCACTAGGAACTGGTCCTTAAATCTTTAATTTTTTGCCTTCGATGTAAAAATCACATCCAACCTCATATAAGAGGAAAATGCAAAAAAATGATTGCAATGTAAAAATTCTATAAAAAATACTTAGATACAAAACTCATAGAAGCATGGAGATCATACAATAAGCTAAACAATGTAAAAATTCTATAAAAAATACTTAGATACAAAAATTATAGAAACATGGAGATCATACAATAGGCTAAACAATGTAAAAATTCTATAAAAAAATACTTAGATACAAAAATAAAAAATGATAGATAACATACGAATATAGTACTTACCTTCATTAGAACAAAAATAATACTAATTCAGCTAGAAATGTTTAGGTTCTATTTTAGCAAACTAACATTAAATTCTTGTTAATATCATCCAAACCTTTAGGGTGCATTTGGTAATGGGATAAAATTAAAATTAGCAAATCACTTTTATAAACTAAAATTTTTTATCAAAATGGGCTACATAATAATTTGAAATATGAAAAACTATTTTTTTATAATAATTCAATTTTATAATAGTGTAAAATAATTAATAATATTTTTTTAATAAAAAAAATTTAGTAAGTAATGACTTTCCTTATTGTAAAATTGGGAAAAATCACCTATTTTATTTGTATTAGCAAAAAACCACTCATCTTATTTTATAAATTACAAAAAATCACTTCGATTAAAATATTAAAAAAATTCTATTTAAGTTTGATTTCATCAATTAAAATTAATATAAAAAGTCCAAAATATTCTCTTTTTGATTTTAGTTTAAATTAATATTAAAGTGATATAAAAAATAACTTATCTTATTTAAGTTTTTATGAGAGATCGATTATTCAATTTTATAAAATTAAAAATTAAAAATTCAGTTATTAAACTGATTTTTCAATAAGTATGAACTGACTATCCGAAATAAAACTAAATAAAAAAAATTTGATCTTTTATATTGATTTAATTGATAAAAATAAACTAAATTAAGTTATTTTTCAAATATTTTAATTGAGATAATTTTTTGTAAATTTATAATATAAGACAAATAATTTTTTGTTAATAACGATAAAATATATGATTTTCGCAAATTCATAATAAAATAGGTGATTATTTACTAAAAATTCAAAAAGAAAAAATGGTCAAGCTAACTTTTTATTAGCCTGTTACCAAATGATAGCCTAACAATTTGCTATTAAATCATCTACCCTTGATGCTTGTTAAGTAGAAATTGCTAGTAAAACTTACTAATCCAGGTAACAAGTAGAAACTTAAAGTGGTAGTAATTTTATGAAAAAGTAAATAAAAAATGGCCTCTTATTTTTAAATTACCAACTATTAAACTAGGTGAAGCCAAGTTATCCATTATATTCCATTTCAATTTATTTTTTAGCATAGATCTCAGTGATTTTATAAGTTTTATCCAAAGAAACCCCAAGATGCTTTCTGCCTTTTTTGGTAAAATTAATTATAATATTCAAATATCATAATTTTCAATATCATCTCAATGTGTCAATCAACTTACTAAAGAACCCAAAAAACAATAGCATCCATTACAATTTATTTAGCAGTGACAAAGCATAATGTACAAGTCAAAATATTAAATTATCTTCTTATTTTTAGTTACCCTTTTCTCTTTGAAAACTTCGTGTCATATACATGGTATTTGCCTATCCTACATTCCTAACAGGGTATCATAGCACAAATATGTCGTTTTGTACAAATAGAAGAAGATGCAAAAAAAATATAAGGAATCACATCACTAGGGGCAAAAGAATGTAAGTACCTGAAAAAAACTGACGTGCAAACTATTGTCGTTGTCTATTTCAATTACAACTTCTTCTCGACCGCCATCATTTCCATTAATAGTTGTTACAATTTTCGAAACAGCACCACAGAAAATGGTTACTCACGGTGACCTGAATATCTTGTTCATAATTTATCAAGGGCTGCAGGTCCAAAAGCAGGTACCCATTCCTACAAATAAAAATAATTATACATGAACTCGACTTGGTAACTTAGTCATAAAGTGTTCAATCATTTTATGCCAAACTGTTTTCTAGAGTTTAAAATCAACATCCTGTTTATTAATATTTTTGATCTAAAACTAATAATTACTGTTATCTTGTTTTAGCACACTTATTTGGTAAGCAAATGGTGAGCAAATAATGAAAAGCAACAAATACATATCAAAATTCAAAGTCATTAACTTTTACAGCTGTTTCATATAAAATTTTTTGAGTTTTTTATTTACAACCCCCAAAATTTATCTTATTTACGAAACATCCTTCGTCATCTCAGTATTTATCTACACTACTTTTCTTTTGAAATTTATTACGTACAATTCTTTCATTCTTATTTAATCAAAATTTTTCTCAAAAATTTCATTTTTACCCTTTATAATTTTACAACTAAGCTTTCTAAAATTTTTAACTTCTCACCCTTCACTATTTCTCTCAAATGTTTATAAATAAACCCTTAATTAAATTTTACATTACAATTTACATATTTATATATGTATACAAATAGTTTCCTATAAATATTTTTATTTATAAATAAATCTAATTTTTAATATTTGTAAATAAAAATTTACAAAAAAATACCTTAAATGTTTAAAATTTTCCATAGATATACACTCCATAAAATTTTAAATTACAACTTGAATATTCATACATTTACAAATAAACCACTTAAATATTTTTATTTATAAATAAGTCCAAATTTTATATTTCTTAATAAAATTTTACAATATT
Organism: Trichopus zeylanicus subsp. travancoricus; assembly: GCA_005019695.1. NCBI lineage: Eukaryota > Viridiplantae > Streptophyta > Magnoliopsida > Dioscoreales > Dioscoreaceae > Trichopus > Trichopus zeylanicus. The sequence continues at coordinate 128,430 of RXID01014828.1, read as the reverse complement.
GAACGTTTTAAAATTTAAAATTTTGAATTATAAATTTAATATTTGTATATTTACAAATAGACCCTTCAAATAATTTTATTTATCAATAAGTCCAAAATTTATCAATTTTTAAATAAAATTTCACAATAATGAAGGTTTTAAAACTTAAAATCTTAAACTATAAATTCAATATTTGAACATTGCAGATAAACCGCTTAAATATTTTTATTTATAAATAAGTCCAAATTTTATCATTTTTAAAATAAAATTTTACAAAAAAAATACTTAAATATTTTAAAAATTCAAATTTTAATTACAACGTTTAATATTTGTAATCTTTACAAATAAAAGTACTGAAAATTTTTATTTAGAATAAATTTAAATTTTATTATTTTTTAAATAAAATTTTATAAAAATGATATTCAATGTTTTAAAACTTAAAATTTCAAATTACAAATTTAATATTTCTACATCTACAAATATACTTTTTGAATATTTTTATTTATAAATAAATTCAAATTTTATCATTTTAAAATAAAATTTTACAAAAAAGATATTGAAAATTTTAAAACTTAGAATTTCAAATTATAAATTTAATTTTTGTATATTTACAAATGATATCTCTTAATATTTTTATTCATAAATAAGTTCAAAATTTATCATTTTAAAATAAATTTTTACAATAAAAATTTTAAAAAATTAAAATTATAAATTATAAATTATAAATTTAATATTTGTACATTTACAAATAGGTTTCTTGAATATTTTTTTAAATAAATTTCTTATTTTTTAAATAAACTTTTCTAAAACAAAAACAAAGCCCTTAAATGTTTTAAAACTTAAGACTTTAAAATCTAAAGCTTCGTATTCTTTTACATGTAAGTCCAAATATAAATAAAATAACTAAAAAATTTATTTTTACAATATACAAATATTAAACTTTGAAAATTTTAAATTTAAATTTAAATCTAAACCTTTCAATATTTTTTCAAAAAATTTCATTTAGAAAATAATAAAATTTAGACCTATCTATAAATGAAAATATCGAAGAGATTTATTTGAAAATATACAAATATTAAACTTGTAATTTAAAATTTTGAGTTTTAAAACATTCAATATTTGTTTTATAAAATTTTATTTAAAAATGATAAAATTTTATTTAAAAATGATAAAATTTAGACTTATTTATAAATAAAAATATTCAAGAGGTATATTTATAAATTTACAGATATTAACTTGTAATTTACAAATTTTAAATTTTAAAATTTTCAAAAATTTTGTTGTAGAATTTTATTTAAAAATGATAAAATTTGAGCTTATTTTTAACTACAAATATTCAAAAAAAATATTTATAAATATATAAATATTAAATTTGTAATTTGAAATTCTAAATTTTAAAACCTTCAATATAGTTTTGTAAAATTTTATTTTAATAATGATAAAGTTTAGACTTATTTATAAATAAAAATCAAAAAAATTATTTATAAATATACAAATATTAAATTTATAATTTAAATTTTAAGTTTTAAAATCTTCTATTTTGTGAAATTTTATTAAAAAATAATAAAATTTGAATTTATTTATAAATAAAAAAATTTGAAGGGTTTATTTATAAATATGCAAATATTAAACTTGTAATTAAAATTTTTTAAATTAAAAAACCTTCAGTATTGTAAAATTTTTATTAAGAAAAATAAAAATTGAACGTATATATAAATAAAAATATTTGAGATGTCTATTTGTAAATATATGAATATTAAACTTATAATTTAAATTTTTATAGAGGATTTATTTGTAAGAAGTTTTAAATATTTAAAATCCTCTTTGTAAATTTTTATTTAAAAAATATTAAAATTTGAGCTTATTTATAAATAAAAATATTCAAGGGCCTATTTATAAATATACAAATATATAAATTATAATTTAAAATTTAATTGAGAATTTATTTGTAAACATTTGAGAGAAAAAGTGAAGGATGAGAAATTAAGAATTTTAAGGTTTCAGTTGTAAAATTATAACAATCAGGGAACTGAGAATTATAGATAATAAATTTAAAGAGGAAAAGGATATAAGTACTGAAATCGCGAAAGATTTTTAATAAATAAAACAAATCTTAGGAAGTTGTAGGTAAAAAGCCCAAATTTTTTCTATAGTTTAAAGTCAATATCATATTGTTTCCCAATTAGGATCTAAATTAATCATTACCATAACCTTCTCTATCACATAGGTTTGGTAAGTCAAATGGCAAGCAACAAAAAGCAACATACCATAGATTCAAAACTTTTACACTGACATAACCTCATGAAAATAACTCGGAGTAATTTGAAAATTATTTAAGTCTAAAAAACTGATTCCTAGCATAGTTGGTAAAGCAATCATTTAAATTTTACCTATCTTGAAGGGTAATATTAGGATCACATAAGAATTGTTTGCACAAATAGGTCGCAGGCCTACTCATTCAATGGGTTGCAACATCCGCATACATAGCATACTTTAAAGTATTTTTCTGCAATTCCGTCATAAAATATTTGAGACACCTAAATAATCATTGTCAACAAAACACAAACGAAGAATTCATTAGGTTATAGAAATTTAGTACAGCAGCCATTTGCTATTTAAATAAACAAAAACATAACAAGATTCCTCATAGGACCTTCCTCTAAATGTAAACCAGAGAAAACAAAATGAAACTATTTCATTATTGTAGAATTCTACAATTTCTTGACAAAAGAGATCTAGCACTAAAATCATCAACCACTTACGTTGAACAGCAGGATAAAACCCACAAGACATTTTGGTTTAGTAGACCTCAATCATTTCATAAATTTTCTCCAAAGAAGATATACGTTGCCTCAAGAATAGTTGTTTTCCCTTTTTTTGGTATAGGTAATAATGATTTTCAAAGAGCATAGTTTACAATACTATCTCAATACTATCTCAATGTGTCAGTGTAATGCACAACTCAGAACAGTAAATTTGCTCCTATTTTTTAACCACCTTTCTTTTCTGTAAACTCATGTCGAAGACGTATTTAGCTATCCTAACCAAATATCAGGGACAGACACGTTGTGCATAAACAAAATTGAATTGGAAACAAAATGAATTGCATCAGAGACTAAGAAAGGAGGCATTACTGAAATGGCGATGCGACTGTTTCCGGATCTCCATTTGGGACGGGAGTCGGCGCCATATTCCTCCCAGAATACCGCATCGACAAAGAACATCTCGTAGGAAAGAAAACTAGAAATTAGGGCCTATCAACAAATTAGGGTCTCTCAAGAAAAAAGAAACCGAAGAAATAGAGGAAGGAGAAAAGAGGGGGAGGAAGAGGACGAGAAGGAGGTGGAGGGGAAGGAGAAAGAGATGGAGGAGAAGGCGGCAGGAGAAGACGTAAAGGGAGAGGACGCAGAGGAGAAGAAGAGGCGGAGAGCGGTGGTGGAGGCGTAGAGCGGAGGAGAAAGATGCGGCGGTCGAGACAGAGAGCGGCGAACAGAGGGGCGGCGGTGGAGGCGTAGATCGGAAGACGGGGAGGCGGTGGTGGAGGCAGAGAGCGGCGGACCGAGAGACAGCGGTGGAGAAACAGCGGCGGGCCGAGAAACGGTGGCCGAGGAACAGAGCATCGGATCGAGAGTCAGTGGTGGAGGCAAAGAGCGGAGGGGTTGGCGGAGGCGGATTGCGGAGGCGGTGGATCTGCGAGATTTCCAAGGTCGGTTCCAAATTAAAAAAACAAAGAGCATTTATTCGCGATAAAATCGATAGAATCGCGAAGTAGACGAATAAAACGGCGTTTAATTCGCAAATTTTCGCGAATCTTCGAAATTTTTCGGTGGATATTGTGACCGAACACAAGAGCCGAATCGTTACAACCAAAGATGCATCAAGTTGCGGCTCACCATCTCCGCATCCGACAGTCCGACTCCTCCCCTTCTCTCCATTTCTACCCGAATCCTCCTGCTACCACTCTTCGATCCATGCCTGCACTTGCCGTCGAGGCACCGTCTCTTCCCGCCCTTCTTCTCCTTATTCCTTTGGCTCAGTCTCTACATGTTCCGACTGGAAGCGAACTAAGAAGAGGTCCTTCACTCAATTTAGAGTGAGCCGGAGGGAGTCTCCATACGAGGTTCTCGGCAGTTACCCCTCCGCCTCCCCTAAAGAAATCAAGAGGGCTTATCGAAAACTCGCCCTCAAATACCATCCCGATGTCAACTAGGAGGTACCTTTTCTCTGTTTTCCTCCTAACGCCTCCATCAAATTGCTGCTATATGCACAAGTTTCTCTTTTGAAAGCAGCAATCAGTCATCAAATGGATGTCTAAATAAATGTGTCAAGAAACTGTGCTCCTGCTTGATATTTTTGTGATGGTTGGACACTTCATGAATTTTTTGTCAGATAAGTTGAACGTTTGAGGGAACTGTTTGCTTGCAAAATCTTTTGAAATATTTTTCTTTTGTATGAAGGCCAGCATTTGTGCTTTCTTAATCAGCAACAAGCAGTTCTGGTTTTATCAGTGGGATACCAATTAACCTTGAGTAATCTACTTATTGAACTTAGATAAATAGTTCTACTCCTGAAAACGCAAACAATCTGCCCAAATAGATACTGGCATTTATTGTCTGCGATATAACTAAGCTTAGCTTTTGAATTCCACTTTTATTCTTTGTTACTGTTGGTGGTTATTTTCTGGGCGTCAATTATAACGCAAACGAGAGAAACTTCATACATTAATATTGTATGATTTGGTAACAGCCAAACGCCCAGGAGAAGTTCATGCGCATCAAGCATGCCTACAATACCTTGTTGAATTCAGACTCTCAGTTCAAATGTGGCTCAAGTTCTGATTATTCTAGAACATCTGGAAGGAAGAAAAACAAAGCTGTCCAAGAAGAAGAGGAGTTCTATGGGTTTGGTAGGTTTCTAACCATATTTTTAACTCAAAGCCTTCAACATGGAACTTGCTACATTTTTCTGCTAAAATTCTTATGCTCAGTGTTTTGTTGTAAAACTAATGATCCTATTATTGTATCTATATCATAGTATTTACTGCCTGCTCAATTTTCTCTTTTAGCAGAATAGGGGAATTTACATAAGAGAATAAGGTATACTTTGTAGTATTACTTTCCGGCTTGGGGTTTGTTTTGATGCTTTATATGAATACTGAGTAGTATTGCACAAGTTTAAAATTTGAAAGGGAAATTGACTTGGTCATCATAAGGAGCACCTGTTAGTTAAGTATATGGTTTGACATTTAATTCTCGCTTTAAGTTTAATATATGCATTTTAAAAAGAGGTTTATATTATCCATGAAAAAAATTTGATTGTATATTCCACCTTTTTAGAGTTACGCACAAAAATTCGAAATCCTTCACTTCATGATGCTTAACTATGGATATTCATTGCTCTCGCATGTGAGCTTCAAAACGGTCCCTTAGGTTGTGGTCATGGCTGTTGCCATCTTCACTACTTTGTTGGGCAGTAGTTTTAAGTCCTTATACCACCCTTTTATTCTGCAGGTAATATTTTGGGGGATGTTCAAATAACAATAGGTATTCGTGTTGCAAAACCCTGATTCGATCAGATTTTCCATGTCCAAATGTGTTAATTTGGTGTTTTTTGTTCTTCCTTTTCTTGAGACAGGTGGATTGGTGCTTGACAATAATTTTGTTTTGATGCTGCAGAGAACTTCTTCCAGGATCTGCAAAAGGAATTTCAGAACTGGGAGGCTGGCATTAATTCTCAAGAAAGCCCAGAAAGCTTGTGGGAGGAATTGGCGGTAAAAAATTAGCAGCTTAGTTTCTACTTTCTAAGATGATTGCAGCTTTACTCCATTAACGCATCCATTCCAACATTTTGTTGTGGGCTTTCTCTGATTGTGTTTGTCTAACCGAATTCATAGTGCTTTTTAAATCCCTAACTCAAAATAGTTTTCACAACAGGACATTGGCGAGGAGTTTGTTGAACCCTTGGAGAAGGAACTTGACATTAATGACTTGGACCCTGAAGCTGAGGGCAACAGTGATGGTTCTTTCAGGGGAAACACTTATTCAAAATCTGGGGCAGATAAAGGTGAACAGAGCAGTAAAAATGGAGGAAAGAATGACAACAGCATTGGAGATAGCATAGATGAAATTGAAGCAGCTCTTGCTCAGTTGAAAAAAGAGCTGGGTTTTAAGAAATTAGCCCTGTCATGCTAAAACATTCTGTACTCAATATCATCTGATATGAATTATAGAACGGTTGAGTTTCATCCTGTGTACAAGTACTCAGAAATTTTGAGGACAAATATTGCGCAGCATCCGTTTTTGTGTGTCCTCTGAGGCTCAGGGGAACATTTATAATGAGGTCTCAGCCTGTGATGCCTGCTTTGTTATTGTGAATTCTTGAACATGATGTTCAGTGTTGAAAAGTTATACAGACCTTTGATATTCATTCTTTTGTTTGTTAATCAGTATTTATTTGGGCTCTTTTGAGATGAATAATCACCGTTTTTGGTGAATGGAAATGCACATTCACAGCCAATGATCTGTTCAAATATGCTGAACAAATACTTAGGAATTTTGCCCTTTGTTAGATGCTAATGATACACTGAGATAACATAAGTCCAGTCAAAAAATTAATAAGAGTCGAATTCAAGGTCAAGTTGTGAACTAATACATCCGAAATAAAAATTTGCCTGCGCACCAAGCCATAAGAGGCTCGGTATCCAGGGGTATGATCTTTGTGCCACCGACAATTCATCTCCACTTATAATAGTACTCGAGGATACACATTACATGCTTAGTTAATTTTATAGACCGACAAGTAATCGAATAATATATGTATATAGATCATCCATACAAAACACCTAAATAGGCTTTTTGCTTTCTAAAACCTCTGAGTTACAAAGATTACCTACCATAATTTGTCCACAAAAATTTGAGATTCCTCACAATCAGAGATGGCATCACTTAAAATCTCTCTCCAGACCTGAAGAATACCGCTCCAGTACCCGCATTATGATCAACTGCATATTCTGCCCCAACCAATCCAAGTGTGAAGGCAGCATAACTAGGGAGATCCCTGACACAACCACAATAATGTCCATGAAGGAGTAGAACAGGCGGAGGTGGTTTGCCAGCACCTTCTTCGACTGCCTGCCTTCAACTGAATAGAGCGGGTCAAAAGTAAGCTGGTGGCGGTTGAAGAATGGGAACTTTCTTTCGATTCCATGGCCCTGGTCTAACTGTAACACCAAGAGAATTTAGTGATTTAAGTAAAACAGTAGGGGGTCGTTTGGAATGGGGTCAGGGTCAGGCTGACCCCGAAGAAAAAGGTATGGTTGTGATCTCACTCCATGCATTGCACACTCTTTTTATCCAAACTGTGCACAAATAGGGCATGGTGTCATGACCAGATTATCTTTTAAATACCAAAAATTTGACCGCATTAATATTATTTAATTTATTTAAATTATAAATCGGATTTGATTAAAATGCCCTCTGTTCGTCTGAACCGTCAGATCTCGATCCAACGGCCACGAAACCCTAACCATATATTCTTTCCTCTGCCTCCCCAAACCCCCCCCCCCCTCCCCTCGCCCGCCCGCCCGCCCCCCGCCCGACGCCTGCCGGCGAACTCGCACGAGCTCGGTCGGCGAGCTCCGCGCTCAAGTTCAACCGGAAAACTCCGCGCGCGAGCTGCCTGGGCGAGCTCGGCCGGCCAACTCCGCGCGTGAGCTCGCCCGGCGATGTCGGGGGCATCTCGTGAAGAAGATGAACAATACTCATCAGAAGGTATTTTTATTTACAAAAATTTTTAACAATCTGCTAGTCAAATCAGTAACCAAACGAGATTTACTTGACCACATTAGCATTTTACACTTTACCCCTTTCTTTAATCTTGAACTTGAATTTGACCCTATTCCAAACGGATCCTAGATGCAACATGCTGCAAACATTGACAAACACATCGCAAAAACTTAGACTTGCAACTAATTTTAAGTTGCACAATTCATAAATAAGCTATGTAAAGTTATTACCGAGATAGTAATTTGCTACTTTTGACATACAGCCATAACATCAAGAAACACAAATCTAGATCCAAATTTCCTGCCAGAAAACTCGAGGTTTTAGGTGTTTATGTGAAAATGTCTCGTGACAAGGAGAATGATCTTATAGAGAATTTCCAGGCACATCAAAATAGTTTTTCTATTTCCCAATCAGCTCTATAGATGACATTGTTGTTACAAAAAATTTATTGGTGAGTCTGATGGCTCAGTTTCTAACATCTCCATTCGTCCTGCAGCAGTGTGGATGAATAGAGAGAGCTGACTTTTGCTACACTACAGGATGAAAAAAAGTGAAAAAAAAGATTGCCTTCTTCTTTTACCATTTTTGAGCTGTTTTTGAGGTCATTAATAACGGATTGAAGGTACTTAGAAATAAAAAATCGTCCTTCCACATACACCGATCGGCCACCGCAGATCTATCTTCCCACTCCTCTTCTCCATCCCGAATTCTCTCTGATAACATCCACCGTCGCACCGCTTACGGCTTTCGCTATCTCAGATGTTCGTCGGCCTACAGCGTTTTGACATGGACACCTTTTTCGCCCATTTCCACCCTCATTCTGTCAATTGAGGTAGGTCACAGGCCTTCGAAGAAGTGAAGAGTTATATCCAAAATGGCTTGGTCGCCAAGCATATTGGAGGTTCACTTTCTCCATGGATGAGTCAAAAGATGCCATTACTAATTTAATTCATGCCTTTCTCTTACACGTTGTCATGACTGACATCCTTTCTTCTTGTCAATTGACTTCAGATCAGTGACGTTCAGTTAAAGAATTTCTCGTCTCTTTCACGCTCCTTTCTTAACCCAGTGGAATCTTCATGTTGATCAACAACATCAAATGAGAAAAAATGACATTTTTTCCGAGTGTAAGGACTGTTCATTGATGTAGTTCCCAGTTTTTATTGCTCGACGATGACATGGATGGATATGTACGAATATCAAATTTACGTCAATACGAGCTTAGAGATGCAGCAACATTGTTTTCTCCGCAGTACACGAGAGCTGCATTCAATTGTTTCATTCAACAAAAACATAGACAAATAACTTGATTAATGCTTACATAATGCTACATAATCCACAAGTTACAAACAAAGCAACCGAACAAGGATCGCTTGTCCGCATACACCGTGCCCATTTGTCTCTCTCGAAAGCAATCCAAGTGAGCCATCGGAAAAATGTTGGCCTGCCGACTGCCAAAGCCGTAGTAGCCTCAAAATCCCGGCAATCAAGCAAGCCAAAGAGGATATCACACCGACTGATTCCGATGAAAATACACCACAAAGTCTCCGACCTGTCACCACTTGCTCATCCACGTGAGTACAGCGACAAAGACGAGTAGTCAAGAGCTCCAACTCCACCCTGGCCCGCCACTCCCTCATCCACGCCCACGGCTGCCGGAGATTCCGACACCTTCTCGAACGACGATGACGGGAACCAGTGCACGAAATCCTCATCGTAATCCACCGGCGGGCTCGTCACCTCCGGCACCTCTCCCCCGTCAAGGTACCGGACCACGTCTCTCATCCTGGGCCGGGCCGAGGCCACCGAGTGCGAGCACAGTAGCCCCACCTTCACAGCTACTTCCGCTTGGTATCTGTCGAATTCCCCTCGAAGACTCGGATCCACCACCTCCGCCCACTTCCCAGTGTTCCAGCGAGCCCAGACCCAGTCCACCAGAACCAGCTCCTCCGGCAAGGCCTTGGGTTCTATAGGTCGTCGCCCACACACGACCTCCAGCAGCACTGTCCCAAAAGCGAACACGTCCGAGCTCGTCGTCGCCTTCCCGGTACGAGTCAACTCGGGAGCTAGGTAGCCCAGCGTGCCCACCACGCGAGTGGTGCTCGGGTTGGCCTCGTGCTCGTACAGCTTGGCCAGCCCAAAGTCTCCAAGCCTCCCGTTCATATCCCGGTCGAGAAGCACATTGCTCGCCTTCACGTCTCGGTGTATCACCACATGCTCCCACTCCTCATGGAGGTATAACAAAGCCGAAGCTACTCCTTTGAGAATGTGGAACCTCTGGCACCATGAAAGCAGGGGCTTTTGTGAATGTTGGAACTCCGGGTCGGGGAAGACGTATTTGTCGAGGCTGCCGTTGGGCATGTAGTCGTAGACAAGGAGGAGATCGGCACGGCGGCGGCACCAGCCTTGAAGCTGGACCAGATTCCGGTGCCGTAGCCGCCCGATGCTCGCGATCTCGGCCACGAACTCGCGAATGCCCTGTCTTGACTCGTGAGAGACCCGTTTCACAGCGACCTCCAGTCCTGAACTTGGGAGCGTTCCTTTGTAGACCTTCCCGAATCCACCGAAGCCCAGGAGCTCGCGGTCCCGAAAACCTTTGGTTGCGTGCTTCAACTCTTTGTAAGAGAAGCGATGAGGACCGCATTCCAGCTCCCAGGACTCGATCACGTCGGCATTTTTGATCTTGAAGAAGAGATACGCGGCCGCAGAGATGGCCGCAATTACCAAAATGACGGCTGAGGCGGAGACGGCGATGACAAAGGTGGCCTTTTTCTTTGGGGGCTTTGGCAGCGATGGCAGCGATGAGAGATCGAGATCTCTGGCGACGCCGTTAGTCCTAAAACTCCATCCGAGAAGGTAATGGGAGCTGGCGAGCAGTCCGGTGGAAGAAGTGAAGCCCACGAACATTTGGTCATGGAGTATCGGTGATAAATCGACGGGAAATGTGAGGATCGGGATGTTGGGCTTTGTGGAATAGGGGGAGACGGTGACATTGAGCACCTTCCCGACGCCATCGTAGTCGATCCAGGCTTGGATTGTGTCCCCGCTCTTGAGGTTGAGGTCAATTTTGCTGGAATCGTCAGCGTAGTAGGCAGCCGAAACGGATTTGTTGGAGGCCAAGCTGTTGATGTCGACGCCGATGTGGTTGTCGTTGATGTCGCCGAACTCGAAGTCCTGGACGGTGTCGAACTCGACGGCGAAGACGTGGTTAGTGACGTTGCCATTGTCACTGGCGTTCAGGAGGCCGAGGTACTGGCTGGGGAGCGCGCCGGGGAGGGTTTGGGAGGTTGCGATGACGAAGGCGAGGCCATGGCCACCGAGCTTGGGGTACTCGGGGACGATGGCAAAGGCAAAAGCCGTGGAGAAGGAGAAGGCCGAGCCGTCGGTGGAGTTCTTGAACTGAAGGGCGGAGGGGTAGAAGGCTCGGCCGATGAGGCGGCTGGTCTCGTTGGTGAGGCAGAGGATTCCGTGGTCCTGGATGAGGGAGACGCCGTTCAAGCTTATGTTGTTGTTGGCGTTGGAGATAGCCCCGCCGCCGTTGGCGAAGCCCGTATAGAGGAAGTCGTCTTGCTTGGAGAGCACGGGGAGGAACGGAAGGAGGAGGAAGAGGAGCAGGCGACGAAAGAAGGGAGCTTTAGACATGATGGAAGAAAACAGGGGATGTGTGAGACAGAAAGATGGCAGCGTGCAAATTGGAGGCAAACTCGTAACGTAGATGCTTAGTAAAAAGTGGAGCCGTTTCTCGGCGGTTTCGAAAGCTATTTTGGGCGGCTTCGGTGAAGAAATGGGCGATGGCGCTGAATGTGACACGACGTTGGCTGCTGGAATGCTGGGTTTGGATTTGCTTTTCATTCAATGTGCCATCGCCTCGCTGGCTGCTCGTACCACGACCGCATTTAACACGTGAAAAGGTCGAGAAATTTAACTTTTAGTCCCTCATACTGTTTTTTCCTTTTGAATCCAATAAATTCTTTAAATTATAAATTAGTCGATTGTAATTTTGAACTAAAATTAAATTGAATGATATCATTACAAAGACGGGTGGGTTGACTAGCAGCTAACTTAACCAACTAAAATAATATGGTATGGGGCTGAACGGGTCCATACATTTCTTGAAGAATCAGTCTCTGAAGTGGACGAGTACTGGGAAAATGGCTGATGATTCGCCGTTACTTATCAAACCGCAGGGACATCCAGAAATATCCCATTTAGCTAGACTTCATTCACCAACGCCTCGTCGCTATTGCTTCTGTCTCAAAATAGTGAGACTCAGGTCCACATCGACGACCAGGTTTCATTGGGACGCAAAGCAGAGAAACAAAGGCAAAAAAAGAAGCAGAAAAAATCTACTTTATGAGCAAGTAGGCCAAGCAGCTGATCCATTTGATGACTCTCTGAAAGGCAACGAGGAACCAGAAGTCGCAGTGTTGGAAAACAAGAGAAAAGAAAAGAAGAGAGAGCTGGCGAGGTGGTCAGCCATGTATTTCTTTCTCTAATTTCTGACTAATAGAAAACATAAAGTAGTCAGCAGTATTACCTGATTTCAAATAGAAACTTTTAGCATTACCTGATTTCAAAAACAAAGATTAACCACCACCGTCCTTCAACAAATGTTCAGCAATAATCCCACAGCCCATGAGAATGGTTAAGACCTTCTTCTTGATCGCAAGTAGAATATAAAATGACAAATTCAACTAAGCTTTGGAAGCTTTCACAATGTAGAAGCACAAACAGAAAGTTAAATAACAAATTCAGTCCGATTATGCTATTGTAAGAAAAAAGATTTACAAAGTTCATTCAACCTAGCATCTTTACAAAGAAAATGGCCAGCCCTGAGATGAGAGCGTTCATGCAGCAATACCAAGTTAAATCCCCATGTTCACCAAAAACGACTTTTGCAAGGGCAAAATGAACGGGCAGCAATCCAACTCTAAAGGGATACTCAATGTTCAAAAATCAAACTCCCCGGTGGCCTGCAAACAATGATAGCAAATGAAGTTCCAGATAATCGTTTAAAATTGACAACAAAATGAAACAGTAATTGCAAAAATACTCAACAAAACAGTCTTTTCAAGAATGGCAACCGCAAAAATCAGATGAGTTGTGTCATTTGTTCATACCAACAAGCAGTAACCAAGAGAACTGTGATTTTTCCAAACAGGAAAACACTGGCACGTGTAAATATTGAGGGTGAAAGCACAATATAAAACCATGATGGGTGACAAATTAGTCTCAGAAAATTAGGATGATGCACCAATTTATTTTTTTCACAAAGTACATGTTTATTGACAAAATATAATAATATCTAAATAATTTTTCTTTCTGTTTTTTTCTTTTCATTTTCTCCTACCTTCCTCTGGTCTGCTTGAATACAAAAGCAAACAACATAATGCCTACTGCAACTTTGCCTTTTGCCAAGTATCCTTCCCTGAGATTGTGTTTGTAATTGCCTCTTGGAGCATTCTCCAATGCATTACCTACTATAACAATTTGGTGTGTTCATGTTAATCTATCAACTTCAATAGCACCACAACTAGAACCAATCCTAATTCATTGCCTACTACATAGACGACCACTTGATGCAAAAACCACCAACTAAAACTATTCAGCCATGCCCACCAACAAACTTTGTTTTAGCCAAATCGGGTATCATATGTTCTCTGTTAAGCTACAATAGCAAAGACGCATCTCATGGTGATTGATTTAACTGCTCTCGGTAGAATAGGCTACTGCTAAATTAACAGAAATTCAAAGACTACTCCTGAATGTGCTGTTAAAAATTATTTTAGGTTATCAATCTCAACATTTCCTTGTATACAAGTGGATGCCAACATATATTTAATACCAGTTTTCTATAACATGGAAGAGGAGTTATGAAACCAAAATCATATGCAACCATTGCACAAACCTTCTTGAGAAGAATATCCCTGCCATTTTTTCTATTATGTTGAAGCGACCTTTGAGTTTCAGAGGTCTGAGACAAAACAAAAGATTCCAATATATGCCTAAACATCAAGTAGTTGAAAAAAGAACCAAAATAGGTCATGGAAAATAATAAGCAGCTGGAAATTGGTAAAAATAAACAAAATAAAATCTCAAAATGGTTCTCAAAAACTAAGAACAGATCAAACACCCATATGATGGTAATGCATGTGAAAACCGAAAAAAAAAAAAGAGATTTTGGACTTAAGTATAGGGGGAGAGAAGGGGGATTTGTAAATTTGTATATTTATATAACCTAATTCTAATCTTTTTCTCTTTTGACTTCTTTTGACGGCTAGAGAAAAAATAGAGTTTATTAGAAGGTGAATCAACAACGAATTTATGATCAAAAAGTCTACAAAAATTTAAGAGGAGAAGACTAACACTATCGTTTAAGTAATATGATACTTTTTTTTTTCGAGTCAAAGTGATATTTAGTCATCTTTCTCATCTTCTTTTCAACTCGTTGTTCGGAAATGCACGGCCCAAGCTGTTCCTGATCTGCGTTGCCACTCTTGAGCTCAGAATAGACTCGACAGAACCTCTTAGCAAGGAGGATGGTGCTTCCTATCAAGACTCGAGATGACGTCAGCAGCACCATCAAGATCGACCACTAGCTCGACACAAGCAAGACAGAAGAGGAAGGCTTGGTCGGTAGAGTTGAGATACTACACACCTTGAGCACGCATGGTGTCCGACCGGAGCCGAAGGATCTCCGCCTCGGAGAGAGCTCTGTGGAGAGAGACGAGGCGTGCCATAGTTGCAGCAGCCTCAAAAGCAAGGACTTGGCTTGGTTAAGGCAACCCACCGGAGCCGTAGCGAAAGCCCATCGTGTTGTTGGATGCTGACTTTGTCTCTCAACTGGGAAAACCGAGATATTGGCACCACCATGGACGCCGGCGACTTCCTGGTTCAGCCCATCGTGTTGTTGGATGCTGACTTTTGTCTGTCAACTGGGAAAACCAAGATAATGGCACCACCATGGACGCCGATTCGAAACAAAAGCGTCACTCTACTATTTTTGTAGAATCAACTTTTACAAATTAATTATTTTAAAAAATATTATTATTATACATAAAATTATTAATATTATTATAAGTTATAATGTTATTAGATTTATTTTTAACAATCACTTCAAATAAAAAAAATATGAAAATAAATTTAAATTTATTTTTTACTTTTGATTTAAAATAATTAAATATTAAAAATAAACGAAAATTATTTCACTTTTAATCCGTTTCTCCTAATTTTTGATCATGTAGGATTGTTTGTCTTGGTTTTACTGATGGGCGCAAGCTAAGTCAACCGGTGTTGCTCCGAGTGCCTTAGCCTGCCGGAGTCTTTAGGAAAAACGAAGAGTAGTATCATTCAAGGTTCCCTTGCTGATCATGACGCGAGTTTTTCGGCGACAAATAAGAAATTTGCAGATGATCTGAAGCTGTGTAATAAATTTCACGTCCATAATGTTCTAAATGTTAAAAAAATAAGTTTTTTGCGCATAGAGCCCGCGACAAATAAGAAATTGAGTGTGAACACTCTTTGATGCCAGTGCGTTCATGTATATACCCCCTGGGATTTGCATATTTTTATTTCAAAGCCCAATGCCGACGTGGAAAGTAGATAAAAGCCCAAGACACGTGTCCATCAAACTGGAAAACGAAGCCCACGCGGTTCCCCCGAAGCGACCGGGACTTCACGTCCACGGTAATCCCAACATTTAAAAAAAAACCTATTAGAGAACTTTTTCAGAAAAATATTTTTTTGTGGATATATCCCTCTAAGAATTCGGAAATAATTCTCTGATGCGAATACATTAGTGTATATACCCCTGTACTTATTATATATTCGTGTACATATCCCTGCCGCTGATACAGACGGTGCTGCCCTTGGTCCGGGCAATGCATGATGGTTGGCATGTTAAAACCATGGTTCGCAGTTTCGGTCGAAACCGAAACGTTTCGGCCGAAACGGTTCGGTTTTGGCCGGTCTCGAATCGAAACTTAATTTTTCGTTTCGATTAGGATTTACTGTTCATTACTGTTCATCTTCACCGAGCGCGGGCGGGAACGCGTGCTGACGAGTGCGCTGGAGCGGGAGCTCGTCGGGCTCGAGTCCGGGCGGGCGGGCTCGCGTCGCCGCGTCGCCGGGGCGGGGGGGGGGGGGGGGGGGGGGGGGGGGGCAGGGGGGGGGGGGAGAGGAACTCGCGCCGGTTTCGTGTCCGAGCCCAAGGGCCATGCGCACTCGCTGGTTTGTCGGCACTCTATCGCCTATCTCGCGCCCTCACCGACCTGACCCGTACTTCCGCAAGATGAAGCCGGTCTTACACTGAGGCCAACACTATCGCCAATTTGATTTCGGCGTCAGTATCGATTTCTGTCAGATACTGTTCACGTACATAATATTTTTTTACGTAATTATTCATTATTTTTTAAAATTTTTAAACATATTATAATTTTTTAATTTGAAGTTAAAAAATAATTAAAATAAAGTTAAATTTTAGTCAAAATATGATTTTCATTTTAGACATTCGATATATGATTATACTTCAGAACCGCTGCCACGAGATCGCGCAGAACTAGTTGTTCTGGCTCATATGTCTACAAATGCTCGTCCGGATCATCCAGGTACTGAATTTGTAGTTTCACACCCAGATGTTCCAAACTCAACTGATAATGATTATGATGATTAGTTGTATTATTTTAAAATTTATAAAATTATGTATGTGTGAAGTACATTTTAATGAAAAGTTAAATGTGTTTATGCTAATTTTAACTTTTAATTATATTCATGTTATTTTTTATATGTTTTTTTAATATACTAATATATATTAAAAGTAGACAATATCAGTGACTAACTATCAAAATTAATATTAATTAATTAAAATAATATTTAATATTATGGTAATATTAAGTATAAATTCATTCCTAATTTTTCAAATTTTCCAAATTTTTTTAATATTTTATCATATTTTTAATTTGAAGTCAAAGTACAGTCAAAATATAGTCAAACTCTGGTCAACACCCAATTAATAATTTTAAAAAATCTTTCGGCCGAAACCGAAAAGGCGGAAACGGCCGAAACGTATCGATTTCGCTGGGTCTCGAAACCGAAACGGAAACCGAAACGGTAAACCTTGGTTAAAACATGTCCAAACCCTACTGGGATGTGAGGGCGAGCTAAAAGGAGGCGAGTAAAATCGGTAAATTATATCAATTTTATAATTTTTAGAATTAAAATTATATTATTTTAAGTTAAAAATCAAAATTTTAATTCTAGTTTTAAATCGGTTTTAAAGTAAATTTAAAATTATTATATCAGTTTCTCGAATTATTAATTTTTAAAATTTAAATTTTACATTACCGCGCTGTCCGATTTGACTAATCTGATGCGATTTACATTACCTGCATGGTTCGTAATTGATGTCAAGAAGGCAGAGATACAGACGCATAATCTCGCATTGTTATAATGAAAAGATGGGAAATTTTTATGCGCTTAAATTATACAGTATCTCTTTGCGTAGCCGCCTCAACGAATATATATACGTATAGATTAGGTTTGCTTGATTCTGATTAAAATTCATACGTGATTTTACTAGTGTTGCTGGAAGACGGTGAAAATCTACTCAGAAATATCTCTAGTTTAAGAGAAAAAAATTAAAGCTCCCGTTTAATCACTGCATGCATCTATATAATCATCACGAGGTATTCTCGCTATTTCTTGTTTCCATATTTACAAGATAATCTAGCCCTTAATTCCCTCCGCATAATTTTCTATGGAAGGATATCGTTTTCGTGACACCTAGTCCCTAACATGGAAAGAAAAAATTATCATATGCTTATCGCTGTGAACCTGAATAACTCTGTAACTTAGAATTCTGTGTATTTGCAGCAATGAGCTTTGAACACTATGATCCGTTTCGGTACTCAAAACAACCAAAAAAAGAAAATAAAGAAGAGGAAGAAGAAAGTAAGAGGATAAAGTGCATGACGCATCAAGACATTTTTCTCAAATCCAAAAAATGGAAAGAGCAAGAGATGGACCTGTTATACAACCGATGACGGCGATTCTGTACGTAGTAGCAAACCATGCGAAGCAAGGGAAAACAAAACGTTCTACGTTAGGGTTTAGCTTAGGCAGAACCATCTCTGAATATTCTCATATAAAGTCATTGTTTTCAAGGAAGAAGAAGAAGAAAATGGGTTCAGAAAGACGAAGAACATATTGTTTTCTTTGAAACAAAGGATGTGCCAACCACTTGTAAGAAGAGATATTTTACGATTACAAGAAAAGATGACAGCTATATGGATATACTAAAACATGCCATATTGCAGCAGGAGAAGATTTTAGCAATATAAATAACCATTTCACTCTGTCAAATACCAGGAAATGGTCGACTATTTGCTGTACAAATCACGCAATACTGCTAATACTTACTAGAGCTGAGAGTAAAAAGCAAAACCTTTCCAAGAAACCCAGCTGGAGAAGCACCACGGTGTCATTCAGTCACAAAAACTCTTGGAGACGCATGGATGCACCGCGAGGCCCCGGCCCTAGGCGGAGCTCAAGGTCCAGTTCCACAACGGCCAGTTGACCTCCCAATCTCTCGGCTTGTTGTGGCTGATGAAGACTGTACGATGGTCCATCTGCTCTCCACGGTCGCTCGACGAACAGAGGCTGCTGACGAGACCAGATATCCCAAGTCCTCGCTCCAGGGATTTCATGCTCTCTTGGATTGATCCTCGGCCATTTGAACACCAATCCTCTCTCTTCGCCGGCATGATCAAGTTGTGACGTGAATCTTCTTGTCGCCGGATAATAGGAAGGAATCACCTTGTTGGCGATGTCAAGAGTCGATCGTCTGTGAGTCGAAGTTTGTTGTTTGAGCTTGGATCTGTCTTTCCTGTGGATGTTCATGTGCCCCCCGAGCGCCTGGGCATTAGAGAAGCCCCTCTTGCAGAAGATGCAGTCATACGATCGAGCGTTGCTGCTCGTGCCATTCTGCTCTTCGGCTACAGCTTGCTCTGGTGATACTTGGTTTGAAAGATTGGCCTCCATGACTGGCTACGATTTGCATGAAAGAGGGTCAACTGGTTTCTTGGAATATACTCTGGTGGTGGTTTTATATAGTTTAGGGAAGGCAAAGATACAGCTTGTTTTCTTTTCCAAATATAAATTAAAGGAAATCACGAGGACTAAACTCCATTGGGATTATCTTAATGCCTCTTGAAACTGACCAATACAGCCTCAAGACAAACTCTCAGCCACTTGGATCCGAGTCTATGGTTCACGTATTGATCAGACTCACGTACTCTACTGCTTAATTTCAGTAAACAGGCCTTGGCCGTAATCAAATAGTACGTTCAATACCTTGCCAATCCAATTGAAATGCTTTGATGAAGAAATGGATGGACAAATTAAGATCACTATTATTTTCTATGTAAAAAGAATACCACTATAAGTTTAGCGGCAAAAGACCAAGTATTAACAATGACGATTGAGATAAAATAACAAGATTTATGTACATAATACTATCGTTATGAAGCAATAAAACTGGACTATGATTATGACCTTGGAGATTTGAAGTTGTGGTATCATCAGACCGATTAGATGCCATACAAATCAACATCGGAAAGAAATGTTTTTCTTCAATTTTCTGAATACGAGATGATATCAGCATGATCTGCATCGCAAGTTGCTGTTTTTGTTTGTACTGGTTGCTCTCTTTAACTTGTAGCAGAAGTGCCTCCATTAACAAACAGAAATCTAGTGTCCAGGGTCGCTTTGTCCCGTTGTTTGGTAGTCGAGTTTTAGTTGCCAAGGGGACAAAACAACTGTGCCTTCAAGTATTAGGTCAGGCATTTACGCTTGTTATATTTATTTATTTACTACATTAGTAGTTGTAGACTTGATTTTACGTCCCACCTACGTACAAGCAACTCGTTACTCCGCCAGGTCAAGTGTTAGTAGTTGTAGATTGTAACTTTGGGTGAGCGCAGTGCATTTCAACATCGATGGGAAATTTTTTTTTTTAAAAAAGTGATTATTTAGAGAAGAATGGGGGGGGAATTTAGGTCGTTTTCGAAGACCAGAGATGGTGAGATCGCCGAGTAGCCGTTTGTCCTTGCTCCCTTGTCGCCTTCGTATATACCAACCGAACGGGGCCGGTTGCTGATTACGTTAATGAGAAAATACTTTATAAAAGAAGAAGTAATCACTATTTACGGAGTCAATTTGGTCCAAAATATGCGATAAACAAGCAAAAGCCAGCTTGTTAGTAGTAAACAACCGATAATAGCTCCGTCGAGGAGCGTGCGGCTCCAAAACAACGGTCTGTGTTATCCACCAACCTGAACACTTGGGACGCGTATAATTCTTCCATGTGGCGGCAGGAGAGCGATCGGTCATTCAACATCGCGTTGATGACTAGCTAAAACGCATAGCGGCCAACCGACTTGGGGTTGATCACTAGCAAAATGCAACCTTCCGCTGATCTCCCTTGCATTCTAAGCGCTAATAAAAGATTTTTTTTTTTTTTCCTTCTTCTCAGGGGGCTTGTGATAACATATCACATAAATTAATGTTTTTATACCTTTTGCGTTTTAAAAATACTTTTAAT
This sequence comes from Trichopus zeylanicus subsp. travancoricus, assembly GCA_005019695.1. Taxonomy (NCBI): domain Eukaryota; kingdom Viridiplantae; phylum Streptophyta; class Magnoliopsida; order Dioscoreales; family Dioscoreaceae; genus Trichopus; species Trichopus zeylanicus. Next base: position 108,069 of record RXID01014828.1, on the reverse strand, counting down.
AGTCTGAAAAACGCAAACAAAAAATTATTAGCATTTTTCCCGATGTTTAGTAAATACCGACAATAGAATAATTGCAAAAATTTTTGGTATTTTTAATGTCACGAAAATCTTTGTAGCGTTTGGAAATATGCAGCCTTTTGAAAAAAAAAATACAGAAAAATAATTTTTTTTGATATTTTAGTTGGAAAAAACCTCGAGGTTTCTTTGAAAAACACTGAAAAATTTATTGGTGTTTCTCTAAGAAATAACTAGAAAATTTTCGGCATTTTTGTGAAATATCGAGAATTTTTCCAAAGTTTCTGTAAAAAACGCATGAAAACACTAGGAAAATTGTCATCATTTCCTATAAAAACACTAAAAAACCTTGATGTAATGATAAAATATTTTTTATTTTTTATAGATATCTTATATCTAACAAATTTTACTAATATTCTAAAACATACAAAATATTAAAAACTGAAATATTAACATACATATTATATTAATGTAGTAATCCAAAAATTATATACATGTTACTAACAAAGTACACACAGGGTACTTATAAAATAACATACATGTATAATACAAAAAATATGAATAGTTATAGTCTCAACATATCTAACTCTCTCGAATATAATTGCAAATCCCAAACAAACTCTAATCTCTTTGTAGAAAAACAAGAACGAGTAATATTTGTAATGCATGAGATAAAAATATATATTGTAATGTAGGTTTTGATGGTTACCTTATAAGGTAATGAATAAGGAGATGGATTTTCTCTAAAACTCGCTTGTGTATCGGATTACTGATTAGTTTACATATTGGTTTGCTATGTTCAAAACCGGTATATTTTCATACATATGTTATGTCATGTAAAATAACAATATATAATAAATAAATAAGTTAAATTAAATAATAATAAATAAGTTAAGTTAAATAATAATAAATACCATAGAGGCAATAATGTGTCCACTGCCAAGACAAGCTTCTAAAGTCTCGAAGGTACTCTGCAGCCTAACTATAGTCTTCTGAAGAGGACCAACATGTACATCTACTTGTTTTTATACATATGCATCTATAGGCGCATCTACTTTAGTATCTATATAACGACATCCACCACGGGTCCCCAAAGGTATTCTCAAATACTTTTGTGGACATAAGTCCCAATCCAAAATCCCATAGTCAACCATGTCTCTCATGGTCAAATATTTTGACATGAATTTCATTTTGAGTTACAATATTCAATTGAGAATTCTCAGGTAATAATATTTATCAATTTTATGTATAACTATTAAAATACATCGACTCTCAAATTGGCGTAGCCTTTGCTACTTTGAAAATAACTCATTTTCTGTTTTTTTAAGGTCTTCTATTTTTTCGACTTTTTAACTAAAAAAATAAAAATATCACAATTAGTTTAATTAGTTAATATATATAATATTTTTTAAAAAAACAAGAGATACCAAAACATCAAAACTTTGTCAATATATCATTATAGGGGTTATTAATTTGACTCAATCCTATGCCATAGACAAGATATAAAAAGTTACTCGGATTGATTCTTAAATAGTGTAAAATAAATTATCTTCACGTTTATTTTTCAATATCGTCATTTCTTATTTAACAATTATATTATGAACTTTTTACAATCATCTTATTAGTTTATATTTACATATAGAGTGAAATATCAATTTGTTAATATATATAAATAAATAAATTGAAAAAATTTATAACACGGTAGAAATTTTATTTTAGTATCTTATCAAAATTTCTATTTGTTCGTTTTTTTCACGTTGTTTGTCAATCAATATAAATTAATGATAATTTATTATTATATTTTACCATAATACCCAACTAGTTAGTGAATTTTATCGAATTAAAATGGATGATTTGACCGGTTGCTAGTTAATCTGAATTTGCATCCCTCGATATCCCAAACACCAGCAAACTTACAAGCCCGCGTCGTTCGGCTACCGCCGATTACGTCACATGCAAATGTTAAGTGCACGACCTTTTTGTTTCCCAACAATTGAAAACGTTCTGATAAATTCCGACCTTCCCACGTTGATTGGACCACTTCAAAGGGGTGCGTGGCAACATCTTGCCGCAGCAGCCGCAAATCCAGCTGGCTCAGCCCCATGGCCTCCATCAATGCTCCCGACCTTGCTCCCACGCGCCCGCCTACATATCCTCAAATGGAAGACGTGCACGTTACTGGCACGTGGTCGCCTCAGCATGCTATTCATCTTACTCATTTGCATGCCAGCTCCTTCCACGTGTCAGTGTCGGCCGCTTAGATATTCCAAACGCTTTACCTTCAATTTTTAAATATATAATATATATATATATATATTTTATACTTATTAAATATAAATAATTTATATATAGATTTATTATTAAGATAAAAATATAAAATTATATGTTTAAACTAAAAAAACGAAAATATTTTAGACGTAATTAAATGAAATTTTAATAATTTGACGTCATTGTAAAAAAAAATTTATTAAAATATTTATTTTAAATTAAAATATATAAAATAATTATTTTATCCCATATTGGATCAAATTGACAATCTAACGTCAACAGAATCTACGGTACATTTTGATTTATATTCTCCATTATAATATTTTTAATTAAACTAGAAATATTTTTTAAAAAACTTCAACTTAGATAATATCAAACATATATTATTTAAATAATATTTTATTTTAATGATAAAATATATATTTTAAAAATTATATAACACACTAAAAAATAAAAAAAATACTTTTTAAATTTTAAAACGTTAATAATATATATATAATTTTAAAAATTGTTAAAAAAATATGTAATTCATTAAAAATTTAAAACTTATCTATAATTTTATAAATATAAAAAATATATTATTTATTAAATTTTTATTAAGTTATATATAATAGGTTCTCTAAAATTTCAGACATGCTATGCAAGCTGACGCATTAATGAAGCACCAAAAAGAATCTTGTGGCGCTATGATGTCACCACGTGGTCACATCAGGACCGACCTTAGCAAAAAATATCTTTGATTTAGGTACCTTTTAAGGAAATTATTCCCAACGGGGAGTTCGCCTTCTCTACGAGGGACTGCATGCGTGTCAGCCACGGAACGGCCTCGAAGCTATCATACATGATACATTGCCGCGTGTAACGAGAAATCTTAAAAAAGAACACGTGTCAAACAGATGCGCAAAGCATGGTGAGCGAACGACGCAGATGGAAGATTTCTAATGGGCGAATCAACTGTACCTGTCAGACAATGCTGCCCAAGACGGTGACGGGCAGCTGCCCGCGCGAATTTCTGTTCCATCCTCTTTTGCGCATAAAAGAGAAAGGGTGTGCCCTCCCAAACTCTGATTTTCCTTCCAATTGCAAAGCAATTGTATCGTTTGGTCGATTGATCTTCTCCGATGGCGGGAATGTGCTGCGAAGTGGTGACCGGAGCGGAGGCGACGACATCAGAGGCCTGCGACGCAAGTTCTCGTGCCGCTAGACGGAGAAGGATGAATCTCAGGCGGATCAGGTTCGTCTCTGGGGTGGAAGCCATGGCCGCTCCACCCGAGCCGAAACCTAAAAGACAGTGCTTGGGTTGCCCTTCCGCTTCCATAGTTGGCGAAGATCCACATCTCGTTGGTAGCGGCGAGAAGCAGCCGTGCGGATCAGGAAGTGAAGCACGCTGCAGTGCGATTTTGGGGAGGGATACATCGCCGTCAAAGGCGAGCGCCGTCGAAGAGTTGGCGAGGTATGGGATGACGCTGGCGTGCGGGCGGAGGAGGGACATGGAGGACGCTGTCTCTGTCCTTCCAGATTTCATCCGAGGGAATCCTGTTCACAGGAGCTCTCATTTCTATGGCGTCTTCGACGGCCATGGCTGTTCGCATGTAGCAGTACTGTGTCAAGATCGGATGCACGAGTTGGTCGCGGAGGATCTCGAGACTCTGGAATCGGGATCTACGGCGGTGGCGGCGCCTAACTGGAAGGCCGTGATGGGGAGCAGCTTTTTGCGAATGGACGCGGAGGTCGGGAGCTGGTGTGGCAGCCCTCGGACTGGCACCTGCCGGTGCGAATTGCAGGCGCCGAAGTGCGACCACGTTGGCTCTACGGCCGTCGTGGCCATTGTGACGCCCGACCAGATCGTCATCAGCAACTGCGGTGACTCTAGGGCCGTGCTTTGTCGAGGAGGCGTCGCCATGCCGTTGTCAACAGATCACAAGGTAAGCCACCTTCAGATCCGGCGTTCTAGATCTGCGGCTTAGTTATAAGACTGAAAAGCTGATCGATTTCCGTTTGGTTTGGCAGCCGGATCGGCCGGACGAGATGGAGAGAATCGAGGCCGCCGGTGGGCGGGTGATATACTGGGACGGGGCCAGAGTGCTTGGTGTGCTCGCCATGTCGAGAGCGATCGGTGAGCACGAAACCAGATGCTTCTTCTCTGAGAAGGTTGCTGTTTTATTCGCAATCTAGGTGTGACGATTATTTTGTGTTTGATGTTTGGTTGAAACAGGGGACGGGTATCTGAAGCCGTATGTGATACCGGATCCGGAGGTGACGGTGACGGAGAGGACGGAGGAGGACGAGTGCTTAATACTGGCGAGTGATGGGCTGTGGGATGTGGTGACGAATGAGATGGCGTGCCGCATCGCGAGGATGTGCCTGTGGGCGAATGGAGGAGAGCATGGTGAGAGCTCTGAGAGTTGTTCATCGGGAAGCAGTGAGGAGACTCGGGAGAGGGGCAACGATAAGGCTTGTTCCGACGCGGCGATGTTGCTGACGAAGTTGGCACTTGCTAGGCAAAGCACCGATAATATTAGCGTGCTTGTCATCGACCTCAAGAGGCGATCTTAAAGAGTCGATCGCTGTCATTATGTTAAATTTTAAGTTTTCCTGTGGGCTTACCAGTTACCAATGCTCTCGATGAGAAAGCTTACGAGTTTGCGGTGTTCTTTTCACTGCGCTTTTTCCCTTTCTTTTCCAAGGAAAAGAAAATCGTGTATTCTGTGAAAATGTACTCGCAGGTTATATAATGAAATGATGTATACACCACACACCCAGATCTCAATCGTTTGACAGCTTCCATTGTGCAAGCTGAATCGCAATTGGATCGGCAGCCTTAATTCATTTATTTTTATATTAAATTTATTTAAATTTTAATTTATTAAATTTATATTACACCTCTTAATATCCGTTAAAATTTATCAATATTTACATTTATTATTTCTAATGATATGCTAAAGTAATATTTAAAAATAAATTACATATTTTATTAATAAAATAATATCTTTCAACGGCCCCGATAATTTTTTAAAAATAAATTTAAAATCTAATCGGTCGCTCTATTAAAATTCGTTAGGTATTTTGGATGAATTTTAAATGAATCCGAGTCCAACCAACTTTATTACATCATATACAATAATCGAACTCCAGATTCATTTCATTCCATCCAGGAGATACATCACAAGCAAGCTGACACTCTGATTAGATGCAGCTTACTGTTTTTGGCACCAGACATTATTCAGATGTTTTGCTTTCCTTCTCCGAGTTCCTTCAGCTTCCGGTAACCTTTATCAGTACCAAATAACCTGAAACAATAAAATTAAACTAGTTTTGGTTACAATGGCAAAAATAATTATACAGTACAGGATCATAAAAGGACATATACTATCTCACGGATCACAGCAAAGATGCTATTCTTCAATAGAATTGAAGAATAGGAATCAAGTGAACCAGAATCAAAACTGAAAAGAAGTTCGTTTCTGCAAAAGCATGGCATCATCTGAGAACCTTGTTCCGTCAATAAATCATCAGGGTCTAGACTGAGCTCTCACTCTTGTTCTTGCTGACACAAATTACTGACACAACCATGCACTGTTAAACAGTCCTATTTTGCAGTCATAAGAAAGAATCTCTGCAACCGCAATTTTGTTTGTCCGACAAATATTGATCAAAGGTCCGCATGAGCAAGCATCTTGAAGGCATGCTATTTAACATACCTATCCATTTCTATCAAGGGGCCCAATCAGAATTTGTTTGTAGTTCCATTGACAAATACTACTCTGCAGAAAATGTTAAATCATATGGTTCATTCATCTAACAAAGCCCTGGGTGTGAGTAGTGTTTCATATCTTCAAAATTTTCCATGCTGATTACGATTGGTACAATAGCTTGGGTTAGTAGTTCTCTCAATACATCATGCCGATCAATGACAAAAGTGCTCAATTTTGCAAGCAGTGACTAAACATATTACTAGGTATCATACCATCTATGTCTCTTCCGGATACTTGCTATTACATGAAATCTCCATTTACACAAGGAAACAAAAATGGTGGTAGTTGTTATGAAGAAGATGCAAAAAGAGGTCCATTACTTTGTTACATGCATAGTATTGCAAAAAATAAATTCTCAGAATAATATGCTTGCACAGATTTTTTTTTTAAAAAAAACTCATTAATGTTTGATAGCATTGTACATAGAAATACTTAACTCACCAGTCCATATACATGAAAGTTGATGCATAATTGCCAGATTTTGTATAAAGTAAACGATGATGATAATCATGAAAATCAGCACTGCAAAAGCAGATCTAGTGTCAAGTGATGAATACCTAGAACTCCAAGGAATCAAATCACATGCAAATAGTAAGAGATAAAAGAACTCACCCTCCATACAATGGCAAAAAATTTGCCGGGCTCCAAGGGAAATGATATCCAAAATGAGCCTCAACTGTCTCCAAGACTCTCAATATCATCCATAACCACAGAGTGAATAGATGAGGGCCAGTGAGAGCAGGACCGATAAAGGTTGCAAAGCCAAGGAAGAGTATCTCAGCTGGATGAGCATACTCAGAAGTCAATCCAAATGGTGTGGCATACCTATACAATGTATATCACATGTAATAAAAGAAACATGTAAAATTACATGCATAATGTTAAAGAGGAATATGTGCATAGTAAAACACAAAGCATACTCGAAAATCAGTGCTGCAATGCTACTTACTCATGGTGAACACTATGAACATGCTTGTAAAGCCATTTGGTGTGCAGCATTCTATGCCCCCAATAAAATACGAAATCCTCTATGATGAAGTAGAAAAGAATTTGAGACAAGATCACACTCCTGCAAATTCACACCAAATCTCATCAAGTACATTAGCTGGTGAATGTAACAAAAACTAGTCAGCTAAGAAACCATGAACATACCAGGGGGGCAGTGGAAGACTGCTTTTCATGCCCATATATGTAAATGCAGGATATGAAACCATCATGACTGGCAAGTTCACACAAACATGATATAATATAAGACGTGAAATGCATTTTTCTTGTGCATCTGGGGTATTGATTTTTTTCTGCAAACAAAACATACAAATTTTATTTAAACAGATATTCTTGAAAAATAAGTTATTGATAATATTCATGATGTGCGTGAGAAAATTAACAAATCTATGATGGACACAAATTTAATAACTCCTTCACAAAAGGTTGACTCATAAGCAATTCGACGTCATTCCCAAATAAATACTCACAATTAATGTTGTATATTTTTGTATGAGTTAATCATTATATACAACAGTTAAAAGGCATCCTTGAATTTTCAATACAACATGGTCAAGGATAGAAAGGCCTAATATGCCTAAAAATAATTAAACAAACCAAAATTATGTCACAGTCAAAAACTTGACAAAAGAAGTGTTATAACCTACTCAGCAAATTATGTTAGGAGAAACAAAAACTATTCAGTATTATCATTCAGCACAATTGTTTTCCATCATAAACATTAAATAGTTCAAAGGTTAATGTTCACCAAGGGGAATTTGCAAGAAGACAGAAGAAGACAGAGTTCATATTATGTGGAACCAACACACTCTGAGTCAATACATACTGTAGAGAATGAGGAAATTTCATAGAATTTAAGGGTCAACTGACAAACACAATATACTAGTCCTATTGTCTTGCTAGTTTCGAGTTTTCATCTTATCTCTCTATAAGAAAGCCACTAATCAAATGATGATGCTTATGACAAAAAAGATCAAGAGAAGTTACAACATGACCCTAATCCACAAGCTAATCAGGGTTCACTTTTTCATACAATTCTAATGCCAAAATTCAGAGCAATTACACACCTAAACAATTTAATAAATGACTATGATTTTCAAGTTTGGTTATGATTTTAACATAAATCCTAAATAAGTTTACCATGAGTTTACTTATATGCCAAGAAATTTTATAATCTAGGATGCAATAATGCAATTCAATAAAAGATCCTCCCCTAATTATTATATGATGCAATTAACAATATTGATCACATGCAGATTTAACACATCGATTAAATGCTAACATTCTGCATGTATGATGTTCTATTTGTATTGTTGTCTAGAAACAATAATGTGTGCAAATAAAAGCACAGGATTATGAGGCCCACAAGTCAAATTTAAAGGATAGGTAGCATGTTTTGCTAGGCACACCTGAATTTTGTATTTGCTGAAAAGCCCTGTTCGCTCAAAGTATACAGATGGAAGGCCAGACAAGAAAAACACACTTTCATGTATAATGAAAGTACCAACAATTGCCAACTGAAAATCACTGAAATGAGTTATGAGATACTGCATCATAAAATAAAAAAGATTAGTCAATAAAATAGAAGGTGGTAGCATTTCTTTAAAGTGAAGTTACTACCAATTCAGGAAATATACCTAAACATTAATCTGTATGAACCGATAAATTTTATCTAGAGGGGTCCTCACGCAATATGCCTGTTAATGTGACTATATTGTGGAACTTGTAAATAAAGAATGTATCATATTAAAGAAACTTGTACACAAGGGAAAAAATTACTTGTGTTTAGGAAGATAAAAATTATTCGATCTTCAAAAAGATGTAGAGAGCCCCAAAGACAAAATGGAAAAACTCAAATTACAATTCAATGAAAAAATTGAAAATCCATGAGCATCCCCCTACTACAGATTTATGAAGACTATAAAAGAATGTACTCTTTATTTAGACACTCAGCACTTTAGAGCCTGTACAACAGACTACAGCAGACAAAATGCAACTGCAATGTTCAAATATAAAACTCCCAGCAGTACGCAATAGATGTAAATTCCACCATACAGATTCCATCTACAATCAGATCGTTGTGCTTAATCCGACATAAATAGAAAACATTATGTGCTGACGGGTACCAGTTCCAGGATTGGCTCAAAACGTAGATCAAATTTTGATGATAATTATAATTCAATCGCCGTATCACTGGTTATAAGTGACATTTAGGGCCAAGCGTCAGTATGGGGCCCCCAAACAGCTGGACACTGAAATTTGCCCACTAGGATTCGTATTTCATAGAAATTTCCCAGAATTTGTGAAGCAACGATCTCGATCTAATGTTCCGATCATCGGAGCACAAAAAGGAACCTACAGGTGGAGAGTAGGATGGAGATGATATACCTGCCAGCAGGACTCGAAAGGGGACGCCATCGGCCAGGGATGAGTCCTGCGCCGGCAAGTGGAGGAGCACCGCCGCGTCACGAGATGTATTCGGCGAGTCTCGGAGACGAGGAATCGAGCGCGGACGGAATAGCAACAGAGGAGGAAGAGGTGGTTGTGAGAGACAGACGCTGTAGGTTGTCCATGTGGGGTTCCCTTCGCAGGAGCAGCCCACTGCGTTCGTTGGCCCCTGTGGGCGATGATATTTAAAGGGGGAGATCCTCGTGGTTTGCTTTTCTTAATTAATCGATCTTTTTCACAAAGCCTCCTGTAATTTTTCCTTGAGGGTATTTGAGCATTAATCGACGTTTTTTTTTTTTCCTATAACATATTATTTACGATAAAAAATTTTAAAAAATCACTTCTCTTTACTTTTGACTTATTTTTAAAATAATTAAAAATAATTTATTTTTAAGATTTGACCGGATGAAAATATATTTTAGAAGTATACTTATTTTATTTATTTTTTAAAAATAATTTGTAAAATATATATTATTATTTTATGTAATAATAATAATATTATTATTTAAAATACTATTAAATTCATTTTTACAAGTCATTTCAAATCAAATAATATGACAATAAAATTTATTTTATTTTTTACTTATGTATCCAAATTGTTCAAAAGTAAATTGACTTTCAAAATTTCACTTGTGAACAATTAAACAACAAAGTAATTTCACTTCTAAATACATCTCTCTATTTTTTGCTAGCCAAACAGCTCGTGATATTATTTTGTTTTAGAAGTTCCCTATATTTTAAAATTTTCAGATTTCACATTTATGGATTTAAAAATCTAAATAGTATGCTTGTTTTGAAAATTTTTATTACACAAAATAAATTTTGAGATTTTTTGTAAATTCTTAAGAAGTGAATTTTTTTATGAATTTATAAATTTTAAAAGTTTATTTATAATTCGGTAAAAAAGAAGAAAAAACTTTAGAGTCCAACGAGTCACGAGGTGGATTTTAAAATTCAAAATTTTGAAATTTGACCAATTCTTATAGATTTTTAAATCTTAATTTTTCTCCATTTTTTTACGATATAATATTTTTTATTGCTTATAAGTGAAATCATCACTCCTCTGTTGTCTTGCAAGATAAATTATCCTCCACGTCATTTTTCTTTCTTTGATTTTTTTTTCATTTTTTAGCAATTAAAGTTATTTTCAATGAGTTTTTGACTCGCTATTTTAAATTCTGATGTTGATCATATCTTTTTTTCCGTCTAATCTCATAAAACACAACTATCATCTTGTTTTGTTTTGTAGGGCACATTATTGCACTTTGGTTGGAATGAAAAAATTCTTTAATCACAATTGCCTACCTTTCGTGATCCCACAGCGGTAGGTACCTCTCGTGACATAACGTGTAGGACACTGAAGAATTAGTTAATTTATCTTCTTTTTATTATATTATTCCATCGCGTAGGGTACATTGTCTGTATCTTCCAAAAGAAATGAAATTGATCGATGTCATCCCACTGAATCGTGAGCGGTTGGCCAATGTGGACACCACTAGCTTCAATTTAAAAGATGTGGACAAGCATGGGATATCTGTCGGCCCTGTCGATAAATACAAGTTCAAAATCAGTTTGAACAGGGCGTGCTTTTCGAATTTATCCTTCAGAGCATCAGGTAGTAATGATGGAAGCTTCCACCTCTGGAGATTCTACACCTCGATGAATAGATACAACTTAGTGAGATGAGGTAGCCTGAATTGAAGTTCTTGCATGATTTAGAAATTGGCTTACATGGCAGACATCAAGTACAATGAGAAGAAAGGAGTTGTGGTACAAACTCTTAAAGTCTCCACAAATTTAAGAGGAAGTTTCTATCAACAAAATCAAAAAGCCTTCTGCAGATGAAGCTGGATACACATAGATGGCTTCCTGGAAGGCAAATGAAAAAGCCTGGATTAACTCGTGAGCTAATGATGCTATCCTCCCTAAGTCCTTGTGTGATCCCATTGTCTGAAAGGGCGAAGAAGCCATGTTGAGGAGAGCAGTAAATCCCTCTCGAAGACCTGCCGAAACTGGAAGCCTTCCTTTTTTATAGTGCTATCCATCAGAAATCACGAACCTCGCCATCGCTTTCCATTGGCCTTGGCATTTTGGTATGATTTGTTTGATGCATCTCCAGATCAAGTTTTCCTCGTGAACAGGTGGATTTCGAAACGCTAGAGAAGTTTCCCAACTCCAGCGAAGGTAAGCTTCTGCATGCTGCATTGGTTGACTTGAGGAACTTCTCTTCTTGAACGGTTTCGACTGATGTGAAAGGCAAATGATGTACGAACAATATCAATGCAATGAAATATATTTGATCCAATGAAGAAGATTGGTGACTTAGGCACCTCAGTGTTAGTATTTTGTTAAGCTTGGGAATTACTTGACTGCCTATCTAGCTAGCACCTAGGATTTTCTTGCAAGGGACTATTCAAGAATACAGTTACTCCGACATACTATATCTTTTAGGTTTTTGACCAATTTTTTATTCCTTGATGCATTTCCAGTGCATATGTTGCGGTTCTCATACATCTCCACAACAGGGTATCAAGGTGGCCGTTTCTACCATTTTTTAGGTCTTGCTCCTGTTCTTATTGGCTTTATTTGATAAAAAAAAAAAAATGTTGTCTAGGCTTCAAGGTTTGCCTTAAGTAATTTGATTTTGTGAGTTAACTGTGCTATAAATTGAATTATGATCCACTTATTCCACAATGCAATGGATATTTTCTCAATTTGCATTAGCCTGACTCAGTTCCTAACTATTCAATTGCTTTTAGTTTTGCCATGTTTAGTCAGTAGTTGGTTGCAGTGCACGTAGAACACAAAATATATACCAAATGTCTTTCTGTTTCCTCATACTTGATGGAGGAGCTTAGGGGACCCCTCGTTTGGTTATTGTGGATGTCTTCTAATCAGAGTATGCCAACCCACACCCAGCGGTAAGAATTGGCTCGTGTTTTGATTTGGCCTCGAGAAACGGAGGCAGAACCGGCCGTCCATGAGGGAGGTGGCTGAGGAGATTCGAATACATCATGTATATGGGAGCTGTCGAGGCTGAACAGCAGCCCGTTCAGGAATAAATAAGTCTTTTAATTTCTGAGCTCCGGAGGTGAGCGTCATGACTGTGTAGTAGCATACATAGAGATGCAATGGAGTAAGCTATTATATATCCGAGGAGTATCGGCATTCTGTTATTTTGAATATGACATTCTCTTTTTACTCCATCACAGAATCTCTTCCCTGTCCGGAGTTCAGCTCTGACTTCGAATATACACAGCAAGTCTGTGAGCACACAATCAAGACTTTTAACCCAGAAAACAGAGAATATGCAAGAAAAACGCTAACATAAGGTACACATTTCTGCACCTGTTAAAACTGCTTATCTCCAACACATAAGGAATTCTAATGCTTGTGTTCCACTAATAATCATCTGCAAAATTTCTAATCACAAAGCTGACAGAAACTTGAGGCAGAACAGCCTAAACATAAAACACACATGAAGATAAAATTACCAGCAAGCAAATAATAATCTGCCGCGCTGAGAGCAGACATGCAGCTTTCCATCAACTTTGCCAAATATATGCTCATCACAAATATTTGCAATGATCAGTAAAACAATCAAAAAACTGCTTAAAGTCCTCACAAAACAAACCATCGATAATGATGGCTGATCACAGATTCCTAGTAAAATGTCCAGAAACATATACTGCAGTTAACTTGTGTCTAATTCATTATGGCTCATAGAGATGAAAATCTTGTAGGCCCAAAGGAGAAGAGGAAACTGATGTGTTGCTTTATGAAACCAAGCCTCAATTTGGCCTTGGCGTAGCCCATTCGACTCTGAGAATAAGGTTGTCATAACCATACCCATTGAGCTTATTGATAGCTCTCTCAGCGTCCTCCTTGTTGACAAAGTTAACGAAGCCAAACCCTCGGCTCATACCAGTTTTTTGATCCACAGCAACATAGACACGGGTGACAGGGCCAAAAGGGCGGAAAAGCTCAAGGAGATCAGGTTCACGGGTATCTTCTGAAAGGTTGGTGACACGAACAGAATTCTCATCATTCCGACGTCTCATCTCAGTTCCACTTCTATCTGCACCAGCTCTCATGCTAGGGGGCACATACGTACTCTTGCCAGCACCAGCTGAAGATGCAGTTTCTGCTGGGGGCTTGTCAACAAAGCCATCAACCTGCGGAGCAAGATCCTTGTAGGGGCATTTTGACGTCCAATGATCGCCTTTCTTACCACAAGTCCTGCACACCATAAGAACAGCACCTGCTTTCCCCATAGCAGCCAATGGGTCACCGGCAACCTTTGTTTCTTCAGCTTTGCTGCCTACAACCAGTTAAATAGAGTTGTGAAGCATGCTTTCTTTAGACCTCAATTCACACATTGACAAGACAATTAATTATTATAACAAAAACTACGGAAAATGACAATATTCAGATAAATAATATAAATAGCAAGAGTGGTGATGGCAATGCCTGATCATAAGTTACTGAATGGAAACAGAAAAAAAAAAAAGCTTTCTGAAATAAATGAAGATAAGAAATGTGCGGCTACAGTTAAGCTGTAAAATGACATCAGCAGCAGAAGAAACAGTACCAATGGTATTAGCAAAATTATAACGATTTTTGATACTATGTCAGAAAATTTTCTTTCTGCACTCCAATGTTCATCTTAGAAAAAATATCTGAAGTGACAACATGTTTGGAGAAATTTGTGAGACGCAACCTGCTTTCTGAAGACATCAGGACTCCCTGACTATGATCTAGCATTTTATATGAAAGTAGATGAATATTTTTTTAAAAAAAGTGATAAAACACTAGACTGCAAAAATTTATGCAACATAATGAAGTGGAAAGAGATCAAGGGAAGAGCATTTTTAGGCTGCAGAAGGATTAAACTAAAGTAAATAATTAGCACCTTCAACCTTCACAATCAGTGACATGAAAAATTAATTTATTTCGTGCAAAAGAAAAAAATTACATAATGAGACAATGAAAAGAATCAGTGTGAGGTAGGATTCGGTATGGAGTCCAACAACCATCATTTCCAGTTCATATGAAGATAACTAAATGCTATTTTATGATCAATGACCATATTACGTAATACAGCCAAAGTATCGTTAAGATCCACTAAGTGTAGTTTATTCGCTATTTAGCTACTGGACCATCTCCTTTAGGTTAAGCAATCCTCATTCCTAATGGCCATACTCAGCTAGTCATCAAATCACACACTATCAGCTACTCCGCTCGTCCAATAAGTCAAGAAACCAAACAGAAATTTCTATCGTGAAAATGGTTCAACAACCACATAGCAACAAATTGTAAAATAAAGTAGAGAAGTAGAAGTTAAACCCTAGACAGGAACGCATGAAGTAGGATTAAAAGTGAAAAAAGAAAAAAGAGGATGATGGAATGAAAATGAGAACCTGGGGCCCTGGGGCGCTCGAGGACGATCTCCTCGGTGGAGACCATGGTGAGGCGGCTGCTAGCGTCCTGGTCGACGGCCTCGCCGAACTTGGGCCAGTCCCTGCGCTCCATAGCCCGCTTGCTGAGGCGAGCGCGGGCAAGCTTGCGGACTCGAGTGGTGGTGGTGATCTTCACCTTGTCGCCGTTGTCGTTGATGCGGAACTCGATAACCCTCTTGATCCCGTTCTCGTCGGGGCCCTCGACGACCTTGGGCGGCAGCAAATAAGTCAGATAGTCGAGCTCGTCCTCGTCAAGCTCCCCCCATCGCAGCTTGCTCGCCGGCGCTCGCATCGTCTCCGCCGCCATCTCTTTCTTATTCTTATCTGTAGATCTGCTGCAGAAACCCTCGATTGGAAGATGAAGTCGCTCCCTAAATTGGTTTCGCTTATTGTAACAACTCACGGACAAAGTCTTGGGCCCAAGGGCAAGTCCTCATAGCAATGGCCTTTCGACTTAGTTCTGATTTTGATTTAGGTTCTGGTTTATTTCGATTTTTTTCTGATTCTGGCTAGTTCCGCTGCAAATTTTTGGTCCAGGTTAGGCTTGTGACCACGAACCCGTGAGATCTGATCCGTCTGCTTTGAAAATGGCTTAAAACCAGAATGGGAAATCATTTCGGCTTGGTTAAGTTTAGGTCCCTCACGGTGATTCAGGTTTTGATTTCGGTTCGCGTCTTAATTCCGGCTCTTGTTCTGGGTTAGGATTCTAAAAGAGCAAACCTACACCTTTATTATGCAAACAGGTCCCTCTCATTTCTCATTTCTGATGTACCCCATTGAGCCCTCCAAGGCAGTGCTCGATTCGCCACCAGCTTTAATTCGAAATTTTTTTTGAAATTTCGATCTGTTAAACCACTCTCTTATTAATATATCAGAAGAAGATAACCATAAAAAAAAACTATTAGAAACTATCGCATGATACTCAAGTCAATAAAAATTACTCAAAATATAGTGAAAAAATAATATTATTATTATTAGTCCTCATAACTTCAAATATCATACCATTTTATAGAATGTGAAACGATTGAGTATATCAAGATCTCGTAATTTTGAATTGCAATCTCACTAGATTTCTCTCAACATACAATTATAAATTCCGAATCTTTTGAATTTTATTTTCAAAAATAAATATAAATTAAATCTCATAATTATTTAATTCTTATCACACACAAAATCAAAGTATCCAAAACTAGTGGCAGTTCGGTATAACTCTCATATAGACCCGTTGTTGATCCATGCAAGGGTTTGTCAAAACACCAAACACACACGACCCCCCTCCCCCGAAAACAACTTTAGCGCTGGAGAAATCACCTAGTTTGCCCTTCTATTCAGCTACTTGGGATACAGTTCATACCTTCGCATGCCATTTTCTGCCTTCAGTGAAATCTGGAAAGGAATTCCATGTAAACTTGTTCATGGCTTTTTTTCATGGCTTTACTGGACATCAAGTTCTGGTGGTGTTCTCCAAACAAGAAAACAACTACAGAAATCTGAGTAAATCAGGTTCTTGACAGAGCATTAATGGCAACTTGGGCCTTCAGATAAATCAGAGTAATGCATTGTACAGTAGCAGCATATGGTCTGGTCATACATGCAGTGGAAAAAATTATGGTGTTTGCCATCTCAAAGAATTGATTCTGTCATAATAAAAATCAAATTCTTGAATCCATCAGGTCAAGGGTGAATTGCCCACCCACACTGACCTATTTGGTCTACCAACTTCATCTCACTGAATTTTATCTCCACACCCAACACCTGTCATGTGTTCTTCCTTGCAGTCAGAATGAAAATTATCCTGTGATAAATTTGGAAAAAGAGAAAAGGATATAATTTGTACGTAGCCAAGACAAATAAAAGAATTTTGAAAAGAAGAAAGAGACTAATAAAAGAAATAAAATGCTAAAAGTTGAACTACAAAAAGAGCACATCTCTGATGTTGAGAGGTTGTTTGACTTGATTAAACACACACAAGAAGAATCAAAGTTGGCAAGGAAAGAGACAACTGATCCAAAATATACGAATGTAGGTTAAGGATTTCAACATTAATGAAAGTTCTGTTTTATTTTGTTAAACCTGGTATAACATCTATAGTTTCCACCATCAGACAATGCTTCAGAAGCATATGATAATATGGAATAAAGGAGAAGGAACCCCGGAGGGAGTTGACCAGTATAGTACTAACAGTAAATGGACAAATGAAGGCAGAGTCATGTGCAGGTTTCAGGCTAGAGGAAGCCAAACAGTACCACTATAGTACTAATAGTAGAATAGTTTGCTGAGACAAATGAACTTGAAAAGCATGCAAACAAAGAGTTTTAGTGTGCACTGGATTATATAGAAAAAGACTGCAGAAATAATACCGAATAAACCAAAGAAATCCCGTATCTAGCAAATATTTCAATGATGTCCATAAGAAATGTAGCCATCTGTATAGCCTCATATGATGACAATAGTATTTTGTGTAGCAAAAGTTGCAAATATGAGATCTTATTCTTTTTATATAAAGATCGCCGAAAAGAGGGCAATATTGAATCACATAATGAGAAATAATCCATATAACTTAAGATTACTGAAAAGAGGGCAATATTGGACCACATAATGAGAAACAATCCGTATAAATTAACCATATACTTCGTAGCTTTTGCATATCCTAAAATGAAGTGGTAGCAGTACAAATGGAAGCCCATAAGACCTGCTGCAGGAGAATATTGGGCAGCTTTGCTCCAATGAAAGATACAATACTTGAGCGAACTTCAATAATTATGATAATAAATGCTAGCTAAATAATTTTCAAAACATGTACTGTATTTCAGAAAGTTCTTTCCTTCACAACCTTTCTGAAGTATGCACCTTCACTAGAAGCAAAATAGAGATACAGAAGACAGTAGGCCCTAAACAAATGTTAATGAAGAACAGTGGTGCAATAGAACATGATTTGTTTTTTAAATCATAAAAGAAAAATACACTTAACAAAAAAATATATTCAACTATGAAAAGTTGGAACAAATGAGAAAATGCTCACCTTGACAACTTCATTGCCCAAGATTCAAACATACAGAATAGACTCACCTTGAAAAGAGTACATGAAACAAGGTTTCACTGCTGTCATATTTTGGTTGACATCATGAACTTAGAATTCTTCTCTGCAGGCTTGAGAATTTGAAAAGAGCACATCAACGTTTCATCAACACTCATCATAGCACCAGCATTATCAAATTCACCACAGTAATTTGGTGCTGAAAATATAGTAACAAGTTGCCTGTTAGCGAAGAATTCGTAGCCATCCTCCACAACCTGAAAACAAACAAAGAATGTGATGAAAGAACATGAACAATAAATCTATGATGACAAACTGAAGGCAAAATAAGCCATCCTACCTGATGTGCACGACAAACAAGATCCAAATCATGCTTGTGTAAGAATTCTGAAACCTTGTCAGAACCAAATGTGTAGGAGACCCCACGATCGTTCATTCCCCACCCTTGTACTTCTTTGCCAGGATCTGACCAAAGCAAATCACAGAGTAAACCAGTGTCTGGGACATCTGTTGGACGAGTTATATTCTTTATTTGATCCAAGTTTGAGAGATCAGGAGAAAGGCCACCATGCATGCAGAGTATTTTGTCGTCTATAAGAGCAGCTACAGGAAGGCAGTTAAAACATTCAGTGAAGACCTTCCACAGTCTAACATTGAACCGGCGTTTGCATTCATCATAAAATCCATATATCCTATTTATAGATGCACATTCATGATTCCCTCTCAGAAGAAAGAAGTTCTCTGGATATTTAATTTTATATGCAAGAAGAAGGCATATCGTTTCCAAGCTCTGTTTTCCCCGATCCACGTAATCGCCCAAGAACAAATAATTAGCCTGAGGAGGAAGACCACCATATTCAAAAAGCCTTAAAAGATCACTATATTGGCCGTGAATATCACCTGAGAATTCAAGTGAATAAATTAGAGAAAAAGCGGGATGATTATTGAAAATACCAAATTCATCACAGACATAATCTCAAAAAAGAAAGACAATACCATTTCTCAACCAGCTTTGTTTTAACCAGAATCAAGTAATTAAGAAGAGAGACAATTTCTCAAAAGCGGAGATAAATCTAGAAACCACTAAGCTGAATGCAATAAAGTCTGAGACTTATGATGCTCACAACCATGGAATAAAAATACCTTCCAACAGATCAGAGTTCAAGACCAAAAGCAAATTGAACTTTAACCAGAACAACAAAAGATTGAGACAACTAGTTATAGGCAATCGCATACAAAATCAAGATTGCCCATTTGACTATTTAATTATATGGCTAAGTACAAACCTAGCACCAGTTAAAAAATGAATTAGTTTACATTCCTAGCGCCCTGAATCATGAAATAAAATTTCCTCAGAACATCCTAAACTGTCCCATGAGCACCCCTCATCCTTAATTCATGCATGGAAACTAAGAATTTAATCATTAAACAATCTGAAAACCCCACAAACATCACATGCAAACCTCGTATAAACTGTTTACATCAACAGTAATAGGAGTCAGATATGGACAAGGATCTGTCAGTCTATCTTGGAAAGAAGAAGGAAGTGATTAAGTGGCACATGTTTTATATGCTGGTTTGGCATCCTAATTAAGTATAAAAATGAGGCAGAATAAGAAAATCCAAACTCCCACTGTGTCAGTTACTCACTCTTGTTGAGAAGAGAGAAATGTAACTATCCAAGCCAAACCAATTCCAAACTAAAATGAATGAATAAGTGAAAAAATACCCTAGCCCTCCATTTGTCTTCAATCCTCCATCCCACTTCCCCTTTCTCCTCAGCCTCTCTCCTGTTTGTTGTTAGCCAATCTTCCCTTCATGCTTGTATTCTTCAAATTGGTGAGGCTATTTCTTGTTTAATGAATAACACTCGACAAACGTTTATTCAGAAACTCAAAAAACAAAGCAGCCATTCGACGAGAAACCAAGCAAGCAAAAAGAGTCAGCTTTTCCCAATAGTGAGATGCAAAGACTACCAAGCCAGAGCCTAATGTATATTATTATAAGTTGCCACCCCAATCATTCATCAACTTTGCTCTTAATGAAATGGACATTGGACATAGAGGTTATCAGTCCAAATTGGAAAACAATGCAAAAGATGACATTTTCTCACTCTAATTCGTTCATCACCGTTCCAGAAACAAGTAATCCTCTCAGACCTCAAAACAACAAATGCAAATTAGAAAACAATGCAAAAGACAGACATTTTCTTACTCTAATTCATTCATCGCTGTTCCAGAAACAAGTAATCCTCTCAGACCTCAAAACAATAATGGTTGGTCATTTTGTAATTTATGTACTTGGGAGCTCAAAGCATGCATAGGATGATGAAACAACGAACACAACCAAGTCTTCTAGGATATCATCGGATAGTTAACTTAGGTAATTTGTTCATCTCAAGTAAGGTAGTTAAAAAGCCTAGGCGATGCTAGACGGTGGTTCTTCAAAATATTAGTTATAAAAGTAATTATTTGTGTAATTAGTCGGCTGCCTAGAAGAAAAGCTGCAGCAATTAGACGGTCAGGCAGATGCCTATGCACTAGCTAAGCGGTCACTCTGCCCTCTGACATACAGTACAACTAAATCATCAGGCACCTAGGCGGCCAACCTGTATCAGGCGCCTAGACGGATCGCCTGGCGGCCACCTTTGACTACGCTGATCTAAAGTATATCTGAAGTTAAAAGCATTAGAAAGAGCAGAATATTCGAGTACACAATAGGATCATTATAGCATCCCATATATTCACAGGACCTCTCACTATGAAAGCCCAATGAAGAGAAGTTTCTCAAAAAATTGATCATTTTAGCCTAACAGATATAGGATTTCTCATCCAAGTGTCCAGTTCTTCTAAAATTACCAAGGGAAAAAAAGACACAGTTGGCTTGACGCAAGATCCCTGTTTGAAACAAGTCTCGCAACTAATTAAAGGAAAGAAGCAACGCACAGACAGACTAATGATAAAAGGAACGCGTTTGATCGATCAAAGACCAAAAAAGGGTAAAGAGAAAGGGTGCCTGACCGCAGATCTTAATTGGGGCCTCGAGCTCGAGGAGATTGGGCTGCTGGAGAAAGATGTCGCGGGAGACCAGGCAAAGCTGGCGGATCTCGGCCTCGGAAAGCTGAACCTGCTTCCCGGGACGGGCCGTCCGCACCTCGAGCAACCGGCGAATGATGTCGTCCAGTATCCCAGGGTCCATCCCGTGGCCTTGCTGCATCGCCATCCTCAGCCAAAAAAAAATAATCGAGTCTTGATAGCCGAGTTGCCGATCGGAAACCCTATAAAGTGGAGGGACTCGGAGGCTTGTCAGTCCCTATCCAGTTTCCAGAGAAGGCGGACTTCTCTTGTTGCCCACTCGGTGGCTTGTCGTGCAGCGAGGTTTGGGGGAGGAGACGAAAATGGCGCACAGTGGCAAATGGAAAATACTTAAAATAATGGAAAAAAAAAAAAAAGGATCAGATCGATCGAGGTCGAGGCTGCAACTCCGATGCGGCGGAGGAGCCCATGATGAACACTCGAGGAAGTTCTTGTGAGTTGTGCTAATGGCGTCCGCCCCCTTTGCCTTTCCTCCTTGGTGGGCTATCTGTCCCTGCGCGGGATTAATGTGCAAACGACGTACAGCCCAGCAAGGCCCACTTTGGATACCGATGCCTACCATTATTATAGGCTACAAGTCCGTTTGTCCCTTTGATTTGAAATTAAAATCAAAATTATCCTATTTTTTGACCGATTTAATATTAAAATATTAAAAAAATCAGATTAATAATGTATTTTTTTATTTTAAAAAATTAAATTATCATATTATTTTTATTTAATATTTTTATTTAAATTTCAATAAGTAATATATTTAAAGACATAATGATTTAAAAAAATTATATATTTTATTAATTAGACTAGTATTCAAATATTAAAATATTAATTAAATTATTTTTTATATTTTAATTTTGATTTTAAAATTGAACTTAATCTTGATTTCGAATCAAAGAGGATTCAGATGAACAAATCCATAACATCCTTAATCTTGAGGTGGGCTATTATTAAGTGAAGCATATAATTGACTAAAACAAACCTGATTTAGCCGCTGTGATTATAAGACGAAGAAGGAACGACTCTTCAAAGTTGAAAAAGGGATACGTTTCCCGTGTGCTCCACGTCTTCGAGATGTCCGAGACTCGACGATGTTGAGCGTCTCCTCCCGGTCTCCAACATGTATTCTGATTCTTAGTCCGCCAAAGCTACTGAGGCAAAGCTGCTGACCATGTTCTTTCTAGCTATTATTGTGGATGCAATGTGCTCCAAACAACGTGTGGCGAATGGAATCTGCGGGGCACAATTCTTCTTGTAACTGATGGAATCATTGGCAGGTAGAGCACGATCAAACGATGAATGTGTTAAGCCCGGTGGGTCCCTGGGGCAGTGGGCAGGGGGTAAGATTTGTGATTAACAGTAATTATTTTAATATAATAAAATATAAAAATTGAGATTGAATTAAATATAATAATTATCATAAATCCAACAATGAGTCTTTTTTCAAGGAGTTGGAGAATCACAGACATTTAGAGATAATATCATATTAGGTCAGGGTATCGCTGGCTCGCTAAACTTAACAAGTTGATTTCACCAAAAAGGTAAAACTGAAAAAAAAAATCAAATTGACAAGATGCATTTCTCTTTAAATATGTTCGTTGTTATAAATAAGTTATAGGTTAAAATTTAGTTCTACATTAAAAGAATACAAGACTAATTTATACTTTATTTCTTAGAACGAATTTTTTAATTTAATTTGAAATATAAAGGAAAAATAAGAAGAACATTCAAATTCGATAAATTTAACTTAAAATTTGATAAATTAAATAATTATATATTACATATATATAATTATTTATTTTATCAAATGATAATATTTAGTATTTTGTATGTGTACAAACTAAGTTTATGTATTTAATTTTATTTTTTGAAGAAAATTGAAAAGATATTTAAAGATAGTTGTATATGTCTCAAAAATGTGTAATATAACTAATTTTAATAATCATATTATAGCTTATAAATATACAAGTATATCCCCTCTTATTATACACAATTATCTATGATTACTTCTCATATTCAATCTCCATAAAATCCTTTGAAGAGACTTTAGAAATTATTATTTATAGACTTCTAAATTTTATTGTATTCTAAAGAAGTATTGCCATAACCTTATAATAATAAATATATTAATGAGAATAATTAATTTTTAAAAAATAATAATATTTTATATCTCAAAAATCTTGTCAAATATTCACTACTTAATGTTCGTGTCTGTGATGAGGTAAGTTGTTCTATTTTGTCTGCGAAAGGGACCGAGAAAATTTTTCACGCGAATGGCAGGCACTGACCAGTATTTAGAGTTTGCCTGAATATGATTTCATTTCTTCGCAGCCCTTTGGATAGCATATATGCTAAGTATTTAGAGTTTGATTCTCATCAGAAGAACTCGAATCAACTTCAACATGCTGATATGAGTGACTCCCACCCAACTTAAAACTCATCGAACACCAGTCGGATCGGATATTCCACGCCCTTTCTGTTCTGTCGTGTCGTACACCTGTCGCCGGTGTTCGACCGAGTGGCCTTGCGCCCGCACAAGAACGCATATGGCGTTTATCTGTTTATGCCCGAAAATATAAACAAGAAAAAATAAAAATTCAATCCACTGGAGAAGAAGCAGAGGTGGCAAGAAAAAAAAAAAACAGGAATTTTTGTATGGGATCCAAATAGAATATTTAATAATAATAATAATAAATATTACCAAAAAAAAAAAACGAAACAAATAAAGGGAAAGAGGATTATGAGGGATTTTGTTTACATGCATACGGTTGCGGAGAAAGAAGACGAGTCGATGGAGGTCTATAGATAGCAGGCACATGGGGTCAGAGGAGAACATCGGACATTTGCTTTTTCATGTGCCTTGTTCTTTTAATCTTGTGTTGCTCTTATCGTCGCTTTCTTTGTGAGAACCGAGAGAGACTGAGAGGTGAGTTTTGTTTGTTGTGAGTCAATGGAGAACAAGAAGCCTATCGGTTTGTATTCCTCTTCTTCGATTGCCGATGAGCTTTTCCGGCGGAAGGACGCCAACAAGCCCACGCCTTCTGGGTTCTTCCGCTCTGTCTTACCTGCCCCGTCATCATCGGTACTTCATTCTTCCTCCTTTTCAACTCGCATGGCAATGGCTTAGATTTGGTCATGAAGTGAGAAAGACGGTGTAGAAGGATGGCTCCTCGCGTAGTCTTATTTTTTCCAACATGCAAATGTAAAGGATAATGGGATCGTCCTATCTTCTATGCAGGAGTCGCTTGTCCTTTGATCTATTTCTTTTTGATCGTGTGCCTTCTCTCTTATAGTCAATGAACGTATGCTCCTTTGTGTTATTGCTGTGTTAAGCCAAAGAAATCAATTTTCTACTTTGCAGTCCGATGTCTTTGGATCATCAAAAAAGCACTGGGCTGAGGGTTAAACTCGGGAATCGCAGACCAAAACTGCAGGTTCTTATGCGTGTTCTTCTTTCAGCTCGTAAGAAACTATGACCTTGTGTTTACCCTGAGTTCTTGCCTTAAGCTTCTTCTCGGTTATATAAATTACTCGTAACAGTAGTCCTTCCTTTCGATGCCTGGTTATTTTTTAAAAATTTTTAAAATGAGAAAAATTATATATATTAAAAGTATTAAAAGAATTTTTTTTGGGATGGTTTAGCGGCAGTTGGCTCTTGGTGATCTGCTGCTTTCGTGGATGTTTTTACTGTTGATGATTCCCCCCGATTTGATACCGCCTTCTCAGCAATAAGAATTTCAAAAATTTTAGTTTCAACCTGTCACTTTGCCAACATTGTTAACATGCATTATAACAACTTATCCTTTTCCTCTTTCTGAAGAAAAGAACATTGCTTTGCCTTACAGGCAAGAAAATCCTTTTCACTTTTGAAAGGACCTTTAACAGCGAAGACAAATGTTTTTCAGATTACAATTCAAACGTCAGCACAAACAAAGTTCACAACATATCGAACAAAGAAAGATATTTTGCTGAAAGCAATAGACACTTGTAACCCAAGCTCGTCTTTGTATTATTGTGACCAAGACATCTGCTCCCAACATTTCATCTACGCAGACCTACGACTCTCAATACACTCTGAATTGCATGTAAGAAGCTGCTATTTTAATGTGATTCCAAAGTTCAAATTTAGACTTTCATGTGACCGGGGCTGTTATGAACTCGGACAGAACATAAAGAACGGCGAAGATGATCTGGACAACTCTGACATGAATTCAATAGGCAATCGGGATCCAAGTATCATGGTATAGGGACAATTCATACTCCTTATAGCTCGGAATTATGGGATGTTTTATCTCGGATGGCTCAGTTTGTGTTTTGTTTTTACATTCAACTTTGACCATTCTTTGATTCAGCCAATTTAACCTCGCTGTTATGTTAAACTTTTGTAACTCGGTATTCTATAAAATTTTAACTCAAATTCGTTAGTTCGTGATTTACTTTCGGATCTAAATTTTAGTGATTTTTTCGACTGGACTAATTGATTTTGGGATATATATATTCGTTGTTTTATCTTCCGTGGTCTGCCACAGGACTACTCGATCGAGTTGACAAATGAACAAACAAACAAGAGAGCAGAAGGAAAGCCATTAACAATCAGAAGGAAACCTCATATCCATATAATTAACCAGGACTAACGAGCTCGGTTGCGTCTTAGATTGTAATGAGAATCTTGGCACAGACCGTCAACCTCCTGGTAATAGACAAGTTACGGGATGCGTACAAGAAATACATTGCACCGGACGAGGACAAGCATCTGTCGATGGTTTTACTGTCTTTCCATTAAGATTTCATAAACGACGTGTCGGCTCGATTGATAAGCACGACTGCACGGAACTTGTATTTTTATCCAATTACATATTCTGTTTACCTACGGAGAAAGATATTCTTAGCAGAATGGTCTCTCCTTCATTTTCTCGAATCGTGTTTGCTCTGGTTTTTTTTTTTTTTTCCCATTTATTTGTAAAAGCTGATAGCTCTTGTACTACTCGGTACTATTATTTATTCGTGCATTAATGAATGCAATTCTGGTGAAATTGCAACAGACAGCAGAACGGGACAAACCATTCCCGGCGGGTCCCCGAGAATCGAAGAACAGGATAAAAAAGCTTCGTTCGGGCGGTGAGAGGACTTCATCGTGCTCCTTTCTTTGTGATTTCGGTGTGTTGGGAACGGAGGAAGGGAACTTCGTGATGAGTCAGTCTCAAGAGACGCTTTCTCAAAGCTCGTCATGTTTGTCGCGACCTGGGACCTTGGCTTGTCAAAAATAAAGACGGGTTTTTCTCATTGCTGGCCCAAATATATTTTTAATTGAATTTTAATTTGAAATTTTACCTGAGTTAATTAAATTTAGTTAATATTATTATTTATATGAAAATAGTATTTAATATTATAAAAAAATTAAATTGTTTTTTTAGTCGAAGGATTATATGAGTAATAATTGTGATAAAGATATATTTTTGAATTGCTTCATTTTAGTATATATCAATTATTTTTTATGTTTTATGATTTTTGATATTATTGTATTATCTGATTAATAATTTGTTCAGTATATAATTTATATTATGTGTATTTTGACATCAAAATCAAATCAAAAGAAAAATTTTATTAAATGTCTCTAATTGTATCTATACTCTAATTATGTGGAATAGTATTGCCGGTTAGAAAAAATTCTAATAATATTGATATATATATATATATATAATGGATTGATTTCGATCATATGATTTGACATGATCTTAGGTAGTATTTGTGTGACCTAATTGTTAAGTGTGACATTTTGTATTCTAACTTTTTAAGTGTTATGTGTGCAACTCCGTCACTAAAATTAAGTATGTGATAATTTTGAAGACTAAAACATATTTCAAATTAGAAAGTAAATTATTTTAGAAATTCTAAATAAGATGAAAATAGCTTTACTATTTGGTCAAATATATTAAGTCTCGATTAGATTTATTTTATCATTATATAATTTTAAAATATGTGCGTAATTTAATTTTAAAATCTAAATTATATATATATATATTTAGTTAGCATTAAGAAATTTAGTCAAATCTACTCTGTTGCATAATTAGAGGAGTTATACTTTAGGTTAATTAAGATTTATATAAATTTATACTTTTAAAATTTAAGATTTTACTCTCATATAATTTAAAAAATTATTGATATTAATTATGAGATATTATTTTTGTGTAAGTATGTGTAAATATAGTTGTATATATTTACACATTGGCCCTTACGCACCGAATTCCCAAAATTTTAATTTAGAGCATGACAATATTATCTGCCATACGCTAGCACAAGCTTTCTTTATATACCTCCTATATTTATTTTAAGAAAATGTGTAATAAATGTAAAACACGAAATAGTTGTTAAAAAGAGAAAAAACAGGCGTAATCTTCAAATCTAACAAATGGGAGTCATCCAGATCGCTCAATTCCGACGGAAGAAGTCGTGGTTGCGGGCAATAATTAGTCCGGGTGCGGTAGAGAAGAAGACCTTCCGCCCGATTTTGACTGGAACGAGTCCGGATTTGATGGTACAACCGAGCCAAGCCCATTCATTTCATTCTCTGCCGAATCAAACACACCAAGCCACCCAGATTTTTGGTTTTTTTTTTTTTTTTTTTTTTTTTGAAAAAATAATTTAATTGGTTCTGTCGTTTCCCGCCGCTTCCTTCCAAGCTGCTGTCCGTTTCGGCAGGAGCACGCTCCCACCACCCGCCTTCTCCCGCTCTCTCTCCCTCTCATTTTTCTAATTGACACTTACTAAATTGTATTTTCGCGGGAACAAAAAGTTTTAACTGGATTTTACGAGGGAATTGACGTCCGTTAACGTCTGGCGCGCTACCCGAAGAAAATCCATCGCATCCAAATGAAGACACAGACGGACCGACGTTAAAGTAGATGGAGGTAGATGCCGAATTTTGAATTGTCATCGCTCGAGTGGGGACCACCCTTGCCGAAAACTAGAAAGCAACGGTTAGGCGATTTTCCCGTGAGAATCTCTCGGGGACGCCACGTCACCAACTACAGATTCAGATTCCAAGGCCAGGTGGGGGAGGTCCGCTCACCTTCTCCTCGCTGCCAAGCATCCGTGACCTGTGTCCGCACTGAGCCATTCGGGAGCAGACACCCTTTCGGAATCCGAATTAAAATCAAAATTAAAATTAATAAAATTAATATTTTTTTAATCAAAATTTAAAGTTTAAAAAATTATTTAATTTTTTTAATAATAATTTAATTTAATAATAATATAAAATAAGTAATAATTAATTTTATAAAAAAATAATTCTAAAAAAACTAATATCAATTCTAATTTTAAATCAAACGGTATTTCAGATCCGTTTATTTATTAATAGATTAGTACTAAAATTAGTTTATTCGTAATTGAATTAGTATTCAAATATTAAGAAATTAATTTGACTAATATTTTATTATTTTTTATTTAAAAAATTATTTTATTATAATTCAAATTCCAAAAAGTGGAGTAACAAATGGCAAGGTAAAATAATTCATAATAATTTTATATCTCCGAGATCCTATCACAGGATTCGGTATTCTCACAGACAGGTGACCACACCGAATAAGTACTTTTAAATTAGAAAAAGATTCGGGTCCCATTTTGAAAAATCAAAATTGATAATAGGAGTTTTTTAGCCAGTGAAATTTTTTTTAAAAAAAATATATTTTCCGTCCGTGGTTGAGTATTTTCTTACCAATTGCTAATTCACTCTCAGTAAAGTTTTCCATAACTTCTTCTCGGAACGGGTTAACTTGGATAAATAGACGGTAACTGTTTTTAGAGTAAATTTCAACGAGAAGTCGGGCAAAATCTTACTATTTCGGTAAAGCGGCGGACACGTGCTACTTTCTGACCGCGATGGACAGCAAGTGTAATGACTGAAAAATGAAAGACGCAATAGAAACCGCCTATCAAGTTAATTAGAGTTTTAATTGCGAAATAAAAATATTTTTCAACTCTCGTAAAAATATTTTTCAAAAAATTAAAATAATTTTTTCTATCCGAACATGTTCTTATTTATTTATTTTTTCTTTCTCTGTCCTCATTTATTTAATTTTATTTAATTTTAAACTTTTGTTAATACTCGTTTGATTTGCTCCTCTGCGATAAACACGGCCAACCCTGCGCCCAAGACTGCGCTTCTCTCGACGTTCCACCGATATTCTCTCGCTTCTTTCCCCTTCTTTCTCCTTCTCTTCGTCCTTTTTCGGAGGGGCCTGAGAGACACTGCAGAACAGCAGAGAAGACGAAGAAGGGTACCACCCTCCGCCAACTGCCGCTGAGCAATTATTATTACGTGTTTCTCCCCCGGCCAGCAGAATATCATCCACGTCTGCTTTGCTTCTACTTCCTCTTCCTATTTTTAGCTTTCTTTCTCGCCAAATCAAATCGATTTTCCTCTTTCTCTTTTGCTTAATCCCTCGTCTCTGCTTGCTCAGAGATGGCCGACCGCTTCACCGACGGCGTTTTCTGGCTTCCCACCGCCTTCCTGGATGACGAGGAGGACGACGACCTATTCATAGAGAGCGAGCCGGAGACAAAAGGAAACACGCCGGTGTGTGCTAGATCTTCTTTCCCCGGTGAGATCAAGAACGGTCCGTGTTCAGATCTGAACTTGCCGACGGACATCTGGACCGAGATAGAGCGAGGAAAGGAGGACTACCTTTCCGGGCTCAGCTGTCAGATGGATCAGTCTTTCCTTGACGTCGACGAAGATACCGCTGCTTTCCCTGGATCCAACCCTAAGGTCTTCACCTCTTCCTGCCGTGGTTTTGTCATCCTCCTTCTGCCTTTATCTTTTTGTTTTTGGATCGCCTTTCATCTTATGAGCTTTGTTTTCTCTGCATATGTCTTGCAGGTCATGGCGGGTTCGCCTCAGTCGACGCTGTGTGCCTTAGAAGGGTGGTCCGTCTCGAGCAGGGGGAGCCCCAACGGCCCCTCGCAGGTGTCCTCCCCGCAGAGAACTCCCTCTGCGAGGCCTGACTCCGCTTCTTCTGATCTACTGAATCTTGCTGCGGAGCAAGTGATGCGCATGAGACTGGAGGACCAAGAGAAGCAGAACCGGCTTCAGGGGCGTGGAATTTTGGCAACTCCAAAAAACCCTTCTCCTCCGTCGGCCTCTATCTCTAAGTTGCAGGCTGCTGGCTACTACGAGAACCGCATCTCCATCTCTTCCCTGCAGCAGCTTGAGGTACCTATCCTATTATCATCTTCCATTTAGACCCTTTTTTTTTTTTCCAGTATTCTCTCCCTAAGTGTGATTTTCAAGTTTCAGAAACGACGGATTTGCGTTTTTTTTTTTTTTTTTCTGTTTTAGTTTGAAAGACTGAAGCATGAACAGTTGATTAAGCAGCAGCTTTCAGCTGCATGGGCCAAGCACAACAGATCTAGAGGCAGCCGGGGGGGCTATATGGAGCGTGGCTGCAGCCGCCAACTCGGGCTGCCTTCCTCTGCTTGGCCAGCTTTGCAACAACAGCAACAACAACCCCAGCCGGGATCTGGGATGAGAGCTATCTTCCTCGACGCGTCGAGGAAAGCATCAACTGGAACTGGTGTGTTCTTGCCTCGCCGATCTGGGAGTACCAGTGAGACAAAAAAGAAGCCAGGTAGCGGCTATAGCATTTTTTACTGTTTCAGTTTTTTCTACTCTGTTTTCGGTCTTTTGTAGCTCAAATATTACATGAGTCTCTTTATTATGAAGATTTGAACACTTGACAATAATTGGAATACTGACCGTTTGCGTGAATGCCAGGCTGTTCGACGGTGCTACTTCCCGCGAGAGTGGTGCAGGCCCTGAATCTAAATCTGGACGAGTTGAATGCTAATTCTCGCTTCTGCGTTGGTTATGTGGTGGACCACAGTAAGCCCCCACCACCCTTTACCTGTTTTTTAATTGTACGTTTATATTCAAACTCTGGTGTGACTTTTGTACAGGTATGGCTGGCAATGCTGCACAGTCAAAGCGGAACCACCACCGTCGTCCGCCTGCTGCTGATGCGCTGCACAACACCAGTTTGCCTCCGGAGTGGACTTATTAATGCTGTCTGCTAGTATTTTTTTTAACTAATTGTAGGGTTTACTAACAAGATTATGGGTCGATAGTAGGAAATGATTAGGAAGACTGATGGTGTGTAGTTGGAGAATTGTTTTTTGATAGTAAAGACTGGAATGCTGTGGTTGTATTTTTGGTTGAGGAAGAATGGACTGGGCGAAAACAGAGTAAAATCTGTTGTTTTTTTTTTCATGGGAAAAGGGGTAGCAGGGACCAAATCTTAGGTGTGTTTCAGCGGAGGATGATCTGCAGTGTCGGTGCAGTTTTGCAATAAGAAGCTTGAAGCCCATCTAGGCCTGAGCCATGGCACCCTCACCCAACTCCTCTGCACATTTTGTTTTATGTGATTTCAGTATTGGGCTCTGGTATAGGTAGTGTGTCAAAGACCCTCAGCCTCTTCTCTCGGAATAATCAAATTACAGGGTTTTTTAGTGTGTTTTCGTGTGTTTTGGCTTGTGTTTTTCAGGGTATATGAATGTGGGTGAGTATTAGAAGAATATATGCAAATCCTATCAATTTATCCAAGTGGAAGTTATTGCGGTGAACATTGCAGCATTGCTCATATTTTATTCGCTATTTCAATTCCGTATATAATGCTGGTACTTGCTTGGCCAATTTATAGTAGCTGATTTCGGACTGAGGTTTGCTATGTGACATTGGGAACTGCTCTTTTTTTTCTTTTTTTTGAAAAAATTTTGCGCTTTGCCATTCGCATTCTAATATGTACGGGAATTGTCTCATTTAATTAAGATTTTGGAAATCAGTCTCTGCCCTCTGGCTGTGCGTTGGAGTCTGGGTGGATGCGTCCGCTGCACGCCTACTCCGTCGCTGTGATTTGCGGTTGAACCGTATCTGCGGGAATTATAGTTTGTTTGCATGTTTGCTTAGACGCGAAGGAAAGTGGGAAACCCGCTGGATTCTCTACCCTAGGGAACTCTTGTTATTGAATATGCGCTTAGCTTTATTACTTCTCAGGAGGGAAGGTAGTATTCTCTCCCAAAGCGAAGTTACTGATTGCTAATTGACATGATCTTTTTTATGTCCTGATCCTGTATCAGGTCTCTACAATACAAAGTTTGATAGTTCTGACTTCCACAAAAATATGTATCATGAGTATCCGTCATTCTATAGTGTGCTATCAGAGTCATCTATATTAAGTGCTGCAACCTTGGCTGGTCCAACTTTAAAAACAGGGGCCTGAACCCTGCTACTCGGATGTGGACTCTTCGCCGATATGCTGCAGCCTTCCTTGTCCTCTTTCAAATCACTCGGAGGCAAGAAGCAGTCCATGGAAAGGCCCCATATGTTGAAATCCACCTCCTCAACAGTCCATATCTCCTCCATGCGAGTCCATGTGTGCTCATCCTTGGCATCCCCAAATCGAAACAGTGAGACATTGGTCTTTCCAGCATGTGCGATGTTAATGCCGTCCATTGGCCGATAGTCTTTGATCGTTGATTCCATGGTTGTCTCCCAATAGACGTTCTTATCACTTCCCGTTTTGATCCGGAGGAGATTGGAGCCTTGTAGCTGGACGAGTAGGCCGCTTTTTTGGCTAAAGTAACCCCAGATGGTGTGTCTGACGATCTGCAAGTTGTTGCTGCTCCTAGCTCGCAAAGATGATGCCTCGGCATCGAGCCTTAGGACAAAGCAATCTTCACCATTTATCATCTTCTCTCCAATGCAGATGGAGTTGGAAAACAAGTTCGCTGTAGATCTTGGATCAAGACCCTGTCGTGGATAATTGAAAATTGAAGTCAAATCAACTAATTGGTTTTCTCGCTGTAACTAATATAAGCAAAGATACGTCCGAGTGATTAGTCTTCTGCACGCCATTTCATTTGAAATTAAAATCAAATTTAAACTCAATATTAATATTAAAATAAAAAAATCCGATCAATTTTTTAAAATTTAAATGTTAGTCTGATTAGTGAATAATTTAAATTTTTTTTAAACCTTTATATTTTTTGATATATTATTTATTGAAATTTAAATAAATAAATATAAGAGTAATATAATAATTTATTTTTTAAAATAATATAAAAATAATATGATTATTTTTTTAGTATTTGCATGATAAGTTAATTATTCTGATTTTGATTTCGAACAAAAGGCACCCCTAATTCACATGGTTTCAAGTTGTGGCTGATTGCTCTTGTTTTGCTTCTCAACAAGGAAATACTATTTGTTATGCAAATTTATGTCTAGTTGTTCATGATCAGGGACATATCTGATCAAAGTTTCTGCAAATGATGGGAGTTTTTTTTTTTGTTTTTTTACCAAGTTCGCTCATTAAATTCATTCTTTTGCTAGTCATGCGAAGGGAATTTTGTTGGTTGGGAAGAAAAGGGGAATACAGTAAGATCACAGTGAATGTGAACCTGTAGAGATCGACGAAGAGGTCTCGGTGGTCCTCTGGAGGCGTGTGATTGGTGCCAGGGCGTCTGCCTCCAGGCCACTTTGCCATCGCTGCCTGCGGTGATTTTGCATCCAGACAGCACAAGCTCCAGGCACCACAGGTCTGGCTTCTTCTGCCATAGCACAAACCCACCCATCTCACTACCTCCCCTGGCTCCTTTCTTATTATTTCCAGTGTTGGTGTTGCTTCCTGAGTGTTGTTCTGATGCCATCATCTTGACCTTGCCTATAGCGTACATACTTCCTATCGAATTCAAGGCCGCCTCCCCACCGGCTGCAGCAATATATTGCTGCACTATATACTTTGCCATTGAGACCCCCTACAAACCAACGATCAGATATTTGAAACAAATAGCGTTTTTCGCTGCAAAAAATATTGGAGGTTGTATTTGGACATGGAACAGTTTCTTACGATCGGGTGCTCCGTGATATCACCGTTGATGATTGTCTTATGAGCTTGGACAGGAAGTGGTACGAGTGGTGCCCCGGTGACACCAAGCAGGAGCTGCAGCTGGGCATTCCTCCCAACGGTAGATGGTATCCCACGGTCAACATGGGATCGCATCCAGGACACCATTCTGGCGCACCACGACCTGCTGTTCTTGGAGTTGCCATAGGACGAGAGCATCTCTTCGGGTATTGGGACTTCGAGGACTGTGTCTAGACCATCTTCATGGTCCAGGTTTGGCAAGAGCTTCCACATGGAAATGAAGAAAGCGGCAAGAAATTGAAGCCTCTCCGGCTTTCTTTCTCTCTTTGTTCCCCTGATTCCGTCTCCTTCTCTCTTTGGTTTGTGAGAAACAAACTACTTCAAAATGACTTGGGGCAGGAGGGAGGGTAATACCATAATAAGATGGAGATATTGATGGCCCGCGGAGACGCGGGCGGCCCCTGTGCTTGTAGCAGCAGTCTTCTTTGTTCGTGGTGGCACGCATTCGCTTCACATTGTTTTCAATTCAAATCTTCCTCTGCTTTCAATGTTTTGAAGTTTTGCTTTTCAACGACTAACCAGTGACTTTAGACGCATATAGCTGACATTGAGAAGCCCGTCGTAAAGTCTCATGCTCAATGAAGTTGGGAATGATGGTGAATCCGACGGTGGTCCCGCGCTGTCGGGGTTGTTGCAATTCTCGTTGCCTTTTGGATTGCTACGGTTAAATTAATCTACGAGTCATCCTCTTCGTTAATAAATGGATAGCATTTGTTTGAGACGAATAGGGACACCTCCAGCATTATCGGTTGGCGAAATTAATCGGAAGTAAAATCAATTTTACTCAAATTCCGTATTTGTTTACCCAAAAATAATTTTATTTAACATAAATTTGATAATATATCGAGGTCAGCCAGTAGAGTCAAGAAATCACCATAATTTAGGTCTAAAACTAAGTCATGAATCAATAAATTCGAAATAAAATTATCTAAAACATCAAGCTATGGAAATTTGGGCTTGATTCCACATGGAGACTAAGCGACCGAATCAAAGAATAATAAAAATGAGTATAAATTAAATTGTCTAAAAATAAAATATTCTCTAGTTCGGAGTTGTGGGAAGCACGTATTGTCTCTATGCCATGGTATTCGGATCTCAAAATTATCAGAGTTGTGCTTGCGCTGAGATTTCCTTATGTTCAAATAACTCAGCATTCAAGTAATAAGAGATAGACTAATCCTCGTATCCAAACTAAAGAATAAATTCTAAAAGATTTCAGATTCAAAATCATCCGTTATGAAAAATATCAATTAGGATTATGACATTAAATATTACGAAATTTACATACACTTCATACTCCAAAAATAATATAATTTCCAAAATAGTAAAAGAGAATATTTAATTATCCATTCCACCTTTTGTTATTAATTTTTATCTTAATTTAAGCATCGAAATTGTTGAAGAGTTGCTCGTAGTATTTATAATGATTTTTATTTTTATTTTTTTTTACATAAGAGGACGGGAGAGTGACCTAACAGATTGGATTCACGGGAAGCTACAGGGCCAAAGTTAATTTAAAATCAGACTTTATCAACGAAAATAAATAAAAATTTGACAAGCAAAATTATTTTGTTAAATGAAAGTAGGTAAAAGTAATTGTCCATTTTTAATATTTGTTTGATAGAAAATAACTTGTAAAAGTGATGATGTATTTTTCGAACGCTTATATTTCAGAAATTCAAAATAAATTAGGATTTGTTTTCAACCAAAATCACTTTTGAGAGGATAAATTAAATAAAAGTTATTCTGTATAAGAAAAAAAAAACCATTTTTAATCACTTATAAAAGTGCATTAATAGCACGGAGAAGTCGCATTTTCACAGATTGGCCTACATTAAACAACTAATTTGAATTCGGTCGTCTAGAAATTGTTGGATCTCTCAGTGGTCGAAGGGACCCACTGTCGAGAGAAATCTATGTGGGCATGCCATCTTTGACCGCAAAAGGGCCAACAATGCTCAATGCTTCTCTAGAAGTCTGGAAACCAAACATCGTCACTGAGTCGATTAGCGGCGGCCGGCGGAGAGAGTAGAGTAGGGCCCACCCTCTCCGGCGGCTGCCTCGCTGGTCCTTCCGATTGAAACAACGAGAGCAAACGCGAAATAAGAAATAGTGATCATCAGTAGAAACTAATTTTTTATTTAATCTTAATTTTAAACTTAATATTAACTTTAATTTCGAACCAAAGAATCCCTGCGAGACTGAGCGAGCGATCGAGTCATCCCACAACTAGAAAAGCTACCCCAACTGTCAGGCTCTCGCTGAGCAGCTGCTGCTGCTGCTTCCTCGTCAGCGTGTCTCATCACGCGCTTTACATATTCGACTTAAACCGACAAGCGGCGGCAGACCAACGGCCAACAAGGGGAGAAGGTGGGAGGGGGTGGCAGGCCGTTCTCCTCGTTATAATAATAATAATAGTAGATTCGTTTTGGGTGGTTCATCGGATTTCTTTAAACTAAGATTTTCGATTTCGATTTCGGTTTCGGTTTCGGGACCGGCCGTGCAACAACATCCTCCGAGGCCGGACCATCCGTGATCCATCATCCCCTTTGCTTCCTATTCCCTCTTACAGGCCCCACCAGCTGCACCAAGAACAACAAGAAGACGACATCTCCCCGCAAACTTCGCATCTCTGCAACTTCAATCACCTGCTTGCTTTTAAAAGGTCGCAGTAAATTTGACTGCGAACTGACTGATTGGAATACGAGAGGACGAAACCCCGCGGCAGAATTGTTAATAAATCCAACTACATGGTTCCTTTCTGACGAGGAATTCGGCATATTAGGTTCAAACTTGAAATTTGAAAAATTTAAAATTCCTCTCGCTTAGTCTCCTCGCCGTCTCCCATCGATTGGAAGCCGTGCCTGCGCTCTCCCCCTCGTAGCTTGCCCGCCGCTTTGGACCTCCCACACCGCGCGATCCGAGGTCGAACCAGGGCATTTTTTTTTTTCTTTTTTTGTAATTTTTATACGTCTTCCGGGATGACGAAGCGGAAGCACTGCTGTTGTTCTTGAGAATTCACTGATCACGCTCAGCCGAGTTGACCATGTACTACATTGCTCGCGAGACCACCAAGGTTTCTGCTTCTCTTATCTGATTTTGTTTGCTTTCTCCCCGTTTCAATCTCGGCGCTCGCTCATCGATCTGCCTCATATTTCTTCAGCTATGGAAGAGAGTTTGCTCGGAGACAGCAGTAGAATGGAAGCTTCTCAAAGAGAAGTGGAAATTACTGCTCGCTGGTCTTGTTTTCCAGGTATTCCCCTGTCTCTACGATATTATCTCACTTCAAAGGGTTTGGATTCTCAGGGATCTTGATTAATTCGGCCTCGCGAACAACCTCCCCAGCATGGTATTTTGGGGGGTGCCGCTCTTGATAGCATCGTCTGGGTGGATCGATACCATCCGTTCTCAATCTTTGTGGTTCAAACTTCAAACATAACTGGCAAACTCGAGTTTTTTTTTTTTTTTTTTTCCTTTTTAGGTTAAACAACAGTTGTTTAAATTCCGATTTAGCAATTGAAGCGAACTGCCAAATCTACCTTTTTTATCTCGAAGCCCCAACTAGACATCCCACTTGATCTCATCAGCTGCAGGAACTTGCGAAACTTTTCACATATTCTGTCTTGGTTAATCGCAATATTTTGTCTTAGAGACTCCTGCCACACTTTTGCTCATTCACAGTATATCCATGGGCTTGCTGCTCGGGGAGTTCATTATCTTCATCAGCCGGGGCCTGTTCTCCAAGATGTTGGGTTCATGATTCTTCCGGTTTGTGCTATATTTTCCTGCATCTAAAACTTTCATCCATTTTTTATCTGCAGCCCAAGGATATATCACTTCCAAGTGGTAACTTAACGCCTTTTTCTTGCTATTGCTTTCAGGAAATTGGAAAGGAAAGAGGTCATATTAGCGAGAACACTTTTGCCATTGTCTTCTTCTCTTTTGTAATTGTATGCTTCTGTATCCTTTCTTCCGTATTGGTTCATTTAAATAAGCATGTGTCACTTGTGTTCTATTTATCCGCCTTATTGTTATTTGCTGCTGTAATTAATGTGAACAATATTTTTAGATTCCTGGAACAAGTATTATTTAGGGTAGTAGACTGATTATTTGCCTAGATCACCATTATTCCAAATTCTAGAGCTGATAGTTTTAGTTTTAATACGAGTGTATGCCTTTCTTCTATGGGGTTGAATTACTCTGGGGAAAGCATTGCTACTGCTTAATTTTGGCAAGTACTCCCAAGTGAAGTTGATAAATATCCCCAACATTAAAGTTTCAGGGTCTGTGCATAATGTCAGAAATGTTGTAGTGGAATTATTTGAAGTTAGATGATTTCAGACTCATGGATCATAAGTACATTAGTCACATGTTCATAATTGTAGTCTATTTGTTTGCAGATATCAGTTTGTATTCTGTGAAGAATTTCACAGTTCAAAAGATTGAGGAATATTAAAGAACATCGGAACATATGAACTGCCAATCATGCTTTTAGCATATCTAATAGGTCTTTATACTAGAGAGCTTTATGTCTATTCGTATCCTGTTATCACACTGGTTGTTATTTTGCTTTTAGAAATTTCAGCAAACATTCTTCCCCATTGTGTCAATGGAGCAACGCCTGTGTGATATGTTTTTCTTTTCCATTAAATAGCGTGATATACCATTTCAGCCATTAGTTTCTTCACCTAGTGGCTTGCCCTTTTATGCTCTTGGGCCACAGTTTTATTCTTTGTGCCTTCTTGCTTATTCTCATGGCTTTGCTTTGAATTAGTTTTATGATCAATGACTGCAGGGTCTGTTTTTGTTCCATGTCTGCATTTTTTTTCAAATGATCTTTATGCTGTTGCAGTGGACTTTTCATCCTTTCATTTATCATAACAAATGCTTCTACACAGTTCTGCTCTGGCGCAGAGTGCTGGCATTTTTAGTGGTAAGTTCATGTGGTATTCGAGTTTCACCGTTAGTATGATTTTTTCTGATGTGGAAGATATTCCCTACAGGCTTGTCAGGCCTTACGGATCATTACATTCTACTCCACGGTGCTTCCTGGTCCTAATTATCATTGCCGGGAGGTAATTTTTATGTGAATTTTTTGAGTGGCTCGAAAAATCCAATACTAGTATTTTTCCTCTTCTTGGAATCTTGCACCTCAGACGTTATAAAATTGATTGCAGCAGATATTCAATTATGTTTTCTTATCTGCAGGGTTCAAAGCTTGCTAGACTGCCGCGACCTGATAGTGTATTGGAAGTTCTTTTCCTTAACTGTAAGTGGTCTCCTTGTATGTTTTAACTGTGTTCGCATGGAATGCATTGTCCTTGACTTTTGTTTTTTGATTCTTGTTTGTAGTTCCTCGAGGAGTCTTTTATGGTTGCGGTGACCTGATATTTTCA
Source organism: Trichopus zeylanicus subsp. travancoricus (assembly GCA_005019695.1). NCBI lineage: Eukaryota > Viridiplantae > Streptophyta > Magnoliopsida > Dioscoreales > Dioscoreaceae > Trichopus > Trichopus zeylanicus. Next base: position 68,620 of record RXID01014828.1, on the reverse strand, counting down.
TCCCACATGATATTTACGTTAGTTTTTGTGCTAACATATCAAAAATATGGCTCTGAAAAGTAAGATATCGTTTGTCTAAAGTCCTTCCCTCTCTTTGCAGTTTATCATTTATTGTTCATGCATTGAGAGTGACATTGCAGACTTGTTTGCAACTGTTAATGATTTTTGAATTTAACATATCTATTTTACTTTTCAAGGTTTATTAAGATGCTTGCATGGTTTACAGCCGTTGTCCAAAGCATTCTTATAATAGCTTCCCGCAAGCATTACACAGTGGATGTTGTTGTTGCATGGTATGACGTAGCTTCTGATGCTGTTTAAATTTTACCAAACACAATTTTGAATTTGCTTTGAGTTTGTCATTGCTTTTCTTTGGTTCAGGTATACCATTAATTTAGTGGTGTTTTTCATCGACAAGAAACTACATGGTTTGTCTGATTGTTTCTTGCCAAATATTTGCCTTAGCATTCTGACCACTTGGATTATATATGAAATATGCTCTTGTATTCCTTTTGTAGAATTGCCAGATAGGAATGGGGGAACCCCACCTTTATTACCAATGAGCACAAAAGGAAAGGACAAGAGATCTACAGAGGAGAACCACAAACTTTTGAATGGGAATTCTGGCGACACTGATGATTGGGTCTGTACACTAGTAAATTTAAGTTCTTTCCATGTTTTTTTCATTATCGTTTATCTTTTGTTTGCTGGCTCTTTCAGTCCTTAGGAGTAGGACATTTGCACTGAGGCATGCATTAGTAAGGTCTTCCCTGTCTAATCCTATTCAGATCTGGTTTGTCCTTGAGGTCCCCTATGGTCTAAACAAGCGTAACTAGATGACTGCTATCTGTCTTTTCTTTTTTAAAAGAAACTTGTGTTGAAGCTAGATGACTACATGAAAAGCCCACATATAGTATGATGTTTTATAAGTGTTAAGAAAAACATCATGGATTGAATGAGGGGCTTAACTTGAAAATACATGGAGATGGTTGGAAGGAGGAAATTCTGTAAGGCGAATAATTGGATGATTTTGATTTTTGAAGGGATGGGTGGAAACAAGTAGTGGTTTAGGCTACCATTTTGAGTGACATAAAAAAGCTAGATATTGATAGTTTCTATAGCTTAAGTTTTGTGTCGGCCAAGCATATTGTACTACAAGTAGTGCGACAAAACTCTTCTCCGACCAGTTAGTCATTTTTTTTATTTAATTTGTTTTTCTCATCTCTTTCAGAGGCAAATAACACAAATGTATGGTAACCATTTGGATAATGGAAGTCACGTCCTTCCTGAGGCTGCAAATGGCACGTAGAACATGCTATATGCTGTTTGCTCAGTTGCTGCATTCTAACAATGGGTCTGAACATGGTGGTTGCTACATCGGGCAAATGTCATCATCGTGGAAAGCATGGACATTTGGAAGTTGTGGTTGTAATTTCTTGCATCAGTGAAATATAAAATTGGCAACGTGCTGCCAATCGCGTGTTGTTTTTGTCCTGAGGAGAGTAATTTTGTTCTGTTGTCCACTGATTGGGAAGTGGATTTAGCATTTGATGTTCAGACACATACCAAGGTGCAGCCCGCTCCAAACTCAGGTGTAAAATGTCCGTGCCGACCTGCCACTGCACAGAACTCTTGACCGTCCATGCTCCTGTGGCCCGGCCCAGTACGAATGTCTGGCCACCAGTGCTGTTATGGGCGTTCCCAGCCCAGCACTCATTTTAACTGGAGGGCCGGCCATTATGGCCTGCAACCTGCCAGGCCTAGTACACCACAGCCCATAATCTGGTGGGTCATGCTGGGCCAGCAGACCCATATCCCACCTGCTGTCCAACCCTAGCAGCATGAAAGATGGCAGGCTTCCTCTGAAAAAATTGAAAATTAAACTGGAAAGAGTTCAAGTATAACCACTTCAGTGCCATCAGGTCCATTGCAACCTTGTAAGGAAGCTACGGGTATGACCATGGAAACATTATTCTCATTTTTCAAATGCGGTCACTGAAGGACAACCAACTCCTTTCAAGCTGATAAGTTTGATTATAATAATTTAGACAAACAAAAAGTAAGAATGCTGGAACAAGTATTTCTCAGTGAATTCATCCCAAAAAACATGCCAAAATCGCCTCTTTAACTGCAGTGGACTGAAAGTTTCACATTGGTGGCCGATTGGAACCAAGGAGCTGTCCTACCAAGTTTGTCACCTGTAAACATTATATCAAGGTCTTTAAAATAACGGCATTTTCCAAATACACAACAAAATTGCATCAAAATGTGCACAAAATTGTACAGAGCCTCTATTCTTCCATGATATAAGTGATTGTGCAACTGTTCCATCTGTTAAATCACAGTTCCTAAGAACTTTGGTTTAAGTACTAAACTGACAGTGCTAATTGACAGGCTTGGCACAATAGAAGCAATAATATTTGGAAAAAGTTCAATTGATCACAGTATGGTGAATACCAGGATTGGTGGCAAAAGGTCATTGGGGCATTGAAAGGTCTCAATTATATCTAAGGTGAAAGTTTAGAACAAATCTCAGCCAATTGTCTCCCCTACCATACTTAACGCTTTTCTTTTCTTTTTTGAGTCTTGAAATATTAAGTGTCTACATCCAAAATCACAAATCAACAAAACCAACTAGCTAAATGAATTAACTTGCCTGCCAATATTTTGAAACACATCGATCAATGCAACTATTTTCTCCCATATTGAGCTCAGGTTCCTTATACCTGTAATGGAAAATTGCAAAATAATTCAAGCTTAAAATGCTTACAATCTCATTAAGCATAAAAAATCATTTCATAAGAGGAATTATGTAGAAGGCCCTTTCATCAGAAAATTTAGCCTAAAAGACCTAGAAAACAGTTTTTCATGTGGCAAAAAAAGTGTAAATCTAGCTCGCCAGCAGGGTGACAATATTTTATGTTACAATATCAATAGGTGATTAGGTTGTGATTTGTCATATGTAGTATGTCAGAATATAATTAGGAGATACATTTGAGCAAGCGTCAAAACATATTATAACACAACTGAAGCAACAAACCTTTTCTCAATACATTTGTCAAAACATGTCTGTGTAAGCCTGCACCAGAAGAAAAAAAGGAAACTGTGATAAACCTGAAGATGAATAGCAACACCAGAGAAAAATGGCATGCCCTATTCTTTGAGTGCTCTCCAACAACTTAATTGCAAACAATGAATCTGAGTTGAGAAGATAGCTATTAAGACATGCAAGTCCTGGATGATTAGAATACAATAGACCTTTTTCCCTAGCTTGCAGAAGATAATATTAGGTTCAAAACTTATTCATGTAAAAAAACAAAGTCAATGCTCCTTCGGAAACGATTAAGGAATATGCATATCGCCAGGTAAAAGTAATAGCATAATCCGAAAAAGGAAAAAGCATAATTGGCATTGTGACCAGACATTAAAGTAGGGTGTGACTAGGGGTGCAAAGGAGCCTAGCCAACTGAGCCCACCTTGGCTTGGCTCGGTTCGGCTCGGCCCCAAAAACAGCCAACTCGAGCTCGGTTCGCTCCGAGATCAAGCTGCTAGAGCTTGGCTCACGGCTCACCTAGAACTCAAATGTGCCAAGCTCGAGCTTGACCGAGCCAAATCTAGTTTTCAAAATTTGATTCTTAATTTTTTTAAAAAATAATTCAAATTAAAATATTTTTAAAAAATTATAAAAATTTACAAAAAATATCAACCACAACATCACAAATTATAATTCGCAAATTCACAATAAAAATATTAAACCTAAAAAATTTATAGATAATGTTAATAATATATATAACCTAAAAAATATGGACATTGAAAAAACCATATTAATAAAATAATATCTAAGTTTAAAAAACTATATCAGCTACAACATCACAATTAAGTAATTAAATATATATTATATAATATATGTTATAGGATATATTTTTAAATTTATATTTTTATATATTTAAAAAATAAGCGAACTCTCCAGTTGAAATCGAGCGAGTCAGAGTCCAACTCAATCTTGGCTAGCTTGATGAATGAGTTGAGCCAAATTTGAGGCAAGCCTGAGCTACTCACAAGCTGCGAGCTAAATTGAAGCCCCTAGATGTGACCAAATAACGAGCAGGAGAGAATAAATACTTTTTAACATGTAAAATGCAAAACCAATGAACTCCAAGAACGTCAGTATAGGATGTCTAAAGCAGGTAAATTTAGGAAATCCATATCGAAAGACCATTTTACCTGTTAAAAAGATCTACTCTGTATTCCATCTCTTTCTCCGCCATCCCAAAGATCTGCATACATAGAGATGAAAATTGGACTGGCAGGCTAAACAAAGAAAGAAAAAAAAAAAACGAATACTTGAATCTGTTGAGTAGCAACTGCGCTCAATCTCCATATTTGTCATACACAGATAACAAAGGACCCACCTGTTCTTTCTCGAGATTTGTGGGCAAATTGTTATTGGACGCCATTGGAATACACCGCACCTGAGCAATCGACAACGACATCAAAATTTAGTAGCTTACAATTCAAAAACATTCACAGATAATGGCTTGACAATAAGAACAGGAGAACCCGACTTAATCACCACTCAGGAAAGAAAAAAGCTTAACAATTTGCGAAACCCAGCAACTATTTCGAAGCATCACTCACTAAAGGTCATCTAATAAGAAAGAAGACGATCGACAACTTATACAGAAGAGATACACCCAACCTAGAGAAAAAAAATAAGGAGGAGCAGCTATTGACTGACTGCTCGCGGTAGGAAGGAAAAAGAAAAGGTTCTCCGGCGGAGGAGAAATACAGGCAGAAACTCTTTTCTAGGGTTTTTGGAGCTGCAGGGAAGGGAGGAGAATCGCGGAGAAGGTTTTGGATTTGATGAGTTGCGATCCCGCTGGACGAGCCCAACTTGCTGCCCAGCCCAACCCCGAATGTCTAGCCCAAGGATTGGGTCGCCAGACACATGAAGAATCTTTGAATTTTAGTAATATTTTGATTGGCCAAGCCTGGCTACACGACCTGGGGCTGGTCGATTATCGTATTTGAGTCACTCGATACAAGTTTTCATTACGAGCGTGTACTGGAATGGAAAAAGTTTTGAAGAAGCATTTTTTTCTGAACCATCCTGTTGCGCTGCATGCTAAATGCCCTAAATATTGACCACCGAGTTTGGCGTGATTTTTTTTTCAAAAAAAAAAAAAGTAAAGGGAAGGCAACAGCCTGTTGCAAATAGAATCGGAACCAAGTCACCAAGCAAGTGATTTGGACGCGTTTGGAGTGATAGCACATGAATTGAAATATTCATCAGATACTGGTTGTTTCCTCCAGTGAAGTGGAATTAGCAGGAGATCACAAGCAAGCACCTTCCAGGCAAAAAGGAATATTGAGGAAGCAATCTCCGTTTGGTGCAGTAGCTGGAACCAAATCATTGCTAGTGAAAGTCCTACCATGCGAGAGAACCTGATCACTAGTATCTGAAATGAAACTAATTCATCGCACCCCATACTATAACACAATCCTTCATCCTCCAATGGCATATCGAAAACACTGGCCCTACTAATTGTGCAAACCACTTTTTGTCCAAGCAATGCTGCTTAACTCTGCAGCCATTAAAGCCAGTTCATGACCTGAAATAGGTGGCAGCTCTCAAAACTCACTAATTCAGGGCCCAATAAAGATCTTCGGAGGTGAACTTCATTTTGAGCTTCACAACAACTGTGCCCACATCTGATTGGCATCTGGGTTTCACTACACAAACTCTCAAACAATTTGCCGTCAAGCACTAGATCTGGTTGCTTGGGACAACTGCGCATCCACTGGAACTGGTTTTGACAATGAAGAACAGCTTGACCCACCCAGTTGACAGCTATATGGTCTGAAGGCACTTAACCTTGCAACTGGCCTGTAAAGATAAGGCAGATCCTTTGATTCAGGAATTTGAGAGTTGTCTGGCATTTGGACCTTGTCTTCAGAATAATTGGAAAGAGTTTCAGTTGAATTCCCCAGTTCTCTTCCTTCAAATGATTTCTGGGAATTGGCATCCTCAACAATAGTTTCTAAAGAAAGCCTCTTTATTTTCTCTAAACTAACATCCTCCAAAACATCACATAATTCAGAGGTGTGATCAAAGAAAAGAAGAAAAAAACTAAAAAATGGAAGAAATGAAATGCCAAAATTTTTCAACCAAAAATAGGAATACCAAAACCTTCAATCTGTCCTGCTGTTCAATTTGGATTTTGCTAATTCATCTTGTGTGATGACAAATACATTTCAAACTCATTCATATGTAAGATGAGAGTATAAGCTCAGAACCTTAAACCCATTTCAGTATAGAAATCTACTGCAGATAATAACCATGAGCAGACATTGATACTCTTTTCTTATTTTCTCTCACTCCTTTTTGAATCACATTATGAATCCCCCATGCAACAAGCTTCTCATATTGATAGATATGGTAGGAGACAATCGATTAGGGACTCAAAATCAATTAACCTTTCCGCGTTTCAGGTATATGCAGGAACAAAATTACAAGGCTATTGCGTGTTTCTGATTGTGAGCATGTCTCGTTCCTACATTTTCTTTCTCATGAAATTCCATATGCAATGGTTCCTGTACTCGTTTCCAAAAGCGTCTTCTTTGAGACATCACAAACAAAATATAGAACACACACACGCAATCTCTCTCTCTGAAAAAACCAATTATCTCAAGATGCACAAGCCTCTAGCCTGATTCTGATATTGGAGTGCTGCCCCATTTTTTTGAATCGCATGCCACTAGAAGAAGATGCATTGTAAAAGCGAAGAAATAGCTACAGAACATAAAGAGCACTTGAAATGAACCACGTTACCAGTGAAGGGCTTGCGCTTGACATGAGGTCGAGCTGGTCACACCAGAGGAGGCGGCACGACTTGCTGGATCGGCCAGGGATCCCCCTCGCGATCAGGGACCAATTCCTGGCGCCAAATTTGCTGACGAGCCGGCTAAGGATGGCCTCCTCCTCCGGAGGCCACGGACCTTTCACTGGATCCTCCGTCGCCGTCGACGTCGGCGCCAGCACCGGATCCTTCAGCAGCGACCGACATCATGCCACTCCCGACTTAATTTGTTTGCGGAGAATCGACAAGTTCCGGCGCGGCGCGGCGCGGCGGCGGAGGCGGCCGGAGAAGGGGAGTGAGCAGCCTCCAATTCCATCGCGGCCTCTTCTGAGCCGAGCTGAAAATCGGGACGAAGACGATGACGTGACACAAAGGGGGCTGAGTTGACGGATGGGTTCTTGGCCACTTCATCCGGAAAGGGCGTTATTTCCAACTTCGGCCTTGATGGGCTGACAAGTGGACAACGTAGTTGGGCTTTGAGAGTGGATCGGGCCTTCCCAGGTTCAGAAAAGGCTGGACCATAGAATAGTGGGCCTGGGCCGAAACCACGACTGATTCCAATCCAGACAATAATGGGCCTGATATCGCTGCTTATTTCCCCACCGTCTTAATTTTTATAGATTTTTTTTTTTTTTTCAAAACAACTATCGCTCGTCTATGATTGATTTTGATCATCGCGGAAGCGACAAGATTAATACCTTGCGCGATCAGCAGGACAAATTCTTGACATCAAATTTCTTCTCTCGTTTTTCCAGTCTTTGGGCCAACTAGAAATGGTAGCAGGACGAGACTACTTAAGAATTCGACAAATATGAATGGTCTATTTCAGAGACGAATATGCATGGTAATAGGCCCCCCGAATCGACAGATGGATATTTTATACGTGGTCAAACCCAGAACGAGAGACAGACAGCTAAGATATACATCTCCCACTAAATGATCAGTTGCTCTACACGCTTATTTAAAACAAATAATCAATAAATAATCATCGACTTCAACGGGTCTTGATTAAATAAATAATTGAGCTTATGTACTTAATCCAGCTTTTCTTTTTCAAATAATACATCTTAATTTAACTTTGTTCCTTGGTTTTCGTCGCTTGGCCCAGAGATCTCCGTTATGACCCCCCTTCAGCGCACATGGCTGATTCTCCCGACGGTGCGAACGTGATGCCAAGTGCCCGAAATATCAAAGTTTAAGCGCTGTGTTCATGGGAGCTAAACTAAAGCATTTGATGGCCATCGAGTCGCAAGTGGAGTCGTTGAAATTTCGGCAGCACGGGGCAAATATTTCCTCAGTCTCAAACTGATGCAGGCACTGTCCTCAATACTTTCTTCTTCTGCAGAAACCAGTACATAATATTTTTATTTTCTATTTTTTAAAGTATTATTGCTGGTCTTCGTTTTGAAATTTCCAGGGAGAGCTTGAGGGTACTGAGCCCTTGTATTTTCCGCTTGCAAAAACTTCTTCTCCTGCCGGCTTTAGAGAAAGTCAGATATCTATTCCAAAGATTTGATAGTTTGCACATCTTAATCACAGGACACTAAACAATGTTGCTCCTGCCCTCGCACGAACACGAGACGAAAGATATATGCTCATCATTTTGAATTGAATATTGCGTCGTGTTCCTATAAATATGCGAATGTTTTAGGAGCTCAACGCCCACATACTTGTTTGTGCATTTCAAGGTCTTCTTCTCTCTTGAGCATGGCATGGTCCTGCTTGCTTTGGCTGACAATTTCGCTGGCGTTGCTCTCTTCCCCAGCAAACGCAGCCATTGTCCAGCAAACATTTCGTGTAATCTAATTTTATATTCACTTCCTTGTTTCCAGTCTATGTCGTTAGTTGTTCCATACGAGTGCACCTGATTCTTCCTCGGTCCAGTAAAATAAAATTTATGGTTTCCACCTTTCATGAAGAAATGGACAGATCATGATCTGGAAATCTAACTTTTAGTTGACAAACTCTGTGCTTCATTCGAAAAATGTTCATTGATGTACATCTGAATTTTAATTATTTTTCAGGTGGGCAACCTGACGGTGAATCGGCTATGCCAGAGCCGAGTCATCACAGCAGTGAACGGGCAACTACCAGGACCAACCATCCAAGTCAACGAAGGAGATACAGTTGTGGTGCATGTTCTCAACGAATCACCTTACAACATGACGATACACTGGTGACTAATATCACGTTATTTGAGTCCAACAAGCTTTCTTGTTTGACTCGCGAAAGGCAGGAGACCACAACCATATTAACTCCCAGTGCGCACTTTGGTGCAGGCATGGCGTATTTCAGCGACTCAGCCCTTGGGCAGACGGTCCAGACTACGTGACGCAGTGCCCAATACTACCGGGAAACAGCTACACCTACCAGTTTACCATCAACGGCCAAGAGGGCACGCTATGGTGGCACGCCCATGTCTCATGGCTCCGTGCCACAGTCTACGGTGCTCTTATCATACGTCCCAAAGCTGGAATAGGCGCATATCCATTTCCTACTCCTTACCAAGAAATTCCAATTATATTAGGTGTATATCTGCCTCTTTAAATCAATCATCTGTGAACTTGTTTTATATGCCTTATGCTTCCATAATTAAGATTTGTTGGTTACCCAAATGCAGGCGAGTGGTATAATGCGAACGTAGTGGATGTGATAAACACAGCGCTTGCCACCGGCGGTGCACCAAACATCTCCAATGCATTCACAATCAATGGACAGCCCGGCGATCTCTATTCCTGTTCTTCTAATCGTAAGTTTTTCATAATATAAATCCAAGTCTGATCAACCCAAAGAAATGAGCCTTAGAATTTGGTCAAACGATCTTCTGAATTAACCCAAGTCCATGATGACATGCTTTATGAACTAATTCCAAACAATGCGGCTTCTAATGACAAAAATTACCACAGATACATACAAGCTGGAGGTGGTCCAGGGAAAGACGTACATGCTTCGAATCATCAATGCTGCACTCAATAACCAACTCTTTTTTAAGATCGCTGGACACAATCTAACTATCGTCGCTGCAGATGCCAGCTACACCACACAATACAACACCAATGTCGTGGTGTTGGCTCCCGGGCAGACAATTGATGCCCTTATGGTCTCCAATGCCCCGCCCGGCTATTATTACATGGCTGCATCGCCATACTCCAGTGGTGTCGGTGTGGTGTTTGACAACACCATCACGACGGCTATTGTTCAATATACATCTGCCATTCCATCTTCCGTGCCACCATTGTTGCCTGTCATGCCCACATTCAATGACACGCCCACTGCGCACCGGTTCTACTCCAACTTGACCAGCCTTCTCAGGCCAGGACACCCCACTGTGCCGCTCGAGGTTGATGAGCGCATGTTTGTGACTATTGGACTGAATTTGATACGTTGTGGATCCAATACCACATGTCAGGGTCCATTCGGAGAAGCGTTTGCTGCTAGCATGAATAATATATCGTTCCAACTACCATCCACAGTATCATTGTTGGAGGCGCATTTCAAGCATTTGCCAGGAATTTATACCTCTGATTTTCCTAATAATCCACCTGTCTCGTTCGACTATACAAATACTAACTTAAGCTTCAACATGACACTACTACCCACGGTGAAGGCCACAAGGCTGAAGCAGGTGAAGTACAACACGGTGGTGGAGATGGTGATGCAAGACACAGCACTAGTTGGGATAGAAAACCATCCGATGCACCTTCACGGCTACGACTTCTTTGTGTTGGCCCAAGGATTTGGGAACTACAACTCCACTACCGCAGTCCAGAGTTTCAACTTGGTTAATCCACAACTGAGAAACACCATCGCCGTGCCTGTTGGGGGATGGGCTGTGATTCGCTTCGTAGCCAATAATCCAGGTATAAAATTTCCATCGCCTTCTATTTTTCTCTCGACGCTCAAAATTTGGATGCACGATGGATGTACCTCCAGTTTAACTAGAATTTTTGAATCTTTGTCAATTTGACTGTAGGTGTATGGATGATGCACTGCCATTTGGATGGCCACCTGTCATGGGGCCTTGCAATGGCTTTTGAGGTGCAGAATGGCTACACTCCCTCCTCCATCATCCCACCACCGCCGCCTGACTTTCCCAAATGTTAATTCGACGTAAAGAAAGTGTTACAGCAGAGAAAATAATAGTCGCTCCAATCTCTGCTTCTTTTAAATCATGGCGCCAGATGAATCTTGCATGAAATTCAACCAAGCATGTGTTCAAGATGAGGATGGATCCAAGACCATAATAATTTTTAATTAATGTCGCAAGGTCCATTATTTATGTTTTTGATTCATTAGTCGTGCTTTGTCACTATTTCTGCGACTACTGTATGTGTTTTTAACTATTATGCAATAGATTAAAACACGTTATATTAGGCAAGATCTGGCCGTGATTTCAATTCTCTAATTGAACACCCCAATTATGCAACATTTTTACCCCAATTTAAGAATTATTTGATTGGTAAAAAGTAAGAAAAATATTGAAAGTCACGTCACTTTTTTTTTTTTTTTTTTGGTTATCTAAGAGTAACCTTTAAAAAGTCAATTCACTTCTTAGTATTTCTAATTCAAAAATAAAAAATAAATTAAAATTTATTTTCATATTTTTTTTTACTCCGACATAATTTTTAAAAGTAAATTTAATCCTATTTTAAATTATAATAACATTAATAATTATATATATAATAATAATTTTTTAAAAAAATTATAATAACATGCTCTGTTATCCTCTAATGCACCTCTAATAGACTATTACATGGCTACTTTGAGTTACGCTAGTGCTCTAATTGCTCCATCCGAGAACATAACCAACATGGATGCATGTCATGCCAACATTTAATGACAATCCCATCATATTCTACCCCAACTTGAACGGGCTGCTGCCCCCAGGAAACCCTATTGTCCCCGCTCCATATTGATGAGCCGTGACTTTTGGATTAAACCTAATGCCCTATGCATCAAATGTGGCATGTGAAGGGTCTTCGAGGCAAGCATTTGCCGCTAGTATGAACAATGTCTCGTTCCAAATGTCGCCTACTTCGATTATACAAACAGTAATTTATCTTTTAACACAATACTGCTATCCACGATGAAAGGCAGGAGGTTGAAGAAGGTAGAAATTGTGTCGTAGAGCAGAACACCAATTGCAAGGAGGACGTGGAGGACAACGGATATCTGATGAAGAAATGAGTATGGACATGCCGCTCGAGTTGCAAGCACTGAGAAGCAGTCTGTACCACCAACCCTTTGGAATTGGAATTCAATGCGCCCTATCCAAATTGATTCCTCCGATCGGGATTCGATGTGCCCAACAAGGCTAGCAACAATGATGTTTGCCCAGCGCTGGGAGAAGGGTGACTGGCCCTAGGGTCCGACATTTCGCCTCGTCGCTCCAACTGCAGAGAGAGCGCACCCGAATGCCTGTCTCGTTCTTGTGCAGGTACTCTTCCCTCCTCCTCATTCTTCTTCTTCTTCGTCGCAACTCTACCTTTCGAAACCACTCTGGCTGCAATGCCGGCCTTCTCCTTCTCGTTCGAGCGATTTGGCATCACCTCCAGCGTCAGCTCCGAGATTCTCTTCTCTGGCGACGGCCGGGTTACTAGTGATTGGGTCGTCAAGATGACCCGCCCGCTGGCCACGAGCGGGGGAGGGATCGTGTATGGGAAGCCCATCAGGTTCGTAGGCGAAATCCTGGCTTCTCGACCAACTTCTCTTTCGCAGTGTCTCTAGGCACTGGTGATTATATGGCTTTCCTGGTGTTTCCTACTGCTGATTCTCGAAGATGGACGGATGGGAGTGAGATTGGGCTTCCTTCTAGTGATCTTCAAGTAAAATTTTGTCAACTCTTTGGGGTCCCCAATTTCTCAAAGCCACATCCAAATCTCTGTCAGCAGTGAAAAATTCACTAAAAGCGCTGATCTTTCTGCCTCTAATTTGGTCCTGAACAACACAGAGAAATTGCGAGCTTGGATTGACTACGATGGGGAATTAAAGCGATTGGATGTGACACTGAGCCTGTGCGGCTTCTAGGCCCTCAAATTCATCCGTCTCTTTCCCAAAGGATTTATCAGGATTGTTGCAAAGGGAGGCAATGTGTATTGGTCTGAGGGCTATCAGCCACAACTCTACCAACCCAAGCTGCGTTTATTCTTGGAGTTTCACAAGTAATATTGGAGCACCATATCAGTTACATTCGGGACCTCTAAATCCTGAATCATCGCCTGAACGGCCTCAGAAGAGCCCTCCAATTCATCATGAAAGGACTAAACATTGGAGACTTGGCATGGCATTGGTATTCGGTGCCTGTCTTTGGGGCCTTCGCGGTTGCGATGGTGATGTCGTCACGCGCTGTTTTTGTCAATCAGCAGCAGGTGGCGCCTACAGTTGATGAGGTGCACTCGGTGGAGTTTGGGTATAAAAGGATTACCCTGGTTGGTGAGAAAGATGCCAAGGGTGAAATTAGAGAAGCAGAGACTTGAAAGAGTTCAGAATGCTCCCTGTGCTATCATGTACATTTGTCTCCCTCTCGTTCCCACTGCATGTGTGCATGTTATGAACCTACGATGGAAAGAATGGCATTTGTTGCAAGGTTCCTCAAACGCCACGCTTTCCATCAATTGGAAAGAACTGTTATAACGTGTAATATTTAATTTGAAGTTTTGAAGTATATGTCATGTTCAGGTTTAACATGTTTTCTTCAATGGAAAGTTGATGTTTATACTTTATAGAAAGAAACATATTTATTAAACTGCTGCTTAAACATATAATATAGATTTGTGCGCTGATGTCATCAATACTTAGCAGGCCCGAACATTTCACGGCATCTTGTTCGTGTAAGCATATCAACAGGTTGTTGCTCTCCTACCGTTTTTATTTCTTTTCAGAAGACTCGCTAAGAATGAATCCCGTTATTCTGAGCTGAATTTATGGTGTTTTAAAATGTTAGCATGCTAATCTATGTTTTACGTTCTGTATCTCCTTGTCTCAATTGATATGTTCATGCCATGAAACTGATGGAAATACTGATATTTCATCAGAAACGCCCCTGAAATCGATTCAATAGTTTGACATTACTTACTGCAACTCCAAATGATTACCAAAAACAGAAAAAAAATCCCCCAGAAGCGGGTTTGGGGACGTTGTTACTTCTTGACACAGAACATACCAGAGGCGCAATTTCATTGTCGAAGTAGCAATTTGTGCGGCAATAGATCACCAAATGATATCCATAAAACAAATAGAGTTGGTACATTGAAAAGAACATATTTTCATCTGCCAAAATGCCCAATCATGTGGCATATTTTCCTACCAGCATCACAAATGATTGTCGTAAATTAGAACAGACATAAACGGCAACTGGTAGTTGCAGTTCATTTCACGCTCATATTTCCTGACCCTCTTCTTCCTCATCTTCATAGTCCAGCTCCTCATCAGCAGTTGCATCCTGGTACTGCTGATACTCAGACACCAGATCATTCATGTTGCTCTCTGCCTCCGTAAACTCCATCTCGTCCATCCCTTCTCCCGTGTACCAATGCAAGAAGGCCTTCCTCCTAAACATGGTCGTGAACTGCTCGCTCACCCTCCTGAACATCTCCTGGATTGAAGTCGAATTCCCGATGAATGTGGAAGCCATCTTCAAGCCTGTAGGCGGGATGTCGCACACAGTGGACTTGACATTGTTGGGGATCCATTCCACAAAGTAGGAAGAGTTCTTGTTCTGCACATTGATCATCTGCTCGTCCACCTCCTTGGTGCTCATCTTGCCTCGGAACATGGCAGAAGCCGTGAGGTAGCGCCCATGCCTTGGGTCCGCGGCGCACATCATGTTCTTGGCATCCCACATCTGCTGGGTGAGCTCAGGGACAGTGAGAGCACGGTACTCCTGGGATCCACGGGATGTCAACGGAGCGAATCCCACCATGAAGAAGTGGAGACGTGGAAAGGGGATGAGGTTTACTGCGAGCTTCCGCAAGTCGGAGTTAAGCTGACCAGGGAACCTCAAGCAACACGTGACGCCAGACATAGTTGCCGAAATCAGATGGTTCAAGTCACCAACTGCACATGAAGAGGAAAAGAAAGTGAGAACTGAGAACTCAGGATGAAGGAAATAGCACTAGGCGCAAGTGAGAAGGGATATACAGCTGGGAGTGGTGAGCTTGAGGGTCCTGAAGCAGATATCATAGAGGGCTTCGTTATCGAGGACCATGCACTCGTCGGCGTTCTCGACCAACTGATGCACTGAAAGAGTGGCATTGTAAGGCTCAACAACGGTGTCGGAGACTTTCGGGGACGGGAAGACCGAGAAGGTGAGCATCATCCGGTCCGGGTACTCTTCCCTGATCTTGGATATCAACAGCGTCCCCATGCCCGATCCGGTTCCGCCTCCCAGAGAGTGACACACCTGGAAGCCTGCAAAAGCGGCGGATCGAGAATGAACGTTTTACTATTTTGAAAGAAAAATTCATCTTTATTAGAGACTAGAAAGCGAAAATTTTCGATTAGTCATACCCTGCAAGCAGTCGCAGTTCTCCGCTTCCTTGCGAACAACATCGAGCACAGAATCGATGAGCTCGGCGCCCTCGGTGTAGTGGCCCTTGGCCCAGTTGTTGCCTGCACCAGACTGGCCGAAGACAAAGTTGTCAGGACGGAAGATCTGGCCGTAAGGACCGGAGCGGATGCTGTCCATGGTTCCGGGTTCCAGATCCATGAGCACAGCGCGCGGAACGAAGCGGCCGCAGCTGGCCTCGTTGTAGTAGACATTGACCCTCTCGAGCTGGAGGTCGACGTTGCCCTGGTACCTGCCGGTGGGGTCGATGCCGTGCTCGGTGCACACTACCTCCCAGAACTTGGCTCCGATCTGGTTGCCACACTGGCCGCCCTGGATGTGAAGAATCTCACGCATTTTCGATAAGTTTCTGCTAAGAGTGGAGGAAGAGGAGAGAAAAAGACGCACTTCAAAATCAAATTGGAGGAGGAACGATGAAGAAGAAGAAGAAGAAGAGAGAGAGAGAGGTAGAGTTAGTGAGGTGAGATATGTGGGGCAGGAATGGGAGATATAAACAAACAAATAGGAAGGGAGGCCTAACGGCTAGTAACATCGACGGCTGAGACGAGCTGTGCTTGAAACATGGCCAAATTTCAAATTTCAAATCACGATCACAAACTTGGCCAACGGTGAGGTGGAGGCAGGCTGTGCGAAGATCCTCGCGTCTCCCATCGAGCGACATATGTCCATGTTCCTACAATGAAATTAACATTTATAAATATTTTAATTAATTTGAGGGCTACAACCCACTAGATTAATTGAAAGTACACAACACAAATTGCAAGCTGGTAATGCTGATACCAAAAAGTAGTTTTGGATCTAAAAGAACCATAGCATTGTAATAAGATCAAAGCATTTTCTGTTGATGGGAGTTCATGAACTATATTTGATCCTGATGAGATATAAACCATACAACATCTATAACCACATATATTGGAGTACAAATGGTTCCAGTTGATTTACAACAACCTATGTACGTAATCAAAGACACAAATAATGAACTACTCCATACAACCATTTTTTTTGTATGAATCCAATTCCAGAGCGATTATATCTTCAACCATTCCAAGCAACAGCAGAGACCCCAGCAAAACCTGGAAGGGTAGTCCCTTATGTACAGCTCTCTGCCAACTCCAATGATATAGAAGCTGAAGGACTGGATCTGATATTCCATTGTAACTCTGGTAACGGGTACAACTTGGATAATGTGCCTTTCACATATGATCCTCGCTGACAGAGGTATGGGAGATCGGTCCGCAATGATTTCTGATGAAAACCTGTTGAGAAAATAAGAATCTGCAAAGAATGCTGGCGTACATTGATATGCTTGTGTGTTATAAAGCTGCACTCCCCTGGCCTTCTGGAACACCTCATCAGGAACTGAGGCAGCAACCGAGGTAGCGCTTACTTTCCGATTTGACAGTGTTCTCCTGGTAAATAATCAACATATAAGTATATAACGATGAAATTTTAATCATATTTCCCCAGAATAATCTTAAGCCTACCTGTTTGGTTAAAATCACAATACAAGTGCATGTAGTAATTCCTACCATGTGACAGTGGTTACATGGATGTGTATGACACATGAAACTATACCAGCATATGGCCTATCTAGCATTAATGTTGCTATAACTTCAAACTCCCATAGCAAGCTTCATAGCATCCATTCTGCTGGTAAGAAGAATTAGAGATCTAGAATTGTATTCTCGGTATTACAACTTCTAAACAATGAGTGCAACATTAAGTAGAGACACATGTAGAACCCTTACGAGTCTTATGCATCTTATGAAAGACAGAAACTATGATTTTAATATTACAAGTGAATTGTAAGTATATATTAAGTGTTTGATCAATCTTAATTACAGGCTATTACAACAAAAAAGTACCATTTAACAAGAGCAATGCTGCGGGTGAGAAGTGAACCCTGTCCCATGCATGTCTGACATTTGACCAAACCATGTGATCCACAAGTTGAACATCGTAACATTCCCTTGCCGTTGCAATTTGTACATCTGCCATACAAGGAAAATAACATCATGAAACATAAGTCGCTGCATCATAAATCTCTACTAATAGAGACACAATAATAATCTCACATTGTATCCGAACCATCTTGATGTGCTATTAAACCCCTCCCATAACAAGCAGTACAACTACTCATTTGATTTTGCTTGTAAGATCCAGATTCCTGAGCAGCATTGCAAGTAAGACAGGGTATTTTTCCTCGCCCCTCACAGCCTATCCAATGATCCAATATTACATAATCATTTCACAGTGATACAAAGAATACAATGCATTTAAATGATAAAAAGTTGTGATGTAGGACATGCTGTCCCTTCAACTGTGCCCCTAATCCAAGTTGAACTAGGCATGTTGCTTGACACAGTTCCAGTGCATAAAAAATAAAATAGGCCTTGAGTCACTTCTAACCGGAGATTATGATGATCCACAACAAGGTTGGGTTTAAGATGACAAATCAATTTTCTAATGAAGTTTAGTCCTGTTGATGAAGTTCTCAACGCAACAGCCTACGGACCTTTACCTCAGAAAAATTATTCTTGCTACTTTTAGCAAACTAATGGATCATAGTGTCGTAACTTGTTATCAAGAAATCATGCCACCTTTTATGAAGGACAAGAGATTTATGATAGCTTCAAACCAATCATAAACGAACTATGAATAGTCTAATACAGTTTTTTTTGAAAGATCCAGTCAATTTTTATTTATTACTCTGAGTACTCTTACCATAACATTTTTGTACATCTTCAGAATGGGGGACTTTAGCCTTTGTTTCTTTGTGCAGCACAAAGAGAAGTGGAAATTCAGACCTTAAATCCAATTCCCATACTCCAACTTCCAGTCCTTTGTCCTTGCCATCAACCTGCCCTCCACAGTATGCCTCTGTCTCTTTCACCACTTCTCTCTCCTCTATAAAAGTCTCCAGAGTACCCACATATACATTGCAGTCTTCGACTGCAGCAATTTTCCAACTCCGAGCTGGGCGGCTTCCCCAGCAACATCGATGTCCAACATGATTGATAAGTAGCTGCCGGATCTCCACTTCATCCAATATTTGTCTGTGAGATAAGTTATGTTAATGGCTATTGATGCCCTGATATGCAGAATAATGCACAAAATTCTTTTTTTTTTCACAGCCAAATGTAGAATCAAAGTTTTCGAGATGTCTTGAAAACTATAAAGTTAAGAAAGAGTAGACCACATACAAATGCTCACCTTCCATATTCTCTTGGCATATTTCCACTAGGATCTGGGCCACAGCGTCCTTGATAAAGGATTGCCTGGTCTGAAAAGAAGGTGAAATCATTTTTTAAATAAAATTCAAGAGAGTCAAAGTAATCGAGATCCCTGAATACATATATATCTAATTCATAGCAATTATCAAAAATCATAAAGTGAGATTATAAGCTTATCAGAACAATTAATACGCTAGCTAAGCACATCATGTGAAATGTTTCATCAAGGAATAAGCTTGTTCAATTTTTTAAGGAATGCTTCATTATTTATGTCGTTTAAATGAGGTTTAGTTTCTGCCTGTTAGATGATTGTGGCTATATGGTCTTTTTCTTTCTCACCCTCTTCAACTAGACTTTGTTGATCATTTAAGGAATTTTAGAGTCTATTCCGAATTGTTTTGGCTTTGGCTAGGTACCAATATAACAGCTATTCAAGTTTAGTCGTAGGATTTGGTGTATGGCTACTTCTGCCCAAATTTTCCAATCAGAAAGCTCATACTTTGCAGTCAATTCTAATAAAGAAAATGAACAGACGTGGAGGCAGAGAATAAGAAGGCAGTAACAGAAACCAAATAGTAGGATTTTCGGCTTAAAATGGGAAAATCCATACGAGAGTGATGATCAGGCTCGGAGGGGCTGATAAGGGCGCCGTGGAGGGAAGGCGGGTAGTAGGAGTTGCAATGGACGGAGGCGGATCGGATCTCATCGACGCTGACCTCCTCGCCGCCGCCAGAAAAAGAGGCCGGAACGTGCACAGAGGCGCTCCTCCCAAGGTACTGGTACAATCTCCATGACTCCTTCTCGCCGACTCCCACCGCTTCTGAATCGCCTGTTCAAATGCCACCGTTAGCTATACAAACATCATCAAAGTGGGTGAGAGAGTTGGCAGCATAAATTGGGACCAGAGAGAGAGAGAGAGAGAGATGAACCTGAGAGGAAGAGGGGTTGCTCTTGCTCCATCTCCATTACTGAGTTGTGATGTAGCAGGATTGGAAGAGATTCTTGATGCTTACTACGCCCAGTCATACCCAACACCCCGACGTTTGGCCGTTTCTTAATAGCTAAGAACGCTCCTAAGCGTGGGCCCGGGAAGACTTCGCCGATGTGACGCGGTCACCGCTGCTGCTTTGATTCATCCTTCTCGGGGGGCAGGCCGCGGGTTGTGTCCACGATCATGGGAAATGGGCTTTGCCGATGGATCCATTTAGGGCCCTAATTCTAGCAATACGGCCTGCTTAAACCTCAGATCCAATCTGGTCCGCAACAAATCAGAACCCTCAACTGTCCTGTTTGTTGAACGCTAGATGGATAGATCGATCATTTATCTGTGCAGTTGGATCTCTCTCTCTCGCGAGCGCGCGCGCACATATACAAACACACAATCAGAGGGATATATTCGTCAATACAACCAAGCAGAAGGTAGTTCTTCCACCTGTTACCAGAGCCGACCCTATTTAATTCTTTACCGTCCGGCGAGGTTAGGGTTTGCAGCCGTCGAGTCGAGTTCGTCGCCTTCGTCGTCCGGTGAGGCTTCTCAAAACGCTACATTCCTCCCTTGTTATCAAAATTGCGCGATTTCTGATTTCTCACCTCTTTCTCTCGTTTCTCGTTTGATTTGCAGGCTCTACGTCCGTGGAACTATCCTTGGCTACAAGAGGCAAGCATTAGAAAAATAGTGCTTCTCCTTGTTAATTCCGACTTGTTTAGCTGTGTACTCTTCTGTCAATCTAAAGGCCAAGTTGTTCTGTGTCTCAGGTCGAAGTCGAACCAGTACGAGAACACGTCGTTGGTGCAGATCGAGGGAGTGAACACCAAGGAGGCGGTGGCCTGGTACTGCGGCAAGCGCCCGGCCTACATCTACAAGGCCAAGGTCAAAAAGAACGGCTCTCACTACCGATGCATCTGGGGCAAGGTCGATCGCCCCCACGGCAACAGCGGCGTCGTCAGGGCCAAGTTCAGATCCAACTTGCCCCCAAAATCAATGGTAAGCACTGCATCCTTACATCTCCTCTCTCTTTAATGGCCTTTGATTATTCTCCGACCGAAACTCATGCTGGCTGTGCTTGCTCGTGCAGGGATCCAAGATTAGAGTTTTCATGTACCCGTGGAACATTTAAAAGGTGAGCGCATTCTGGCAGTTTGTTTGGTGCTTCTTTTCTACGGAAACTCGGTTGGAGGATGTTTTTTGTTGCTCAGATGAGACTTTTTGTTAGTCGTGATATTTACATACTCAGACTGATTGGGTTGCTCGGTTATCTTCTACTGATCCTCCAATTTTTAGTTTTTTCCCTTTGTGCAGGTGGAGCCCTATTTCGCTTGAGATTTCGTGCTCTACATCTGACCTGATCTTTTTTTCAAAAAGAAAAATAAATGCGACAATGATTTTAAACTCACTAGTGCCGTTACCAGCCACTCTTAATCGTCTACAACTCGGAGCAATTATACAAATTCCAAATTTATTTCCCAGCCTTGATTGTTTAACTTTCTGCTTCAAAGCTTTTGGTATTGCTGCAACTGCTTCGTGTGATTAGTCCATCGCTTCTGTACCCATTGCTCTCTCCATTTACAATTTTATCTCAGTTTCTCTGCAGCTCTGTACCATTCCATTGGACACTGCTAAAGTGAGGCTTCAGCTACAAAAGAAAGCAACTGGCACGGATGTGGCAGCTTTGCCAAAATACAGGGGAATGCTGGGCACCGTTGCTAAAATAGCTAGGAGGAAGGCCTGGCAGCACTGTGGTAGGGGATTGTGCAATGCCTTTCTGGTGGTCTGCGGATAGGGTTGTACGTGCCTGTATGTTTCAATACTTCTTTCTAATAACAAGTTACATTTTTCATTAATTACAATTTCATTAAATGAATCTGTTGGTTTCCTTGTTGGGTTAAAACCATGATTTTATTGGGGATATTCCGTTATCTAAGAAGATACTTGCTGGGTTGACTACTGATGCACATTTTCAGTTTCCACATAGCTATTGGAATATATATGATTAATTGCTTTATTCTATGAATAATTGGCTTACCTTCTTCGAATACTAAATGGATGTTGTGTCATGAAACTAGGTGCCCTGGCAATTACAGTGGCTAATCCCACTGATTTGGTGAAAGTGCGTCTTCAAGCAGAAGAGAAGCTTCCACCTGGTGTGCCAAAACATTATTCAGGAGCACTGGATGCTTCACTATTGTCAGACAGGTTATCTTCGTGACAAGTTCCTACTCAATTATCCAGTTGATATGCTTCAGCAAAATAACCCCAAGCTCAAAAATTCAGGAAGGCCTTGGTCCTAATATTGCACATAATGCTATCATTAATGCTGCTGAACTGGCCAACTATGATCAAGTAAAACAGGTAAAGTTACTATTTGTCATTGCCAATTCTTATGTGATTTTCATCAGTACTTTTGTGTTGTTATATGCTCCATCTTTTCCTTTTTTTGGCTTTGGCACAGACAATTTTGAAGAGCCCAGGGTTTTCATATAATGTTTTTACCCATATTTTATCTGGTATTGAGTCTGGTTTCTTTGCAGTTTGCATTGAATCACCTGTTGATGTGGTAAGCTTTTGTAATTTGCAATTACACAAATTCTCATTTTTCTTAACTAAATATTCTGGGTCTTTTCGTTTATAATGCTGTTCTCATGTATAGTTCTTTGGGGAGGTTATCCTGGGCAAGACCTTTATGGTTGTACTGGTCTGTTGTTTTGAAAAGGATAGCAATGAAGTAGAAAATTTCTGACATAGGACTTCATTACATGAGTTTGACAAAGACCAACAATAAGAGGCATAATCTAATTAAATCATTATTGTCACACACTATTAACCCCTTGCACCAAATAACTTATAGCTATAAATGGTATTTTCATGCTTATTGTACTGCTAGCTGAGCGAGTTAAATAGATTTCTAACTGGTTTCAGGTCAAATCAAGAATGATAGGAGATTCAGCCTACAAAAGCACACTTGATTGTTTCATCAAGACTTTGGAAAATGATATATGTACATTTTCCCTATCTTTCCCAATCTTGAGACTGTGAACCTGTTCTATAGTTGACAAAAGACTGAGTCATTGTAGATGAGCGCCGAAGATGTTTCTCATATATTTTTGAGATGGACTCTGGCGGACGATAACACACTGCTCATTACCTATAATTCCCTCCTATAATCAATCCTGGAATTGGATTCAAACCAACTTTAGGTCATCTTTCAAACGGTGGCCAGGATTGATTACAGGAGTGGATAATGGTAGCAGGTTATAGTCGACCATAGAATCATCCTTTAATTTTTGCCAACTCTTACAAAATTGTTCATTCCTGTGTTTTTGTTGTTGGGTTCCATGGCAAGGAACTGTCAAGTTTTTACCACACAGCCCTAAATATAATCCAAATATCAGGCCAGTTATAGTGCATGATTTTTCTACACCAAAATATTTTGTTCTTGTCATGTTTTACATTTTTGGTTGAGACTTTTGTGGCTTCCCAATCATTTTGGCTGGTCCAATCTCCTTGGTATTTGCAGACATCCGAACCTTTTCTTTGAACAATCACTACCATGACTGGGAGCCTTCTTAAGGGAATTATGTTGGTTCATTTCTGAATATTGATGATGTGGATTAATGGATAAGGAACTCAGATAGCTGGATCACAAGCATGATCAAATCCAAGGGAATTAAGTAAATTCTGCTTTTGTTTTGCAGGGACCTTTAACCTTCTATAAAGGTTTTGTTCCAAATTTCGGTCCGCTTGGATTATGGAATGTCATTATGTTTTTGACCTTGGAACAGGTATCATAAACACTGATCCTCATTTGTTTTGCAGCAGGTTGCATATGAATCCAATTTGAAGTAATCACGTATTAGAGTGAAAAACACCAAAGGAAACCATGAAATGGAAACCAAACTGAGATTTATCTGCAGAAATCTGTTTTTTTTTTGGACATCTGGTTGCCTGTTTCCATTAAATCCGTACTGCAATACTGGTTTTTCTTCTGCTGCTGTATATGATATTTTGTACTCCAAAATGTCTGACCGTTATTATTGTGTTTCTTTTCTTCCCAAACAGGTGAAAAAGCTTTTTGCAAGAGAAGTGCCAAATTGATAATTTGAAGTGGTAGCAATGAGCAGAAAATATAATAAATTCTTCCAAATTTCTTCACAATTGAATGATAATTCAATCCTGGATGTGACTCCATATCTAATGCTGCTCAGGTTATAAATTTTAAGGAGAAAATTTTCCGTATATCCCTCTAAAATAGTGGTATTCTTTTTAATATTCTTGTAAAAATTTTAATATCCTATATAGCTTTTAAAAAATTTTCTTTCTCATATACTTGACTGTTAAAACCAAAGTTTTAAGTTTCGATTTTGACATATAGTGAAATCGATATGTTTCGGTAGTTTTGGTTGAAATCATTTTCATTTCGATTTTGGTTAAAAAAAATTTTTAGTTATTAATTATATGTTAATTAGATTTCAACTATATTTTGACTGTACTTTGATTTCAAATTAAACATACGATAAAATTTTTTAAAAATTTTCAAAAAATTATATAAATTGGAAAAATTACTAATAAATTTATTATAATTATAATTGTAAATATAATTATAATTAATTTTTATAATTAATTACTTGTATAGTTAATCACTTAGTGGATAAGTTAATCTTTAAATTTAGAAATAATAATTATAGTTAATTTACTAAAAGATTTTTTTGTCTATAAATCTTTATGTGATTCTAGTTTGGTTTTATATAAATTTCTTGAATAATTTATATTTGTGTTTAAGGATTTTGAATACATATCAATCTTAATTGGTCAATAGTATTAATTTTTGAGACTCGGCATAAATTTATCAAAAACAAATATTCAAAATAACTTATATGTAAATAGTAAAGATTATAAGGTATTAAATGTAATCATCCTTAAATTCTAACACTAATGTTCTGATGCTCGATTTTTATGTATTAATCAAAGTTTTGAATTTCGATTTTGAAAACGATTTCGATATTTAGAGAAATTGATGCGTTTGAGTCGGAATTATTTTAATTTCGATTTTGACAAAATTAATTAATTAATTAATTATTATATTTTGATCAAAATTTAATTTAATTTTGATTATTTTTTAAATTTCAAATTTCAAATATTTTAATATTTTTAAAAAATTTTGAAGCAATCCATGCCTATGAAGTAGTCCATGCAAACCTCTCGCCTGTTGGCTCCATTGTCCACTCCAATGCGGCTACCACTTCCAGAGGTTGGCGCAAACGCATTGGCGTGGGAGCCAGGCCGGCGAGGATGCGAGCTCGGGCGAAAGGCTGGTGCAAGGGTGCAAGTGCGGGCACGAGGCCGGCGACAGTGTGGGCGCGGGCTGGTGAGGGCATTGGTGTGGGCGCGGGTATGAGGCCGGTGAGGGCGCGGGCTGGGGCGTGAGGCCTATGTGAGCTCGTAGGCGCGAGGGCCAGGCTGGTGAGGGCGCGAGTGCAGGTGTGAGGCGGTTGCGTGTGCGAGGCTGACGAGGGTGCGAGCGCTAGGTTGGCGAGTGCGTGGGTGCGGGTGCTAGAGGCCAGCGAGGGCACGAGTGTGGGCATGAGGCTAGCGCGAGGGCTCGAGCACGGGTGCGGACACAAGGTTGATGAGAGCGCTGGTACCAAGTTAGTGATGGGGCGGGGGCGGGTGTGGGCGCTAGAGGCCGACGCGAGAGCGTGAGCGCCAGGGTCAAGTCGACGAGGTCGTGAGGTCGGCGTGAGAGAGTGGGCACGAGGCCGGCGAGGTGCGGGCGCCAAGCTAGCCAGCACGAGGGCCCAGGTGACAAGGCCAGGTCGGCGAGGGTGCGCGCATGTGGGCATAGGGGCTAGGCCAACGAGGGCATGGGTGCGCAAGTACGAGCGGCAAGGGTCGGCGCGAGGGCATTGGAGCGGGCGTGAGGCCAATGCGCGCGCGTGAGGCCAGGCCGACGAGGGCGCTAGCGCGAGTATGAGGCTGACGCAAGTACATAGGTGCGAGCGCTAGAGGCCGGTGCGACGGCGCGAATGCGCAGGCCAGGTCGGCGAGCACGGGTGCGTGGGTCAGGGCATATACAGGTAAAATCGAAACTAAATCGGCCAAAACCGAAATGTTTCGGTTGAACTTTAAAACCTTGGTTAAAACTAATAAAAAAAAGGGATAATTACGGGTGGCCCCCCGTAATTAGCCTTAATTACGGTTAACCCCCCGTAATTTCCGTAATTACCCCCACCCCCCTCCAATTCGCCCATATTTACCCACAGCCCCCTGATTGTTATTTAATCAAAATTTTACCAAAAAATTCCGATTTTACCCCCGTTATTTTTACACATACACCCCTAAAAACTTATTTTTTATATTTCACCCCCCGGATTTCGGAATTTTGCAAATAAAACCCAGAAAGAACTCATATTTACAACAAAGTCCTCCAAATTCGAATTTTTGCAAACAACACCCCGTTGCGCGGGCGGGAGCGGAGGAGGAGGCCGGCCGGCAGGCCGCAGAAGCGGAGGCGGCGGCCGGCGGCGGGAGCGGAGCCGGAGGCCGGGCGGGCGGGAGCGGAGGCGGAGGCCGGCGGCTGGAGCGGAGGAGGAAGCCGGGGCGCCGGCGCGCCGTAACGCGGGAGCGGACGGCCACGGCCGAGGCCGTTCCGCCCCCGCGTGCCGGGGACGGAGGCCGAGGCCGGTGCGCCCGCACGCGGGGGCCGGAACGGACGGAGTCCGTCTCCGCTCCCGCGTGCGGAGGCCGTCCGCGGCCGCGTGCCGGCGGGCCGTCCGGCGCGCCGTCGGGCCTCCGGCGAGGGGTGTATTTGTAAAAATTAGTTTTAAAAAAAATTTAGAGTTATTTTTTTTAAAAAAATTTAATGGTCTATTTTTAAATTTGTAAATATTAAATTTATAATTATAAATATAAAAAAACACTAATGTCTTTTTTGTAAAAAATTTATTTAAAATATGATTAAAAATATAGACTTATTTATAAAAAAAAATATTGAAGGGGTCTATTTATAAATGTACAATATGAAACTTATAATTTTAAATTTTAAACTTTGAAACCTTCGATGACTTATTTGTAAAATTTATTTATAAAATAAATAAAATTTGGACGTATTTATAAAAAAAAATATTAAAGGTGGTCTATTCTTAAATGTAAAAAATAGTAAAAATTAGTTTTAAAAAAATTTTACAGTTATTTTTTAAAAAAAAATTTGAGGGTCTATTCTTTAATTTATAAATATTAAATTTGTAATTATAAATATAAAAAACACTAATGTCTTTTTTGTAAAATTTTATTTAAAATATGATTAAAAATATAGACTTATTTATAAAAAAAATATTGGAGGGGTCTATTTGTAAATGTACAATATGAAACTTGTAATTTTAAATTTTAAGCTTTCAAACCTTCGATGACTTATTTGTAAAATTTATTTATAAAATAAATAAAATTGGGACGTATTTATAAAGAAAAATGTTGAAGGTAGTCTATTTTTAAATGTACAAAATAATAAACTTGTAATTTGAAAATTAAAAATTTTAAACTTTCACTGTATTTCACAAGGCAACGAGCGGACAGCGACGGCAAGCCGGCAGGATAGCGACGGCAGCAGCTGCGCAGGGACTGACGGCGGCAGCGGCAGAGCACAGCGGCGGCGGCGACGCAGATGCGTTTAGGGCTACAAGAAGAAGAGGGTTATATAAGAAAGTTTTGGCCTTTTTTGTAATTCGGAATAATTTCGGAGAGTTATTTGCAAAAATCAAAATTTCGGGGACTTGTCTGTAAATTTGAATAATTTCGGGGTGTTATTTGCAAAAATCCGCGCCCGCGCCCGGGGAAGCAGGCGGAGGCCGGGGCGCCGGCGAGCCGGCGGCGGGAGCGGAGGCGGACGCCGAGGCCGTTCCGCCCCCGCGTGCCGGGGACGGAGGCCGAGGCCGGCCCGCCGGCACGCGGGCGCGGACGGCCAAGGCCAAGGCTGTCCGTCCCCGTCACGCGGGCGCGCCGGCCTCTGCCTCCGTCCCCGGCACGCGGGGGCGGAACGGCCTCGGCCTCGGCCTCGGCGTGCGGGCGCGCCGGCCTTGGCCTCCGTCCCCGGCACGCGGGGGCGGAACGGCCTCGGCCGTGGCCGTCCTCGCCCGCGCCCGCGTGCGGGCGCGCCGGCTTCGGCCTCCGTCCCCGGCACGCGGGCGCGGAACGGCCTCGGCCGTGGCCGTCCGCGCCCGCGTTTCGGCGCGCCGGCGTCCCGGCCTCCGCCTCCGCTCCCGCTGCCGGCCGCCGCCACCATTCCCGCGGCCGGCCTGCCGGCCTCCTCCTCCGCTCCCGGCCGCGCGACGGGGTGTTATTTGCAAAAATCCGAATTTCGGGGACTTTCCTGTATATCGAAATAATTTCCGGGGGTTTATTTGCAAAAATTCGAATTTGGAGGACGTTTTTGTAAATCTGAATTCTTTCGGGGTGTTATTTGTAAAATTCTGAAATCCGGGGGTTAACTATAAAAAATAAGTTTTTAGGGGTGTATGTGTAAAAATAACGGGGGTAAAATCGGAATTTTTTGGTAAAATTTTGATTAAATAACAATCAGGGGGCTGTGGGTAAATATGGGCGAATTTGAGGGGATGGGGTAATTACGGAAATTACGGGGGTTAACCGTAATTAAGGCTAATTACGGGGTCACCCGTAATTATCCCTAAAAAAAAATTACAATTATCATTGTAGAAAATTTAGAAAATTATAAAAAATCTCTAAAAATGTAAAAAATTTGTCAAAATTTCCCCAAAAATATGTAAAAAAAAATTTCTTCAAAGTTTAAAAAATCATGGAAAGATTCATGAAATCACAAAAAATCTCTAAAAATACACAAAATAATTAACTTTTTGAAAATATAAAAAATCACAAGTAAATATTGAAAGTTTAAAAATAAAAAAAAATCTCTAAAAGCATAAAAAATTATAAAATTTTTGAAAATAAAGAAAATAATAAAAACTCTTTGGAAGTTCAAAAAATATAGAAAAATTTCTGAAAGTATGGAAAATTACTGAAAATTTCTTGAAAGTATAGAAATCGAAAAAAATATTACAAGTATAGAAAACTACAAAAATCTAAAAAAATATAGAAAATCACCCGAAACCTGTAAAAGCTCAAAAATGCAAAAAAAAAATTTCTAAAAGTATAAAAAATCATAAAACCCTAAATATATATATAATTACAAAAAATCCTAAAAGTTCTAAAAATTATATGAAAAGCCTCTAAAGGTTCAGAAAAGCATAGAAAAACTTTTAAAAGTTTAGAAAATTAAAAAAAAATTCAAAGTATAAAAAATCACAAAAACTCCTAAAACTTAAAATATCAGAAAAAATTTCTGAAACTTCAAAAATTATTAAAAAAATCTCTGAAAGTATTAAAAATTATAAAAAAATCCTCTAAAAGTTCATAAAATCATAAAAAATTTGAAAAGTTCAAAATATCAAAAAAAAAACTCTAAAACTGCAGAAACTCACAAAAAAAACTTGAAACTTCAAAAAATAAAAGACGACACCTCAAAAGTTTATAAAATTATTATCATTGAATATTTACAAAAAATGTCACAAGTCATTTAATCATGTATATTTTAACAAAAATAATTGGCTTTTGATGGATGATACATATTTAGTAGCAATTTTGTTATTTTTGCGAAAATATAAAGGGTTAAATCTTTTGTGATATTTTTTGTAAATATTCAGTGATAATTTTATAAACTTTTAGGGGTTTTGTGCAATTTTCTAACCATTAAGGGATTTGCTAAAGTTTCAAAGGTTTTTTAAGATATTTTGAAATTTTTAGATTTCTTCTGAACTTGCATCGAGTTTTTCATGATTTTTTGCTTTTAGAGATTTTTTTACAACTTCCTGCAGTTGTGCGGTTTTTTGTGATATTGTAAACTTATAGGAGGTTTTTGTAGATTTTTTATACTTTTAGGGGTTTTTTGTGATTATCTAAATTTTCAAGAGCTTCTCTATGATTTTATATATTTTTAGGGATTTTATGATTTTTTGTACTTTTAAAAAATTCATTAAATCACAAAAAACTTCAAAAATACACAAAATAATAAAAAAACTTCCAAAATAAAAAATCACAAATAAATATTGAAAGTTTAGAAAATTATAGAGAATTGCTCAAAGTTTAGAAAGCACAAAATAATCTCTAGAAATGTAAAAAATTACAAAATTTCAGAAAATAAAGAAAATCGCAAGAAAAACTCCTTGAATGTTCAAAAAATATTTGAAAAATCCCTGAAAGTATAGAAAATCAATGAAAACTCCTTGAATGTATAGAAATCAAAGAAAAAACATTGAAAATATAGAAAAACGTAAAAACCCAAAAAATATAGAAAATCACTCAAAACATGTAAAAGCTCAAAAAATGCAAAAAATTTTCTAAAAATATATAAAACCATAAACCCTAAAAATATATAGAATTATAAAAAACCCTAAAAGTTCCAAAAATTACAAGAAAACCCCTAAAGGTTCGGAAAATCATAGAAAAATGTCTAAAATTTGAAAATTCATAAAAAATTCTAAAATTATAGAAAATCACAAAAACCTCCTAAAACCTAAAATATCACAAAAAATTTTTGAAACTTCAAAAAAGTATTAAATAAACTCTAAAAGTATAAAAATTATAAGAATTCTCTAAAAGTTCATAAAAGTATAAACAATTCATAAAAATTCAAAATATCATAAAAAACTCTGAAACTTCAGAAAATAAGAAAATCTTGAAACTTCAGAAAATTGCAGAAAACTCCTCAAAAGTTCTTAAAATTGACATTGAATATTTACAAAGAATGTCACAAGCCATTAATCATGTATATTTTTACAAAAATAATAGGATTTTGACCGATGTTACATATTAAGTATCAATTCTGTTATTTTTGCAAAAAATATACACGATTAAATCTTTTGTGATATTTTTCGTAAATAGTTAATAGTAATTTTATGAACTTTTAGGGCATTTTTTTGATTTTATAAACTTCTAGGGATTTTCTAAAGTTTCAAAGGTTTTTTGAGATATTTTAAAGTTCTAGAGGATTTTTATAATTTTTGTAGCTTTAAAATTTTTTTATAATTTTCTGAAGTTGCAGGGATTTTTTCGTGATATTGTAAACTTATAGGAGATTTTTCATAATTTTCTATACTTTCACGGATTTGTTATGATTTTCTAAATTTTCAAGAGTTTTTCTATGATTTTCTGAACTTTTAGAAGTTTTTCATCCCATTTTCTAAACTTTTAAGTTTTTTGTGATATTATGTATTTTTAGGGGTTTGATGATTTTCTGTAATTTTAAGCTTTTATAGAGTTTTTCTAATTTTATATATTTTCAAGGTTTTTGTGATTTTCTATACTTTCATTTTTTCCACTAGATTTCTATACTTTCAGGGGATTTTAATATAATTTTCTGTATTTCTAGAGGTTTTCCTATATTTTTTTAACTTCCAAGGGGTTTTTGATTTTTTTGTTTTTGGAGTTTTTGAGATTTTTTTTATGCTTTTATAGATTTTTTTACAATTTTTTATACTTTTAGATTTTTTTGTAATTTTTTTAAATTTTAGTATTGTTGTGATTTTTAATATTTGCAGAGATTTTTTTTTACTGATTTTCCATATTTTGATGGTTTTTTGTGATGTTTTGGTGGTTTTGTAGATTTTTCTATAAGTTTTATAGTTTCAAGGGATTTTTTCTTTTTTATATTTTCTAAAAAACTTTATCATTTTTTGAATTTTTATTACTTTTTTTAACCAATTTTAACTTTTATGGATTCTTTATAAAATGTATATTTTATATAAATATATGGAATAAGGTTAGAATGATAATTTTAGTATTTTTTTATTAAGTTAGAGTAGATATTAATAATAAGAGTAGAATGTATATATGAGCATCTGTCTTTACCACTTGGAAATAATGCTATTTATAAGGTGTGAAATGGTTCGACGTATTAGAATCCTGTGATTTTGGATTGTAACCTTGTCGTATTTCAGGTAATGGATAGTTAGGAATCGTAGATTTTTTGGAATTGACTTCCAAAAATAAATATGAATTATATTTCATGATTATTTGATCTTTGTCATAATTTGGCAGAGAGATTATCATTGTTCAATGTGAAGAGTTTTTTACAGTTTGGTGGAGAGTTTTTTATAGTTCGGTAAAGAGTTTTCCATAACTCGGCGAAGAGCTTTTCATAGCTCGACGGAGAACTTCTCACAATTTGGTATAGAGAGCTTTCCACAATTCAATATAGAGAGTTTTTCATAGTTCGATGGTGAGTTTCTCACAACTCAATGGAGAGCTTTTCACCGCTTGACGAAAAGCTTCTCACAGTTTGGTAAAGAGCTTCTCACATCTCAGTCAAGTTAGATTTTGTCTCTTATTGATATTTTGACTTGAATGTTTTATCTTGCTCTTATGCCACGAAATCGATGGTACCGAGCCAAGGTCGCCGAACCAAAATCACCGAGTCATCACTTATGTATATATATATATACACACACACATACATACACATATGTGTCTAGAGATAGATTTATTTTCGGAACTTCAACTAACCCCATCAATGATTTAACTTTGGAGACATATTTTGAATTTTTAATTAGAGAAATTTAACTCGAGATATCATCAAAAAACAATATTGTTTAGCTCGAGGAATTTTTGAGAAAAAAATTTCAGGAATATAACATATAACAATTTATACAAATTATAGGAGAAATTCCATTATCTTACAAGATATACAGGTCATTTTCCTAATTTTAAAAAGGATTTGGTATCTTCGTAAATATTCTGGTAGATGTTTTCGGTTTTCGGTTAACAGATAAAACCAAGTTCTTTCTATAAAAAAAATAGATAAATAATATTAATCCGAATATTTGTTGCAACAAATCAATTACACACGAGAAAAAAAAAAATCTACACCTCATTTCCTTAAGAAATCATAGGACCACATAAAACCAAAAATCGAAAAAGAAAAAGATTAGCACTGCAAGTGGTGCATACCAACAAATACAAAAGAAAATACCAAGTAAGAAAATGATTAGCACTACAAAGTGGAGCATACCAACAAATAAAAAAAATGTAATACAAGTTGTGCATCCTGCATTGCAAATCATCACTGAAACCGAAGCTCAAGAATGTCGTAGTAAATTTCCACTCTTTGATTAGAGATAAGAAGTCGATAAGTCAGAAAGATGACAAACACCATTTGTTTAATTTCTTCTTCTTCTCCATCATCCATGTGATAACCTCATCGAAGCACACCTCGTAGCTCTCATATCCACACAGCACATCGTCATAGAATGTTGCTAAATATTTGTCAACATCATCTTCATACTTCTCATATAAAGCAGGGATAGTTAAAACAGCGACTAAGCCTGTTAGCAGAAAATAAATCAGAAAACTATTGGATAAAAGACCACCCAAAATTATCAACAAATTTTTATAATGAAACAATTAATTTGTGAAAACATATCTCTATTGTCTAATGACAAACTGTAGACATCCTCCACCAAACTAAGCTTTAGTTATCCAAGTTGTTGTTAACTAAAAGCTCAACTCTTATCATAAATTTTGATCATTAACAATAATTTTCTCTTGAGGACACTGTATAAAGCCAACTCCATAATAAATGTGAGATTTCTGGAACAAAGTGAAAACATAATAAAATATATAATAATGCCAACAGAACCACTTACTTGTGTACGCCATTGAAAGAAAACCAATAAAACCGCCAATGAGAGACATAAGCCATAAGCATGTAGCCACCTTGTAGAAAAGTTGTGTGTCCTTCCCAAGTGCAATTTTATGGAAAGTGAGAAGTAACATATTCAAACTAGAATGTACTAAGTTCGCTGTTTCGTTGATAACTTCTTCCGAGAGTTGGAAATCTGGTATGGGTGGAGGTGGCCTGCATTGAAATCAACAACTCATACAAGGTTCATTTACTCAGAAAATTTGCCAAAAAAAATTTAATAAAATCAGATAAAATCAAGTTTACAAAAAAGCACCAGAGGATTGGTATCACAGAAATGAAGTAGATAACCAAAGCTCAAGTGAAGGGAGCTTATTCTCTGACAAGAAAAACACTCAAAAAGAACTAAGAAGCAGAGAGAGTGTCCAGATCAGTTATGACCCAAGTAATTGTCCTATATTAGCAAGTTCATCAAGATGTTTAGTCTTACTATTACAGTCCAGCTCGTATGGGTGTAATCAGGGACTAAAATATTGTCCAAAACTAACTGTGTTAGTATTCATCTAGGCTCTTTTGTGTATTTTTTCCATCTGACCCGGATTGCATCTACACAGCTACAAAGTGAGTCCAAGTATCCACATTCTTATCTCTGAAAATACTGAAGTGAATTCCTGTAGCATGGGTTGAACTCAACACTTGTTCAAAACAGCCAACTATAGCAGTTTGTCTGTTGCCTGATTATGAAACTAGATAAATTACAGTATGGTATACTGGTTATCGATTTCCTATGGCTATTGCTATAGCATTTTTTTACCTCAAGTAAATGTATCTTTGACAACCAAGTTGTGTTTGTTGCCATATTTATACATTTTACATGTATTCAAACGTGATTTCAATGAAATCAGATGAGTTACAACTTATTGTTCGGATACATTTTACTAAGCCTTAATATCAATGTGATAGATGTAATGGAACAACAAGAGCAGCATAAGAACTAGAATCCCAGATTACCTGTTCAGTATGCCAGCAGCCTTTGCCCAGAAGAACAGAACAGAAAATAATAATAGCATAACATTAGAAACAAGCCACAACAGGTTATAGCCCTGTATTTCAAAAACCAGGCAAGAAGCAAGTGCACTGAGCAGTATTCCAATTGTCACATTTTGACTCCTCCACAGTAACACATCTGCAACTGCAATAAAAAAACCATCATTTTTAAGATGACTAGAAGCTAGGAAAAGAAAACAAGAAACGCAGGAACAGGTATTTGGGAGTAGATACCCACAAAGGTAATAATCATATGGATCTCACACACAGCAATAATCAAGCAACTGAAAGACAACAATGGTATGTGAATCACTTTGATGCCATTGCTATATTTCTTGGGATAAATGCATCGGAAGAAACCTAAAGTTCTGAAACTAAGACCTAAACACAGATGTACTGATTTCAATGTGACGCTAGAGCCTACTTGATCAAGCAACTAGGAAACACCGAAAAGCTTCAAACAAAGGCATAAAAAGACAAAAGATCGGCTCCAGTTATGTATGTCATCACAGCATAAAGCAAACAATCGAGGCGTCCCACTCCAAGACTCAGATTCATGAAAGGATTCCGAAAACAGAGATCCTGAGAGGAAGGGAGTTCTGGAGAGCATCTGTAATCTCTTACCAATTCCTCCACCGAGAATCTCGTGTATGGATCGTTGCCTTCCAGGGAAACCAGGCGGAGAACACATGGATCGTCTTTCTGGATTTGAGACCAAAATCTCAGCAAGGGATCGGGATCTGGGACTTGGGCTGCGGTGCGATCCATTGAAAAGCATCTCTTCACTTTACTTTTCGGTTGGGTGGCGGTGTTTGCTGACGGAAAGGAAGGTGGGACAGGGGGGAATCCCAGGCCAGCCAAAAAAGCAGCCACGACTCAACCATTATTTCTCTTTCTCGATCCAACGACGAAACACACGGCAAAAAGGAACAAAACCACTCGCATCTTTCACTAAAGAAAAATCCACCATCGAAGCACGATCTCAAGCTCCCGCAAACTGTTGAGATTTCTTTTATCATCAAAGAAGGACGGATAGAAACCGGAAAAAAGATGCAAATGCCTTTGTGCTCCTCGCGCGATCGTCTCTTGCATGCTTCCTCCAGAGTAATCCAGATCCATCACTCCATAAAACCAATAAGGCAACAACTCAATATCACCGAAGTACCTTCATAAACAATTTCAATCTCATTCTCGTCCCGGACCATCACCAGAACCGGAGAAGACAATCTCGTACTTCGTTCGGAGGTTTGCGCACCAGATCCCGCAACGGCTTCCTTCTCGTCCCGGATCCTCTCTGCAGCTGACTCCTCCTCGAACATCGCGTACCCAATTGGGATCCCGCCGTCCCTGCGATAGAGACGTACGGGTAGAGATCTACCAAGAAGGGTGCACCGGTGGAAAGGAACTCCAGTAGCGGCTTCATGTACGGCTTCGATAGGAATTCCTCACGGCGGAAGACGGGAACGCGGGATCGAGGATCTCGAAAGAACGGACGGTGGAGATCAGGATCTTCGGGAGTCCGAGATCGAGGGACGCAGCATGGAGGTTTTGGATGGTGGAGAGTAGGGAATCGGAGATATCGGTGCTGGAGCAGGTTTTGGCGGAGAGGAGGCCATTGCCGACGGGGATGGTGAGGATCTGAACGCAGGGGTAGAAGGGTCTTACGTGCTTGGCGATCCAAAGGAAGTCGGAGGAGCGATTGGAAGCGAGGTCGGCGACAATGGAGTTGGGAATGGAGAGAAGGAGGGAGATGCCGGAGTAGACAAGACGCGAATGGTCTCCGGATCGGGGTCAGGTAGGAAGGCGTGGGCGATCCAGCGGAGCGGAGAGCCAAGACGACGCGGACGGGGTTGCGAAGGCCTTGGACACCGTGATGATAACTGACACCGATGGGAAGAGGAGGAGCACTACAGAAAAGAAGCGAGGAAGGGCGGAGAAGCGGAGCAGGAGCGGATGGATGGCGATCTTGGGAACGGAGACAGACAGACGCGTTCGCGCGAGGGGCTCGGGAAGGAACCAAGGCCGCTCAATATATAAATAGATACATATATAAATGACAAAAAAGATGGGTTAAAGATCAAAAATTTCAATATTTTTAGCCAGAACCGAATGCAGTCAATAAGATAGAACAAAATTGCGGGCTTGTTCGAGTTCAATTCGCTTTTTGTTTGAAAGTATTTGAAGTTAAGATTTTACTAGCTTAACTTAAACGTCTAAAAACGTGGCCGGATGAAATCAAAGATCTAAGAATGCAAATTCAAAGATTTATAATATGTCTGAATGTGAAAATTTATGACATCGTTTTGAATTTTAAACAATATCAAAAAACCATAAGGATTCACCATAAGGATTCCGACCAACAAAACCAAACCCCAAGGAACTTGGTCTGGTTCACTGTTCATTTCAAGCTAGAACAGTAATCCGTCCAAAATCTGGACCAGACTTGAGTGCTCCCATGACTTCAAGCTTGCAACCTCCAGTGCCCAAGGACTAGCTGGGCAACAATTCAATGCAGCTTATCTGGGTGTCATATTAATGAAAACAAGCACAACTCAATCCCCAGTGCCAAAAGAAAAAAACAAGTTGGGTATCAGGTTTGAAATATCTAGTACCATCAGCTGAGATTTTTCACAAGTTTCAGCAAGTTCAAACCTATAATAATTTATTACATCGGGGAAATATTTAGAAGTGAACGATTTTCAGACCTTCTGCAGATGCACAGAAGACCCTTCTCTGGTTCTGGCATTCTCTCGAGATAGCAGACTCAAGATGCAGATTTTTATTTCTCGTCTTCATTGGAATCACCAGTTTCAGCACTTGAACCAATCAATTCACAGCTGATGCCAGTCAAAGTGGTTTCTGGGGCAGACTCTGCCAAGCAACCTTCTTCTTGCAGCACACCCACTCGGCTACTGAAAGCAGAAGAATCCATTAAACTAGCTTCAATTGCAGCATTCAGATCCTCCTCTTCTTGCATCAAGAAAGCATCATCGTCACCAACAAATAGTGGAGAACGAGAAGACAATGAAAAGCTATCATTCTGTTGTGCTGGGGCCTGCAGTTGATTGCATGACTTTGTAATTCTGTTGGCATCTTCTGGTGTAAGCCATTGTCCAAAACCATTTGAACCTTCTGTCAACATTGCACAGTCCTTGGGAAAACTACCTCTAACCAAGAAAATGCTCCACCCAGAGCCTTTGAGACTACCCAAGTAAGCTGAGAGGTAAAACTTTGACAGATGTTCAGGGGCTGGATATAGACTATTAAAATTGTACCACTCCCCATTTACCTGACGAATGCAAAACCAGTGATCATGCAAGTGGCAGATGAATGCATTCTCCAACTGAGGATCACATTTTGAAGGTTCTGCAACAGGGGAATCTAGGGGTATAACTTGCAGGTCCCAAACCTCTAAAGCCTTCTCCAAGACCTGCAAAATAGGAAAAAGCTACGGATCATAATTCATAAGTTAAAGAAGAAAAAGATAACTACTTGACAGCTAAACAAGTTTAATGTTGATCAACCTGCAGCACTAAGGGTAACAATGGAGGTCTATTTAAGTAATTGTGATGTCTAGGAAACATGGAATGACTAATATAATGCTATGTTCCAGTTAAACACCATGCAACAAATTTTCAATTCCACTAGCTCAATCTGTAACAATCAGCATCTCCTCATAAAGTCATTATATATTGGAAGAAACTAGTATGGTGCACATGCCTTGTATATGCTATGTTATAATATATATTGGTTTAGTACTTAAAGGGTTTTAATTTATATTTTTTTGTCATTTTTATGTCATATATATCAATACAGGTTTTTATAAAATATTATTATCGGTCAAGTAAAAATAAAATAATTGATTAAAAGATGTGTTTTACTTTTATAAAATTTATTCTTTATCATCTTGATAGAGATAAATGGTGAAGTTACAATAATTAACCTAAACTCTGTCTATTATGAAATTTAAATTTTTTTTAACTTGACTTCGAGCATAAAATTGTTAAGTCACTACTCTTCCAATCTATCTTTATTGAAACACTATCAGCTCATGTACAATAAATTATAAAAAAAATAAGAATGTCATAACAACAATTCATGATTTTCCTTAATTCCAATGCGTAAAACTCAAAAAAAATAGACAATATGTAATAAATAGAAACGAAAATACAAAAAAAGACGGTGAAGAGCGGGGACCTTTGTGAGTGATAGGGTAAATCATGAAATCATGAAAAAACAACAAGAATAAAATAAAAAAAATTGTTTCTATTCTAAATAGGAAATCCTGAATTCATAGATGAAATAAAAAATGTAGACATGTTTTTAAGCAATAAAAATCTAAAGACAAAAATATTATTTATAGTATATATTATATTTGTTAAAATACTTAACATGAAAAGGGGTGAGATAAAAAAGCAAGAATTAATTGGAATTTATTTAGATATTTTTTTTAAGCAATAAAAATCTAAAGACAAAAATATTATTTATAATATATATTATATTTGTTAAAATACTTAACATAATTTTCTCTATATAAATAAAAAAAATGATAAAAATTAGTTTTTTCACTTCTCTTATAGGAGTAATTAGATAGGAGAGAAGAAAAAAAATGATCAAAATAATAATGAATAATTGGACAAAAGTTCAAAATGCCTTTCAAGTAAATCAAAATTTTGATAAATTAAACTGGATTTTTTTGTCCTTACAAAAATTTATCGCGTTTTCTCATCTCTCTTATGAGAATAGTTAGATTCACGAGATCTGTAGTGCCTACAATAGGGACAAGTGCTAGGGGCATACCATGGACTGAGTTGTCAGACATTTCATATCTTATGTAGTTACGCAATCTACACATGTCCAACAGAATTACACAAATCTTAAATAATGTTGAAATGGTTTTCTCTTGTTAAGAGTCTTACATCATGGTTCTGAAAACAGGTCTCTTTTAGACAAGGGTAACTCTATCACTAAGCTAACTAGTTGATGGCAGTTCCCCGATAGAATAAAATGTTGTATGCATTGTATTTGATAGAAGATATTATTATTAACAAAAAGGTCCAAGTTTTTCTAGTTATACAACTACATGAATTAAGTTTGCATGTGTAGAAGTATAATGTCAACATCAAGGTTCGCAGTTTCGGCCGGAACCGCAACGAAACCTGCGGTTTCGTATTGGTTAGGGTACTATTCATTACTGTTCATCTTCGCCAACGAATGCACGCGGAAGCGGGAGCTCGCCGGGCTCGCGCGCGGCGGAGCGGAGGAGCGCGCCCGGGCTCGAGAGCGGGGGGGCGGAGCTCGCCGGGCTTCGCGCGCGGGGGGCGGGAGCTCGCCGGGATCGCGCGCACCTGGGCGGGAGCTCAGCCGAGCTTCGTGCGTTGGCGGGGGGGAGCTCTCGCGGGTGGGGGGGCGGGAGCTCCGGCGGGCGGGCGGCCGGGGGGAAGCTCAGCCGAGCTCGCTCCGGTGGTGGGGGCGGCTGGGGTTTGGCAGGAGCTCTCCGGGCGGACAGGGCGGTCGGGCGGGAGCTCGCCGAGCTCGCGCGGGTTGGGGGCGGGGTGGGGGGGTCGTGGGAGGACCTCGCGCCGGCTTCATGTTCGAACCCAAAAACCCTGCGCTCTTACTAGTCTACCGCCGTTCTCTCGTCTATCTCGTGTCCTCGCTAACCTGACTCATACTCCCGTAAGATGAGACTGGCCTTACACTGGGGCCAGTGTTGTCGCCAATTTAATTTCGACGTCCTTATCGGTTTCTGTCAGATATTATTTACGTACATAATATTATTAACGTAATTATTCATTATTTTTTAAAAAATTTAAATATATTATAATTTTTTAATTTGAAGTTAAAAAATAATTAAAATTAAATTAAATTTTAGTCAAAATATAATTTTTATTTTAGACCTTTGATATATGGTTATACTTCAGAACCGCTGCCATGAGATCGCGCAGAGCTAATTGTTTTGATTCATATGCGCATAAATGCTCGTCCGGATCATTCAGGTACTAAATTTGTAATTCCACACCCAGATGTTCCAAACTCAATCGATGATGATTATGATGATTAGTTGTATTATCTTAGAATTTATAAATTATGTACTTGTGAAATACATTTTAATGAAATGTTAAATTTACTTATGTTAATTTTTAAATTTTAATCATATTCATATCATTTCTTATATATTTTTTTAATACACTAATATATATTAAAAATAGACAATATCAGTGACTAACTATCAAAATTAATTTTAATTAACTTAAATAATATTTGAAATTATTGTAAAATTAAGTATAAATTCATTCATAATTTTTCAAATTTTTTCAATTTTTTTCTAATATTTTATTGTATTTTTAATTTGAAGTTAAAGGACAGTCAAAATATAGTCAAACTCTGGTCAATGCCTAATTAATAATTTAAAAAATTCTTTCAGCCGAAACCGAAACGGCCGAAACGGCCGAAACGTATCGGTTTCAGCCGGTTCCGAAACCGAAACCGAAACCGAAACGGTAAACCATGGTCAACATACCTGATCCATATAAAAAATACCACTAAAAATAATCAAGTCTATCATACTTAATAAATGTGACAAAACAGCATCACTAAACCAAATTGATAGCTCAAAAAATAGACTTGTTATTTTTGTAAAAATCATGATGGTTTAAGAACTAGTTATTAGATGTGAAAAGCTCCAACTGAAAAACATATACAATAAAATTTCTGAGGAATCATTGTAACATTTTTTTTGCATAAGGACGGTTCGAAACATATCAACAAATGTAGTAATTAATTGATAATGTGTGCACAGTCAAAGCCACAACAAAATTTAGTTGATTAATTGTGTTTATAACATCTTGAATATGAGAAACCCTCATTATTATTTGCAAAGTAGAAAGCCAATGTATTTATCCCCAACTCCCATACTATTCTGGTCCAAGTAGATCAATCATACAGGAGGCTGACATCAACAGGCATCCGTTGTGATTGCCATACTAACTATGAGGGCTGCAGCTCAGCTCCAAAA
Source organism: Trichopus zeylanicus subsp. travancoricus (assembly GCA_005019695.1). Taxonomy (NCBI): domain Eukaryota; kingdom Viridiplantae; phylum Streptophyta; class Magnoliopsida; order Dioscoreales; family Dioscoreaceae; genus Trichopus; species Trichopus zeylanicus. The sequence continues at coordinate 27,197 of RXID01014828.1, read as the reverse complement.
TGGAGCCAATAGGGCTCACAAAATCCATGGTTTCAAGGGTTGTTGCTCAATTAACTAACACGTGCCAAATGACTGTGAAAGGCAAGCAAGGAAAGTTCTAAATATGGAATGCCAAAATGATGTTTCTCACAAAGACTCACAAGGGAAAGGAGTCCCAACATTTGTAATGCATGTCTAGTTTCTTTTTCTAAAGAAATTAACTTCAAGTTGTCCTTTGTTCTATCTGGTTCCATGGATGCCAGGACCCTAATTTGCTTTCAAGATTAGCGATTATGGATCAAGAATGAAGATATTTAGAGTTAAATCTTCTTATAACCTAGCTCCTTGTAGTAAAAGATATCAAATACAAAGTCTTCAATTTCATCTCGGTAAGCTTATCATTTTCTCTTATCTGAAAATCAGAGGCAAACGGTTCTTTTCATTCATGGGACAAACTTCATTCATCAATACAGATAAAATGTTCATTTGCTAGCAGGTACCGTAATTTCAGAACAAAGAACAAACATCAACCTTCCATTGAAAACCCTAAGTTGGCTCTAGATGTGAATCCCAGCAGTGAATCAAAGGAAAGAGGATTAGAAAATGTCACCTGAATGCTGAAATCGCCGCCCATGGACACATTGTGCGAATCCTCGGAGAAGAAGTCACCGGACATACCGCCGGCGTCGGCGCTTTGGAGCATCATCTGGCGCTCTCTCTGGTCGAGATCGGACGCGAGAGCGGCGAGGTCAAACTCGGAGAAGAAGGGCCCCTGCAAGACGGTGTTGACACAGTGGACGGCGCAGAGCTTGGACTCCTGCACCTCGTGGTAGAGCAGGCCGCCATTGCTCGGGCCTTCCATCTCGAGAAACCCCCGTCGACCGGAAGCTCTCTCGGATTCCCAGTCCTATCAATTGATCGCCGGAAGCCCTAGACAAGGAAAGACACTTGTTCCACTCTCGCCTCGACACAAGGAGAGGCTGGACTCCGGCGCATGGCTTCGGTTTGGGTTTTCTCACTCAGCGATTTGGATGCTTGGATATACCTCGAGCGGGCCGGGATGTCGTGGACCGCAGCATAAGCTCCACCAAATTGGCCCAATAAGACCTTGTCAATTGGACAAACAAAATTCATTTAAAGTGTTCTGTCAAAACTCAAAAAAATTTTCAATTAATGATGTTAAAGTGCAATTTAAAATCTCTAGATTTGATCAGTTAACTATCAATTTAACTTGTTAACCTAATTCGCAATCTCATTACGCCAATTGGATAGACTGCGCAGTCTCACACCGCGGCACGTAAAAATTAACTTAAATGACGTGGCAACAGACTATTGGCCAGCCTCTTTCGTCTTCCATCCGAGCGCCGTAATGTCAGATCGGACAATACATAAAAGTTTGTCCAGGCAAAAAAACTTGGGATTCCCGTCATCCTCATTTATCCTCATTTTGGAGTTGCGACTCAATTGCCGTCCGCGGGTCTTCTTCTTTTCTCCCGGTTGGCTGCGGAATAAGGCACGGATCATCCATGTTGCTGATTGCATAACAATTTGTCGCCGAATACTTTTGTTCTCCATATGCAGAGCAGCAGATGCTCCATGAGATGGGGAAGATGAGTAAGTTCAACAGCAAACTTGCGATATTATTCTGAACAGCATGATAACACACTCAAGGAACAAAAAATTTTGTTTAATGAGATTATGCATAGCTTCTCTTGAAGTTTCACACAAGTAAATCGTAGTGGTTATTACCACTGTATAACAACCTAACCGGCATCCTCCGCTTTCCCCTCTTTGATCCCTTGCCAAATTCTGATCCATATTCTGCAACAGGAATAAAACGACCGCTCCATGCACTGCTAGTATGCTGCAAGTAAAAGCTATGTATTAGGTACAATATTGCAATTAAAGAGACATCAAGTTAAATATCTTCGTTAACTGCAAGCAGTAAACAACCTTCTCATTCTGCAACATGTTCTTCTCTCTGGAAAAACCAATTCCATTGAAGAAAACTAGGGCCATTGTGGTTGTGGACACTTTTATAGCATTCTCAAAATGTCTCACAGAAATTCAAGAACTGCAAGATCACTAAATTTAACAAATATTTTCCTGTGAACTGAAAGAGTATTGCTTTAGGCCCAATTCGTAACAAAAGCATATAGGGTAGCTACATAGGCAAGTGACGGAGGTGACGTTGGCAATGCAACAATGAGATCTAGAATACATGAAATTAGAATATGTGCAACCAAGGCGATGTTGTTTTGTTCCTTGTATGGCTGATAGCAGCTAATTTGACATGTTGAAGGATCCTTATTCTAGACTGCACATGCAGCCCCAATCAACAAACATTATTGAGATACCAACCCTTTAAGGGCTCAATAGCTATTAGTAAGTACAGCTTGTCAATGTTAAATTCAAATTGCAAGATAGATAGCTGATTGTTATATTAAGCAAGGATCTTTGCAGAATCAAACTAGTAATTGCAAAGAACAGCTGAATGGTGGAAGACAAATAAAACTGAACGGTAACTCGTGCTCAAGAGCATAAACAGTAATTGGCTGATGACACAACTTTGACAGCACCTGGATTTTTAGTTCTGGATGAGAAGCAATAATCATCCATCCTAAACATTATTATCACTTTCTATACCAGGTAAAAAACAAGAATGAATAACAAGTTCCAATGATATTGACGTTCTAATTTTCCTCGCAAAATAATAAAGAAGATCAAAGGCAAAGAGGAAGGAAAAGTGTTTACATACACAATTCTGAGATTTCCTATGATTTAGAGATAGTTTGCAACTTTGCATATTTTATCTAGCTTACCAAGAATTTTCTTCCGACAACATTGAGAGAACAAGTAGAGCATGTATGAGAGTGTCAGAAGGGAAGACTACATGGTAGACTTTCATTGTTTCAAATTAAAATCTACTATGGCTTTTTTTTGGGAGATCAGCATCTATCAAGACTAATACATAACTCTGTTCTTTGTGCAAGAACCTTCTTTGGGTTTGGAAGACTATGAATTATTTTTTAAAAATGAAGTAATTACTCACTTAGCAGAAATTCTGACTCGCCTACCCAAAAATCAGAACGTTGGATGCATTGACAGTATCTACAAGCACAGAAAAAGGCAGCACTAATTAAGACTTTCTTACAGATGATTTAACTATGGAACCCAGAGACTCTAAGGTAACCCAGAACTTTCCGTTTCAAAGACTCCTCAACAGCAATTGCAACAAGGGCTTCCTCATACTCAAGTCTTTTATTGCCATTTTCACATGTGATTTCTTTAACAGCCAACCAAAGTTCATCTACTTGTCTAGAAGTTAGTACATGTTTGTATACCCAGAAAACAGAAATCAATTAAAGGCATATAATAATAATTCAAGAACAATATACAAGAAAAAAAATCATGTCTTGATTCTTAAAAAAGATTCCAGCACAAAAAAGAGAAATAATTCATCTTTAACAGTGCAACTAATGTGCATGGCAATGTAACCAAAGGAATTGCCAATTAGACTAGTTTGGGCTCCTAAGTGCTAAAGCCTAAGCTATTACATGCAGTACCCAAGCTTGCTCTCCAACAAAACATCGCAAAAATAATGTAGGTCCACAACTTCGTGCTACAGAACTTCCGGACATGCCTGCATCATCTTTCGCTTATTGTGAGCGAAGCGAAATTCCTTTGTTTTGAGCCATTCCTTTCACCTGCAAGAACCATATGGGATCTTAAATGCCATGAGATAGGAGATAGATCCTAAATGCTGGAGTCTAACGTGTGCTGAAATATAACATGTTATCTTCAAGAAAAAAAGCACAATAGCAACAGTGCAAAATGATATGCCTTTCACAATCACTCGTAATCTGTTGTCTCCTTTCACAATCACTCGTAATCTGTTGTCTCGCGACGATGGGCCAGTAAATTTTACCAGAGCGCGGAACATGCAGCGGCCATCACCGGTAACCTTCTGAACCGAGTAGCGCTCCTTTTTCCTCATTGCTGGTGAGATTCCAGTCCTGGTAATTTGAAACTAGTCAACTAGGAAAAATTCCCGTATGCAATTGGTTTTCAATTTCATTGGACCTAGCAAACAAAAAGGTATTGTAAACGATAACATTGAATATGGAATCGAGAAGAGAATGGAGGTGTTTACAAGGCAGGCCCGATCCTGGCGAAGAAGGAGACGCTGCGCGGCGGGCGGAGCTCAAACTCGGTGGTTCCATCTCTGAGCTGCTGCAGGAGAACATCTGCCAAAGCAACAGGGAGAAAGATACAGAAAGAGAGTTGAATCTACAATCGAAAGCTACAAGAACGAGTTCCAGCATGAGAGATTTTCTCAGTAACGTTGGAAGGTGGCCGGAACTTGGCCATGGAGATTCTCTGTCTCCGACGCCTCTTTTTTTTTTTTTTTTTTTTTGTTTCTAGTAACTCGCTTCTTTCTATCCCCGGTCTGCCAATTGGATCCGAACAGTCGTTAACTAGTTGTTATCGGGTTCATCGGTTTTGTACTGACTCCGTGCTGGTTTAAACCGGTGCGATTCTTAAAGAGTGAATCCATCGAGCGAACCTTCATCTGGACGCCGACTTGTGCTTTGTCGTCAGCATCCGGCCAGCGGGGGTGGGACACGGCACAAGAAAGCAGATATTTTGTTATTCATCCTCCGTATCTTTCTTGTAGGATAATCCATTCCTGGCGGGGAGAGAGAGAGATCGAAGAGAGATGGGGAGGCCTGATCGGAGCGATGCCAACCCGCCGGCGGAGGAGCAGGCCAAGCGAGAGGAGGTGGTTTGCGAGCGCTTCGATGACGTGGCCCCCAAGCCCCACACCAAGCCCACCCGCAGCGACTACTGCTCCCATTATTCCCACGCTCTCCTCAACAACACCATCCCTGAACTCGACAAGCTCCGGGATCTCGAGGCTCACCCACAGGTAACCCCCTCCCCCATCTATGCAAAATTGCCAACTCTCCTTATGGTGGAATTTTCGGATGAAGCTCGCCCATGGTTTTTTATTCACACCGAGATCAACAGGTTGATTTCCCCTATTGTGCAGAAATTAGTGTACAATACGAATGGGAACGAATTGATGGAGAAGTACGTGGAGACATACGACTACAAAGATCTCGACTGCGTTGATAAGCAACACCACACTGTATCTCGCCACCTGCTTCTTTTCATTCGATGTTCATTTACAATGGCTGAATCGATATGGTATTTTCATAATTTTCTGCTTATTTTCTTCGAAGACGCGGGCATAGAACTGTTTCCGTGTTAGCTAATGTGGTTTAGTAGTGAAGACAAGGCGTATATTTTTCTCTGAGGCTTATAATTTTTCTTCTTCTTTTGCTGTTAATGATTCGCTGATGGGAGCAAATTTTTTTTTTTTGAACTTGTCTAAAATTTTAAATCATGATCTGTGTTTTCTTTTTCTTTTTTTTAAGATTTATTGTATCCCACTGCTGCTTCGTATCTAAGAGGTGATTTACTTACCATTACTACATGTTCCCCTGTTGGGGGGTCCACGTAGCACGCAAGAATGGTTCTTTTCCCTCCACGCGGCATTGCTTCTGGAGTTCCCCTATTGTTAGCTAGAAATACTTGCAACTTATGCCACCTGGTGACGCAGGTTGATACAATTCAATTCGCCGTCAGAGCAACAGTATGGTCCGGCATGCAAACCCTATAACGGATGCTACCTTTGCGAACAAAATTTTGACGACCATACAAATATAAATAAATATTGGAATATATTCAAACTAAACGGTCAATTCGCAAGTAAAGTTTGTTTATCTGCAACGTAAGAGGATATTGCGATCGGGAATTCAAACTAGTGATAAGGTTGCCTGGAGCAAAATTTAAGCCGGCACCAAGGCAGTTCAAAAAGAAGCGATTGTAAACGTAGAATAACAAGAGCACCAAGCGTCATATTTGTCTGTTAGATCATCTCTACACAATTTGAAATTTCCATATCTTTGTAAACTTCCTGTTAATCATCCATAATGGTACAGCCTGAACATTTGCCATGAGAAGACAGGAGCTCTAAATCAGCAGCGCCGAATAAAAGCCCTCCATCATAATAGTCTCCGTCATAATAGTAGCAGCTACTCTTGGGCAATGGAACTGGCCGCCTCATGCTAAAGCCTCTATGAACATTTAACTGCTGCCATTTAGTCACCTGACGATCAAATGCAGCTCAGGTTTTCTTCTTCGGGTACCTGAAAGAATTTGATAACCAATAGTGGGTATGAGTACTATGGATATGATTCACTGGACCATGGTAGAGCTTCCCAAAATTAATATAATGTTTCAAAAGAGGGAACACTGAGATATCATTACCTTCTTTGAGAGGTTGCAGAGTATGAAGCCTCAAGAGCTATGCCATCATTTCCATCATCATCGCTATCAATTGTTCCACAAGCCATTCTTGTCTTGTTGCTCATCCGTCTTGGGATGAACACGTTAAAGTAATAGCTAACAATGCTTTGCTTGCTCTTTGAAGGGAAAGCCTTCGAAGCAGGCTCCAAGAAACTTGCATACTCTGAGGTAGGATTCGTCCTAATGATAGCATCAAGAATCAACTGTTCCTCATTCCTCCAAGACTCAGAAACCTCTTCACCCATCTCATTAAAACCCAAACTAGAGAAAGCTAGACCAAAGTCCGATGCCAGCTGAAGTCTTGCAGTCTCAATATGATACTTGACGCAGGACACAGACCCTGGACATGCACAGAAACATGATTTTGGCCTTCCTTTTCCAATCGATTCACTAAATTGTGTGCTATCTCCTTCCAACGGCCAGATCTTGGTGCCCAACCACCTTTCATCATCCAACTGATCATAGTTGTTGGGCGGGCCATTCCATTCAGGTACATAAGCCTGAAAGAAGGAACCGATAGGGATGCGCTTTTTGAAATGATTATTTTCACCATGTTTCAACATGCCAAGAAATCTTGTAGACCTTCGTGTTGGCTGGTTAAGCATATAATTGGACCCCTGCACCCCAACAGTTACCTTATTTGATCTGTCTGAAGGATCGGCGACAAAACCTGATGCTTCAGGTACAAATCGACGTGTCCTCTGCCTCTTCTACCATATTGAACAGGTTAATCTGTTAGTATGTCAGTTTCATAATATCATGGTGGAAGAAAAATGGCCATGAAATTGTATTGGAAATTTTAGCATATCATAGAAAGAACAACTGCAAAAATGTTTGGGCACGGCTTGAAAGTTTTAAACAAGCTCAAATTCTTCTTACATAAAGTTTCTTTGAGAATAAGAACTTCTTTTGTCTGATTTATATATTTCTGACACTGATGTGACATTCACAAATTAATTCTTCATCTAATTAAGGACATGTGAAGATGACAACGGACAATGTTCCTTGTATCAGTTACCGTATGATCACAAGGTCAGATGGAATACTACCAGGCGGATGTCCAATTCTTTGCTAACGGAGCACTACAATTTCTTGTGGGAATCAGTTTTCAAAAATGCATTACTAGTAATATACTTTGCAAAAGAAAAAGTTGGACGCATGCCCGAGAGAACGATGAAAACGAAGAACAATAAAAAAGATGAAATTGGTTACCTGATAAGGATAGTCTGGTACATTAGAAGCATCTGCCTTACTCAGAAACAAAGCTTGTCGAGCTCTCAGAATCTGGATTCTCCATTCTTGAACTGCTTCTGGCATCGGCTCATCAGTTAGACCGGTGGCAATGCTCTTCAGCCATGTCAGGATATCCACGAGGGAATCATGCCCTCTTTTAAGTGCACCAGAAGCCACCGAACCCCAAAAGAGCTCCTGATCTCCCATCAAGAGACAAGGTTGGCCCCTGTGAAACCCTACGGTTTCCTTGCTCAAAATCTCAGCAACCAGTGCTTGAATCCTTATCCTCAGATCTGGGTTGGTTGACAATCTCTTATCATCCTGTCCGGAATAGAAGAAACTCTGAATCCATTGGCGAAAAAGCTCAGAGTGATCCGCAGCACAGAGAGATGTGGCGGATGACATTGATCTTCTTGAATCAAAACGCGAAGGGATCTTTTCTAGAGGGGCCCTGAGAAAATTAGGGAAATGTTGGTGGAAGAGGTAATAGAGCTCAGCCTCAGCATCCTCCGTAGGCAAGCAGAGGAGGGATGAGACGAAAGGAGGAGGGCCAATCTCGAGGCCGTCGGGGTAAAGAGACGACGAACGGGCCATTTGCAAGACCCACAATTGATTGGTTGACGGGGTGGAAGCTGGGGAGGAAGAGAAGAGAGCAGTTAGAAGCACTTAGTTGTACGGAGGATCTCGCCGCCTCCTGTTTTCCGCCCTGTGTTAACTTTCCAAGCATAATAAATAATTACATGTTTCCAAACAAAAATATAAAAATTACTCTAAAAGAAACCGAAAAAAAAAAAAACACACACACACACGCACGCACAAAAATTGGCTGTTTATGTTGAAAATTCAGCAAATGAAGAAATTGCAGCATGCAATTGGTTATCAGTGGACACTGATGTGAGGCGTTTGCAACTAAGTAACTATTTGAAGAACAACTAATACATTTCTTCTGCATGGCCTGGATTTTGGTCGTCAGAAGATACAGAAGAGTGTTTGTGCGGGTCAGTGGTGCCCTAAAAGCAAGGCGGAGAAGCAAGCGGCTGTATATGACGCACAGACACAGAGTCACAGATCAACAGTGCAACGTGCAGGGACTAAATCTTGGATCAACACCCTAAAACCTAGCCGATCCCCGAGTAATAAATAACAATCATCTACCCGAACCTTTGTTGGTGTTGTTGTCGTCGTCGTCGTCGTTTTTCTTCTAATCCTGTACGGTGTTGTCTAAGACCTAGCAATTGATTTTCTATCTCGTGAGCTTTCAGCCCGTAGCTAGTTTGCGAACCAGAACTCAATTCGGATTCAGAGGGGGGACGAACCAAAATTTTCGGATTAATTTGGGGTTTCATAGAAATTTCGTTTTATGAACTGAGATAAGTACCCCGGGGGACATGAGATGGATGCAGCCCTCGCTCACTCACTGGGGAGCCATATGGCCATGAGATGCAGCATTCGGGCGGTATAAGATCACCGTTGCAGAGTGACGACGTATCATGTCAAAAGAGTGTGAATTGGGCGGCAGGCTGATAATAATGGGGGAATGCATTCTGAAAAAGAAAGACCAACTAGGGTTGAGCGAACAGAGACTACAAGGGCGGGGATTCGTACTGTGGCACAATTATCCATCCATTTATTCAGGAAAAAAAAAAAGAAAAGGGCAAATTAAAGAAATAAACCTACAGGAAAGGATAATTGATAATAATAATAATAATAATAATAATAACAATATAAGGTAATTAATTATAGCTGTGGAATCTGAAAATAGAATTGAGGACGAAGGAGATTGAGAAAGTCGTTGTTTACCTGTATGGAACTGGATTCTGGAACAAGACGCGAGATGAAGAAGCCCTCGATTTCGCCTCTCTCCTTTCTGTTGAGGAGGAGGAGGAGGAGGAGGAGGAGGAGGAGGTGGTGACGGTGACGGCGGTGGTGGTGGGCGCAAGCAGCCTGTCCTAATAATAGGTCGCCGAAATGAATTGGGAGAATGGACTCGGGCAGTGCCAGAAACAACGGAAGGAAAACCCTAAAATTTGCGGTTTTTTTAAGAGCCCGGTGGAAAAATAATAATAAGTATTGAATGCTGGCTTTTCGAGCGCGCGTGTGAGAAAATATAAAAAAAATAAAATTATTGGTGAAGATAAATACATAATGGACTTGGACAGCTGGCATTTTGGGAGCACATGTAAAAAAAAAAGGAAAATAAAATTATTTCGGTAAACATAATGGATTTGGACGGCCATGATGGCCAGGGACAAATTTATGAAAAAAATAAAATAAAATCAAGGTTTTAAATTTCAACTTCAGCCCACTATGGTCCCTTCCGCGGTTTCAATTAAAATCAATTCGTTTAGATTTTAATTAAATTATTTTTTAAAATTTTTAATTAAATTTTAATTTTAAATTTAAAAATATTTAAAACTTTTTAAAATAAATTATATATATATATTAAGATTATTAATTAAAAAAATTTGTTAAAAATTACTTAAAATACTAAAAAAATTGACCCGAATTAATTATTTTAACCATTGGACTAAAATTGTTTTGTAATATAAAAATAATATTGATGATACATATAAATCCAAGGCAAAATCAAAGTGAACTAACTCTAAGATCAAGATCTGGGATTGAACTAGCTGATCCAAGACAATATTTTCTAGGATACCGAGTTGCGAAAAGTTTGATTTAACTCAGCACTGAGGTTAAGGGATGATGATGACCAAGTACAAAGACAAATCAGAGACTAAGTTGTCCAAGGAAAGGTGCACCTCAATTTAGAACCATGGAACTCAGTTTGCTATTATATTGAGTTGTATGAACCTCAGTTCCCTCGGCATTGCATCTAAGTCAAGATTTTACTAAACTTAAATACCTCAGGTTTGAATCTGGGAATAAATCTCAAAAGATCCTAGGTTTGAGGTCATCTGTTACGAAAAGTTCAGTTAAGACTTTGGTGTCATAGATCACAAAATTTTGATGCAATCAATATTATAAATAACTCCATCTCTGAAGAGGTATGGACTAATACCCAGATACTCACTCTACTCTCATATTGTTAGTCTCTACCCTAACTTGATCGTCGAAATGGCCATCGTTGGAGAGCTCCCGACAGTCCTCTTCACAATTTTCTTCTGTGCAAGACAGCAAAAATATGGCCTAGCAAATCAAGTTCTCAAGGGGTTGTGTGAATCAAAGCCAATTTCATATTTGGGCTCCGTCAATAGTGGTGCTTTTACTGAAATTTGCTCCGTCATCTTTTCTCAACTAGATCTTAGAAGAATTTTTTATTATGCTACCAACAACAAGAGCATCGACATTTAAGAATCAACTTGGAGGACAAACCCCTCCCACACCATCAGAATTACGAGACTCATCTAGTAGCCCGGCTCAGACTACTCACCGACTCGACTCAACCATCCTCACTCTTTCATTGCAAGAACTTCAAAGAGCTCCTTTGTAAACTATTCCTAAGATGCCCACAACTCCTCCTAACTCGATGAGCCGGCAAGAGTTTCAAGTGTTGACAACGTTAGTTTAGCAAATAATGCAAATGTCGAAAGCTCAGGCTCGGATGATGCATAACCTCCAGTCTCAACCCCAGGCTCCACTTCAAGATGAGTCCCTAAGCTTACACGATGAGTCGTACCCACAAGTCGTCAACCAACTAAACTATAGCGGGAATCATCAACAAGGCTACCAAAATCGTCCTGTGGGAACCTTTTATCAACACCAAGTTTCAATGGGGCATATAAGATATTATCCCACTTATGACTTGACTAATAAGACTACATATCATACCTATGTAAGCCAAGCCTCAGACAAAGCTACTCAACAAGAAAATACCCCACAAGTGATGCGGAGAGTGTCGAGTGCTCCTGTTCATCCTAGTTTTACAAGGTATGATATGCCTCTCATTTCTGAGATTATCTATTCTCTAGTACAGCCAAAGTTTCGTCTTCTCCCATACAAGGTGTATGATAGTTCCAAATACCTTGTTGATTATATAAGCACCTTTAGAAATGCTATGATCCTCCAAGGCACGTGGTATTTAATCATGTGTAAGGCATTTTTCATGACACTTCAAGAACCGGCTCAGGCATGATACTCTGGGTTACTAAGACACTCGATTACATGCTTCAATGATCTAGCTGACTGATTCAAAGAGTAGTTCATCTCTTTGGTACCTCAACGAAAGGACCTCTCTACACTCTTGACTTTGAAGTAATAAGAGGGAAAAAGCTTGAGAGAGTATCTAATTTGGCTCAACAAGGCTCGGCTAGAAGTGTCTAAGCTTGATAGTTTCATCATCCTCGTTACAGTAATTAATAGAATAAGACAATCTCAAGTAGCCTATGAGATGGCTCGAAGACCCCCCAAGACCTTAGCCAAGTTCATCCAAATTGCCCAAGAATACATCGACTCTAAGGAAGTTATATTGGCTTAAAAAGAATCTGAGGGCTGAGGTAAACAAAATAAAAGGATTTGGGAGAAAAAAACTATCAGGACCAAAAAAGCAGAGGGTTGTGTGAGGAGAGCACCAACAAGAATTCTGAGCTTATACACCATTAAACAACTTCAAAATGGAGGTGTTAGCTTAGATAGAACATTGAGGTCTTTTAAATAAGTCATCACCAATCACCTCAAAACAAGCAACAATTGGATTAATCGACTTAGCACAAGGTTAGGGGATCGACTTAGCTGTGAGAAGTTTGATCTAACTTAGCACCAAAGTTAAGAGATGATGATGATCGAGTACAAAGACAAATTAGAGACTAAGTTTCCCAAGGAAAGGTGCACCTCGGTTTAGAAACCATGGAACTTGGTTCGCCATTACACCAAGCTATCTAAACCTCGATTCTCTCAATAGTATATCTAAGTCAAGATTCTACTAAACTTAAACAAGTCAAGTTTGAATTTGGGAATAAATCCCGAAAAATCCAAGGTTTGAGACCATCTGTTATAGAAAGTTCGGCTAAAATCATGATGTCGTAGATCACAAAATTTTGATGCGATCAATACTATAAATAGCGCCATCTCTAGAGAGATATGTACTAATATTTATATACTCACTCTACTCTTATATTTTTGGTTTCTACCCTAATTTGAGCATTGGAGTTACAATTGTTGGAGAGCTGCTGACGATTTTTTTTCACTATTCTCTTTTGTACAAAGTGATGAGAAAGTAGTCTAATGGATGAAATTTTCAAGGAATTACACAAATCAATGCCGATTTTAAATTTGGATTCTGTCAACAAATATCTAATTTTAAACTTTGAAATTAAATTTGAATTAGTTCAAAATCGAATTTGCCGAAACTTATATCTTGAATAATAAAAAGCATGAAAATAAGAGCAGTCTTTTATGCTTATATCATACCTTTCCGCTGTTTCGCATATTCTAACCCTGAATATCGGCCCACAATCGAGTTTTTGGTCTGACAAGTTTTGGTCGAGTTTTTGTCAGACCAAAAACACAAGGTAGAATCTGATCCATTCCATGTGGTATTCTACCAGTGCAAATGCTGTGCATACAAATATGGATTTGGGAACAATGGATTTTTCCTCAAGCACACAGGCTGTAATCATCTGTAATCCGCTGTAGAACAAGCACTTCGATGTGACGCCACAATGCATTTTTCAAATTTTAAATTGACCATTCTAAAATGCTAAAATCAACGGTTACTCCCATGATGGTCTCTGAATTTACAACCATCTCACAAAACCAAACATAAAAGCCAAGCATTCATATGATAATTAATTTGACCCTACAGTAGCAGAAACCTGCTTTCTTTTCCCCAATAACTTGCTTCTGGCTTAAAAAAAGGTACTGCTCCTCGAGGTTGTTCCTTCAGCCAGTAATATCAGCCGTCTTCTTGTAGGTGTACCATTTGGCTATCAGAAGATACACCAGAAAGTTCACGAAGCTGAGGACAGCCAGGAGCCAGTAGAAGTAATCCAGACGGCCACGATTCAGATTGTCTGGGATCCACCCGAGCTTCCCGCCCTCTGTTGTGATGGCAGTGACGGTGGTAACAACAAGTGTACTCAAGTAGCCCCCGAGTGCATTAGTTGTCAGTGACAAAGCCGAGCACATGCTCCTCATGGCATCAGGTGCCTGGTCGTAGAAGAACTCCAGCTGCCCAATGAAGGTGAACACCTCCGCAGCACCGATGATGAAGTACTGCGGAACTTGCCAGAATATGGACATCGGCAAGTAATCCTTCGAATCATACAAGTTCTCCCGTGCCACAATTCGCAGCCTTACCACCTCCAGAATACCAGCTGCAACCATGGAGAAAATGGAGATCACCAGGCCAATGCCAATCCTTGTCAGCTGGGTGAATCCCCGTTCATTGCCTGTTACACTGCGAGCTATTGGGACTATTATCTTGTCATATATCGGGACCCAAACAATGACACTGATTGTGTCAAAGATGGAGAGGGAGGCAGAAGGGATCTTGAAGCGGGGGCCCATGTGAGGGTCTAGAGTATTTCCCTGGAGAACAAACATGGTGCTCATCTGGCTGTAGACGGTTGAGAAGATAATGCCGGTAGCCCATATAGGGAGAAGACGCACTATGCTTTTTAGCTCCTCTACTTGGGTCACTGTGCACAGATTCCATGAGTCAATTGGGCCCTTGCTTTGGTCCTCTTTTGTCACCACAGCCGCTTTGTCAAGGCACCTGCATGTAAGAACAAAATCTTTAGAAGACTGCCGTTTGCACCACAACAATAGAACTGTAGAGGTCAATGTGTAACTACCAGCAAAAAGGATAAGATTTTTCACAAGTTATAAAAGCTTGAAACTTCAATTAGAACACATTTAAACACACTTGTACAGTAAAGAAACCATAGAAAACTCCAAGAAGAAAATCAAGTTTCTCCAGTTCACCCACCTAAATCCGTCTGTGTGCTCAAGCTTGCGGCTGCCCTCAATAGCAGACTCCTTATCTTTGATCTCATGAAGAAGGGAGTTATCAGCAGGCACTTCAACCCAAGATTTCCTAATTGCTGCCACGATAACTTGAAAAATACGAGTCAGGGGACTTCCTCCAGGTTTCTGGTGCCTATATAATTGAGTACCCAAGAAGAAGCTAACAACTGCAACGGCCATCACTACTGCTGGGATACCAAATCCCCATCCCCATCCTACATTCATTTGTATCCATACAAGTACTGAGGAGGCAACAAGTGCCCCTATATTGATTGAAAAATAGAACCAATTGAAGAAGGAGCTTTTGCTTTTCTTCTCAGATTCATCTGACTCATCAAACTGGTCTGCACCAAAAGAAGATACACAAGGCTTGATGCCTCCAGTCCCTAGCGCAATGAGATAGAGCGCAACAAATACAACTGCACTCTGCGCATGTGTTGGATGGCACAGGCCACCATCACAAGAAGGCTTTAGACCTTTGACCGATGCTGACATTGTTAGCAACGTCAGGCCCTGTATACATATATAAATTTACTTTCAGCTAATGCAAAGCTAAACATCACTGAATGGCAGATAAGAAAATATACTCTGAGCCTTACAAATATATAGATTATCATGAAACTGGCAATTGTCCAATATCTACCCCAGTAGGCATCAGCCATAAAGGCACCTAGAAGTGGCATAATATAGCATGTCCCTGACCAGTTTGTCACGTTATTTGCAGCTGCAGCATTTCCTTGGTGAAGACGATCCTTCATGTAGTTAACCAGATTGGTGCTCATCCCGTAGTATGCCAATCTTTCACAGCACTCATTGGCTGTTGAGTGTTTTAAAGATTTTGTGTGAGGCAAGCATGAGAAAAAGAATGCATCTGACTGAAAAATAAGTTTATGCACAGAGCATGGAAATCATACCAAGGATGTAGGGGCAAGCCCTCCAGTTTCCAGTATTCTTTCCGACAGCAGGATTCCCACGGATATCTGTGGTTCCATCTTTCGTGTAAGTGTCTTCGATTGCCTCCATCCAGTTGCAGTATTATAGATATCACTTGAAGTATCTTTACCTGTGTATTCTTGCGCTTAAATCCAAGTTACAATGATAAAAACACCAAAAGACATGTTTCTGACTAGTTGAGCATATCTATGGCTAGACTCAATGCAGTGTTTACGATGTACATGCAAGAAAAAGTACATATCTGGTCAAGACCACTTCATACGGGAGAAAAAAGTACATATCTGGTCAAGACCACTTCATACGGGAGACTCAAGTATATATGAAGGTGAGATAACCATTGCTTAAACCCCGAGATGCAATCATGACGCTCCCATGCTGAATTCTACAACATAAGATCGCTATGCAAGAACAACATCGGAGGGCTTGGCTTATTGAAAGAAAAAGTAAAACAGGAGAGAAACGCAGAAGTAGAACCTGATTAAAGAATCCCACATTGCTGTTCTATGACTGAACGAGCAAGGAACAAGAGCATAGGTATGTCTGAGCATATTCACTAGTGCCAGCAGATGATGAAGAAACCAGCAAGAAAGAATATGGAACGAATAGAGGGCAATCAATCAATCAATTACAGAAATAGATGCAGAAATAGCAGCTCAATGTTGTTGAAGAAGGCTGATAGCAGGAAAATAGAATAAAAATCCAGGGGCATGCCAGAGATTGGTTCAATAAATAAATAAGAAGAAGAGGTGAGGAGGATGCTGGATATATAGCAGAGAGAGGGAGAGAGAGGGAGAGAGAGAGAACTGAACAGGAAGGAAGTCAAGCGTGCAAGGAATCGGACACGCAATTGAATTAGGCTTCAATGAAAGGAGAGACGACCTCATCATGATTTCCCGCTGTGGGCGTGGGCTGGGGCTATAAGTTATTTATAGAAGACAACAACTCAAATGTAGTCAAGCTTCAAATAGTTGTTTAGGGTTTAAGCTTCAAATAAGTTATTTATAGACGACAAAAACTCAAATAGTTGTGTTGCGGTCCAGGGGCTGACAGAGGGGTAACCATCTTTCCGTGGGTACAGAAACTGAAACTGGGCCTTTATTATTTATTTATGTTTTTTTAATTTATTTTTGACATTCGTACACGATACACCAACTTGAATCGGATGCATATAAGAAAATGTATTCAGTGGGCTGCTATACCTCTTATTTTTCACTGAGAATAAAATTTTTGCCGAAAAAAAAGAGCGAAAAAAAATTTACGAAACTTCAGATCAAGTTTTGCATGCTTCTCTTCGATTCTTCGAACACTTATTTCAGTAGAAATCCATGAGATAATGACTATTAATTGCATGAAATGAGATGAAAAAGTAGCGGCCACAAATCCAAATTAAAATGTGTATATACATATATACAACAGAAGAGAATGAGAAGAGATGAGACGTGCACCGAGAGGCCGGAAGGAAGAAAATATGGGCGGAAATGATGTGCACCGGAAGACAGAGAGTAACAATATGAACAGTTCAAACACCAGCAGATGCAAACAGTGAGTACGAAAAGAACAAATTATTGCAGAAAAATATTAACTAGAAATTAAAACTGGTCGTGATCCCCAAATCAAGCGATAACAGAAACAATGATTTAAGAGCCGGTCTGCAGGCCGAAACATCTAGAAAAGAATCATCATCCACACTCGCAGATGAAAAAAAGTGAGAAAAAAGTAATTGATATCATTATTTTCTTTGCTTTCACTTACCTCTCTGCGGGGATCTCTGGTTCGTTCAAGACGATCGGAGGACGGACAGCTCCTCCGGCAATTGTTTTGTTTTCTGAACAAAAAATGAAACGAATTACGCTGGAAATGGTAAATAAATGAAAACAAATCGATGCCAAGAGGAAAAAAAGGGAATCAATCCATCAGAATATGAGCCGTAAACACCCACTCATAAATGCATGCAGGAGAAGATCTGACTGGCCGCGAGAGAATCTTAAAAGAAAAAAAAAAGGAATAATTTGAATCTGACAGTGAATCTGCTTGCATTAACCGCGCGAAATAAAAGAAAAACAGCACGCGTAACGAGAAGCGTGAAATGAAGATCGGGACTCCGCATTTATTAAGATTTATTATTTTGCGCGTATATCACCAATGCAAATGCATTGCAATAATTGCGGCACACTATTCTGGCTTGGGCTGCTGAGTGCTGGCTTTTATGAGCTCCGCCAGACTAGCGAGCGGATGATCGGCAGGCAATCGGAGAGCTCTCCTCGGTAGTACCAGCTACCATCAAAGAATCAATCTCCGAACTCGAGGAGATAAAATGTTCGGATATTCATTTTTATTTATTTTTTTATTTATTTCGTTTATCATCTAGAACTTTTGAATTGCGTGCCAGGCCTTCTCTTCCACAACAAGAACGGATTCGAGCTTTGAGCCCAGCCCAATAACGTGATGCCACTACTCGTTCCTTCTTCCCGGCCCGACGGGAACGAGAAACAAGTTTGCTTTGGATCACCTTGGGTGCTAGACTATATCATAGTACTTGGAGGAAAACTGCATTTTCGTCCGCATATCATACCGCTGCAATCTAACAAATATCATCAACATCCTTTTTTCTTTTATTTTTTCTTATTTGCCTCTAAATTTCAGCAAATCCATAATGTGATGTGCACAAGTTGTTCCATTTCAAATTGAGGCGAGGTGTGAAGGTGTCTATATCCCTCCATCCCCATCAGCCAGTTATAAGCCAGTCATCGGATGGAGCTGCGCTCCTGAGTTCCAAGTGACTGACAATTCACGTTGATGGAGAGAGTCTTTTTCTTCCTTCTTAAGGCAGCATGAGGATAAAACCACAATTTACCAACAGGAATCGTCACCAGCCACAACTGGAACTAGTTTCTGATCTTCAGTAGCAACTTTGATTTGTAACCGGGTTCTATTCTTCAGTACTCGAGTTTGAACCAGGCTCTCGAACTGTCATCCTCCAACTCAGAAACTAAAATAATATTTTCACAGAATTGCCAGACGACCCCCCCAATACTAGTTTGCTTTTCAAACAATAGTCACAATTTTACCTAATCTACAATGCAGTCCAATCTAGCACGCTTCAGTGCCAATGCTACTGGATCTTTTTTTTATCCAACCGCATCTTCAACCCAAATCCAACCCGAAACGAAGGGTCAGAAAACGGATTTCCTGAGTTCGATGACTACTGTTCAACTCTTCTAAACCATGTAACTGGTAATACACCCTCAAAGTCATGATCTCCCAACACAAAATCAGTGATGCCACTTGCTTCACTTCCAGGCAACCATGCCATGTCCAGAGGATCTATTTTGTCCAACAGATCCGGCTCCAGAAACAAAGGCCGTCCGGCTATCATCACAACTAATGTCGGAATTTTTTCAGCAACCAGATTTATCACACCAGCACCATTTAAAGGAATATCGAGCTCAGTGCGATCCCCAGGAAATTCTGCATAAGCAACTTCCCCAACAACAACAGCAGCAGCAAATGAGAAATCTCGATCGACAAATGTAGTTTCTGACGAGTGTTTTTCATAAATAACTTCAGTTTCCTCTCCTATTACTTCTTTGATGGCTTCAAGTATAGTTGTTCCTGTGAAAATGAAAAAGGAACATCATACAAATTCATGAAATGACAGCATGCTATATGCACAATTTATCATGCCCAAGCAAATACAAGATAAATCAAGTGAGCCCAATAAGAGGAAAAAAAATATTTCGAGGAATGGCTACAGTACACTTATGCTGGTGGAGGATAAAGACAGATGACACTGTTTGGGCAATCTGTCCTCCTTCCCGCAAGTGAATAATAGGCAAATATTTGTGCAGGGTGCTCAATGGGAACCTCTTCTTGCCCATCTCCAGTCTCATTGTAAGCAATAGCTTGCCAAGGAGGAAGGAATTCAATGTTCCAGAAAGGGCGAGCCATAGCCAAAAGGCCACTACCAGTTGGTGATGCACTGTAACCTTGCACCCATATATACCTCAGTGATGCTAGTTGAGTTGCTGCAATTGCCAATGCATGCTCGCTGAAGCAGCAACCCCTCAGTTCCAACTTCTGCAGGTCAGGACATCCTCTTGAGAAACGAAGAAGTCCAACGTCAGACTGACCCACAAAACCCAACAACATATATCGAATGTTCCTGCTATTCTCACCGATGTAGGCAAGCCCCTCATCTGTCAGACCCCCATTTCTCAAATATAGAGCAAATCTTCTAAGTTTTGTGCAACCCCACAGGAGAGTTCGGACCCCATTGTCAAGCGGCAAATCTGTAATTCTTTCTTGCCTCTCTAGCAAGACCAATCGAAAATCACAAAGCTTCTTACTGAAATTCCCAATGCATTCAAGGGCTGCATTCGTGATATCAAACACATACACAGCAAGGTATTCTAGTTCTAGACATCCTTGAGCTATGGCAGAGAGCCCTCTATGCGAAACCATACCCTCCTCATCCTCAAGCCCTTGTTCATCATCCCCTCGCTCTATTCTAAGCCTCCGTAGTTTTTTGCATGTCTGGGCAACAACTTCTAGCCCTCTGTCTCCAATCACGTTCCTCACCTATCATCGTTTTTAAGAAACTATGTTAAGAGAATTTACTACAAATTTACAGTGCATAAATCATGAGAGATAAAACAGGTGAAAGCATGCTACCTCAAGAATTTCCAAATTTGGGCACTGTTGAATGAGCTGGCAATGATCCCGTGTGCTGAGAAAGGTTTGCTGCAGATCCAGCTTCTTGAGTGCAGCAACAAGCGGAGATAACATATGCATTCCATTGGTCCCCAAGTACATGGGACCTATACAGCATAATCTGGAAGGGAATTGAACATTCACTTCCTTGGCCTGTTCATCAAATGAACCGCCAGCAAACTCTTCCAATGAATTAGCTGCATGAAAAACCCCAACCAGATCCAGAACATCGCATTCACCAATCTTCAAAGAAACCAAAGATGGACAATTCCTAGCAAGCAACTCAAGGTCTTGCCATGAGAAATTTAGCTCAGTCAAGTAGAAATTTAAACTCTCAAGTACGGTATTGTTCAGAGCAAGCTCGTGGAGCCATTCACCACCATGATCTTCCATTTTACTTTCTTCCAGAAATAGGGTTCTAAGGCATCTGCAGCAACATCATTATAAAAGCACAATCATTAAAGAGTGAGCTAAAAGCATTAGCAGTCAGAAAAAAAGAAGTTGCATAGACGTTCCCCCAATACTGGAGCATTATTTCTCGCTCGAGCAATAACAAAACATCATCACAAAGCCGCAAGAAAACAGAAAATTTGCCCACACACGGATAATTCCTCGCCATGCACCAACATCAAAGAAATAGGTTAGAGAAAGCCTATTATACAAAAAAGTCACTAACAGAGAAACCAATTCCAATAGTTTCTAAGATGTGGAATTTGTAAAGAAGACGTACACGGCCATTAAGCAAGTAAAGAAAAAAAGAAGAATATAAATGTTTTGAGCTCATACTTGCAAAAGCGTGCAATTAGAAGAAGGCCATTGGTTGAGAAACCCGAGCATTTATCTAGCTTGAGCTCTTGCAGCATGTGGCCCCGGCCTGTGACCAAGACGGAAATATCATCGTCGCTGACAATCATCCGGCGGAGATGAAGCTGCTTGAGACAGAGGAAAGCGTCGGCGATTTCTTGGACCCAGGGTTCGATATATCCTCCCCAATCCTCGGGTATGAGGTTCTCGAACATGGCAGCCCGGGGCTTACCCTTGAGCTTCAAGGACTCTAGGCGAGGGAATCTGCGGCGGAGGCGGTCGGGAGTGGTGGAGTAGCAAAGCGCGATAGTGACGTGCCTTCGGTTGATGGCGTCGATGTGGTACCATTTCCGGCAGACGAGGGAGACGGCGTCCCGATCTCGCGGGTCGACGATGTGGCCCATGACGCACTCGAGGGCCACATCTGATATCCCGAAGCTGAGAACCCGGTTCAGGTTCCTCTTCTCCTCCATCTCCTCGATTTAAGTTATTCGACAAAAACGACAGCTGCTGGCTCTGGGGTAGAGCTGCTAGGGTTTCTTCTAATCAAGAAGCTGAAAAAAGGGCCGGATCCACATCGATCCAAATCGCAGACAACGGGGTAGCAAGCAAATCGACTCCACTCAGACAGATGGACAATCAACCAAAAGAAACATGGATAGAGTTGGAGGGACAAGGAAAAACCAATTCAGTAGAAGAAGAAGAAGAGGCTTGTGGGGAAGCGGAAGAGACCAGCGGATCTGAGCCAGCGGCAGCGGCAGATCCGCGGCGGCTCAGGCTGGGAAGTGGAAGGAAGCAAGGAATCAGGACCGCGAGTTTGAGGTGAACTGCTGCGCTGCAGGCCAGAAGAGGAGGGCTCAATTCTGAATTTCTATTCGCCCTCGCAAAAACAGGGGGCTTGGCCTTTTCATCGTCACCCAAAAAGGTAAGACCCTGATTACGTGATACGAGTGTTTACTTCTTTTTTCTGTTATATATATATATATATATATATATTGTTTTTTCAGTTGGTATAAGGATTTTTTTGCCAATCTTTTCTGTTGTATGATAGCCGTTGAATGGCATTCAGTTAATTGTTTTCCAGTGAGAGTTAATATAAAACAATAGTATGCCACTTTGTGTGATGTGGATGCCGAATACAGAATCTCAGGACGGATTTGATTTGGGGTCAGTTTATTTTTTAATCAAATTAATTAATCCCAATTTAAATTTAAGAGTTAACTGTATTTTTTAAAAATTTGTAAAATTACATATACTTTTTTTCGAAATTTAAAATTATCTATAATTTCTTGTGTTATAAATTATGTTGTATATATTTATCTTAGATAGATTTTTTCATTAAAAAAAATATTTCGTCAATATTTTTTAACAATATTAGATATTATATTAAATTTTTGTTTTAAATTCAACCATCCGTACTTAACAAACAAAGAGCATGTGTCCTATCATGTCCCACCTCGGCACTTATTTCTTTTATGTCAATGACATCAAAATCCTTTAGTAGTTGCCACTTTTGATGATCCTCACTCAGTAGTATCTAGGGTGTGCACTATTCGTTTTAACCGAACTGAACCGACCGACCGAAACCGAATAACCCATTCGGTTCGGTTTATTCGGTTCTCGGTTCGGTTTCGGTTTTGTAAAAAAAAAATTTAAAATTTCGGTTCGGTTTCGGTTTCTGATTTTCGAAAACCGTAAAAACCGAACCGAACCGAATTATATATATATATCTATATACTGCGGTTTTGGTTTTGGTTTTGGTCTAATCGGCTCGAACAGACCGGACCGCCGACCGCCTATATAATCTCTGTTTTCAGCAGAGCGGTTCGGACTTCGGACGCCTGCTGTTCTGCTAACCCTAACCCTAACCCTCTCGGCGCTCTCGCTCTTGCTCTCGCCGGCGTCGCCGCTCTCGCCGCTCTGGCTCTCGCTCGCTCTCGCTCTGGCTCTCGCCGCTCTCTCTTTCGCCTCTCTCGCTCTCGCTGCTGCGGACCTGCGGTGTTGCGCCTTCATCCCTCCAGCTTTCGTCCACCCCCGGACGCCCCTGGCCCTCCTCCTCTGAGGACTGAGGCTCTGAGTCCGGACGCGGCGACGCCTCTCTCTCTGGTCGACGCTCTGAGTTTCAATCTCTCATTTTTCTACGAGTCTACGACGGATTAAGCTGCAAGGTGAGGGTATTTAGGGTTGATTTTTTGTGAAATTAAATTAGGGTTTTTTGATTTCATACGATTTTATTGTTAATCCTTTCGTCCACGGTCCACCCCCGGACCACCCCCCTCCTCCTCTCCTCTGAGGCTCTGACTCTCAGTCCCAACCCCTCAATATCTCTCTGGTCGCGCTCTGAGCTTCAATCTCTCATTTTTCTATAACGGATTAAGCTGCAAGTTGAGAGTATTTCGGAAATTATGAAATTTAGGATTGATTTTTTGTAAAATTAAATTAGGGTTTTGTGAAATTAGGATTCTACAACGGCATCATCGGGATCAAATTGCAAGGTTAGGGTTGAATTTTGTGAAATTAAATTAGGGTTTTTTGATTTCATACAATTTAATATGTAATTCTGTATTTTTCTATTGACAGATGTTGAACCAGGACGACAGTCAGCAACTTTCAAGCACAAATCCAGTTATTCCAAGTCCAATGCCAATTTCTGCCTCGCAGGAAAGTTCTGCGCCTATGGCTATCGAAGTTGCAAATGAGGGCAATGTATCTACGTCTACGTGTAGTACAAAGCCTCCAATGCCGAGGAAAAGAATGGCAGCACGATCAGTTGTATGGGAGCATTACACAAAGTTCACAGGCCCGGGCAAGTCAACCAAAGCCAAATGCAACTACTGTGGTAATGAATTCTTGTGTGATTCAAAGAAAAATGGTACTTCTTCTCTTAGACATCACATGACTCAGTGCAAGCGATATCCATATAATGTTGATACACATCAAACACAAATTGCTATGCAACCTATTCAGAAAGAAGTAGCAAATGAGCCTGTGCTAACAAGCTGGAAGTTTGATCACGAAAAAATTAGAAAAGCACTGGCACACATGATTGTTGTAGATGAACTGCCTTTTAGCTTTGTGCAACATGAAGGCTTTCAATACTTTATGTCTCAAGCTTGTCCTAGATTTCGAATGCCTTCACGTTGGACTATGACTAGAGACTGTTTTCAACTCTACCACGATGAAAAGGTAAAGTTAAAACAGTATTTCAGAGAGTCCAAACAGAGAGTTTGTTTGACCACTGATACTTGGACCTCAATTCAAAATATAAACTATATGTGTATCACAGCACATTATATTGATATTGATTGGAACTTGAAGAAAAAGCTTTTGAATTTTTGCAAGATTACAAGTCATAAGGGTGAAGTTATAGGAAAACTAATTGAAAAATGCCTCTCTGAATGGGGAATTGATAGTGTTTTGATTGTTACTGTTGATAATGCCTCTTCAAATGATACTGCTATTTCCTATTTGAAGAAAAAATTTTTGAATTGGGGCACTTGTTTGGCACAAGGAAAATATATTCATATGCATTGCATAGCACATATCATTAATCTTGTGGTGAAAGATGGTTTGAAAGAGATGGCAGATTCCATTGCTCGGTTTAGATTTGCTGTTAAATATGTGAGATATTCTCTAGCAAGATGGCAGAGGTTCAAAGAATGTGTGGAAATTGAAAAAATTGAAAGCAGGAAATGTCTTTGTTTGGATGTATCCACAAGGTGGAATTCCACCTATATGATGCTTGAAGCAGCTCAAACTTTTGAGAGGGCTTTTGAAAAATTTGAAGAGGAAGATAGCAATTTCTGTCATGAGCTTAATGATGAAGATGGAACTCCTCTGTCTTTTGACTGGCAGAATGTTAGGCGACTTATTATATTCTTAGAGCATTTCTATGAGTTGACTCTTAGAGTTTCTGGATCTATGTATGTTACAAGTAATTTATTTTTTGATGAAATTTGTCAAGTTAACCTTCTTTTGAATCTGTGGAAGGTCAACGGTGATACAAAAATCTAAGAAATGGCTGCTGTGATGAAAGACAAATATGACAAGTATTGGGGTGAGCCAGAGAAGATTAATATGCTTCTCTTTGTTCCTGTTGTTTTTGATCCAAGACGCAAGTTAGAATATGTTGAGTTTGGAGTTGAAAAAATGTATGAAGGTGAAAGAGGTGTTATGATGAGGAGAAGGTTGCGTGAAGTTGTATATGATTGGTTCAGAGAGTACAGAATGCGACTACAGCCGGGAGGAATGCCATCTGGTGAAGGATCAAGTATGCGAAAGCAATCAGGTAAGTACATCTTAAGCAGTCTATTTGCTGAGCATAGGAAAAGTTTCATGGGTGATGAAATGAAGTCGGAGATAGACAAGTATTTATCAGAGGATCTTGAAAAAAATGAGCCAAACTTTGATGTTCTGGGCTTCTGGAAAGTGAATAGCTGCAGATTTCCTATTTTGTCACACATGGCTCGTGATATGTTTGCTATACCTATCTCTACAGTGGCCTCTGAATCAGCTTTTAGTATAGGAGGGCGCGTACTTGATCGTTTTCGTAGCTTTTTGACTCCTACACTAGTACAAGCTCTCATTTGCACTCAAGATTGGATTAAAAATTCAAAAACAGAAATTAATGTTGAGGAAAGTTTGGAAGAACTTGAAAAGATTCAAGAGGGTAAGATTTGTATTGCTAATATTTTTATTATTGTATTGTATATTTCTTTATTATGATCAGATAATCATTGATTGATTTTTTTATTTCAGAGTTGATAAAAATGAAATTGGATGTCGCAACCGTTGAATTTTGAAAAGTCATCTTAAGGTTTGAATATGTTTACTTATTTTTTATGCATTTCTGTTTATGTTCCTAACTTTCTATGGTCATCTCTTACAGATTCATTCTTATATATCCTTATCATTCATGTGCATTACAGCATCAGTGCATGTGTGAAGTTATAATCTTATTGTCCTTAGTTCCTTACCCAGATACCTACTCACGTGATATTTTCTTAATTGCTTTTACTGTGATGATATTTTACTATGTTTTTTAGGTTCAACAGTATGATCCAACTATCGAGGGACAGGTATGTATCCAACTATTATTTTGCAGGAGCAGCCAAGCAGGTTGATGCCTGAGGGGAGACATCTTCGTTTTTGATGATGCATTAAAGCCATCTGAGCCTCTTGAATTTTTGCTTTTATTTGAGGTTTTTTTTTGTCTTTGGTGTTTTGATGCGGAGGTGTTCCAATGGTCCCCTACTCTGGTTCGGTTCGGTTCGGTTCGGTTTTAACTGAATGCACACCCCTACTTGTAGCAATGACATGGTTGTTTGGATGGCCTGTGAAGGCAACCACTACCTACCATTCGCTCACGGGGACAGCCAGAGAGGGAATATGACAGTATGACCCTCTTGGAATTGTTTTATGGTTTTTTTTAATAATATTTGTTGAATTTTTCATAAGCTGTTTGAGGCGATGAAGATGTTGAATTATTGGCTCATTGCCATATGCTATGCTCGCATATGGGCAAGTGACTGATTGGCCGATTGTCTCATTCTTTGGCTTCACCCTAGTAATGTTATGCTGCTTGGAAGTTGGAACTTCTGGTTCTGGGCCTTCTGAGTTCTGGCTTCTGTTTTGTTACTTCTGTACACAGGACTACAGGAGATTTCTCAAGTTTTTTTCTTAATGGATCATTTGACATGATATAATCCTTCAAAGTTAAAATGCTAACTGATTACTGAATTGATCATATTTATTTTGAACCACATAATTACTGTTATTTATTCTGAACCACATAATTACAGTTGATCATATTTATTCTAAACCACATAACTGTTGAAGTGTTCTGCAGTAGTGCAGCTTGCCAGCTTCTTATACTATACAATATACATGCTCCTGCTGCTGTGCTGCTCCTGCTGCTCTGCTGACTGCTGCTCCTGCGACTTGAAGTCTTGAACTGTCTTGTTACATGAATTTGAGCTGTTGAAGTGTTTTGCAGCTTGCTCGCTTCTGCTAGACTGCTAGTCTGCAACTATACATTGTCATGCTGTTACTGCTCAGCCTTCTCCTAGCCTCCTGCTGTGCTGCTCCTGGCTCTTGCTGTGTTGCTCCTGCTGTTGCTGTGTTGCTCCTACTGTGTTGCTCCTGCTGTGTTGTTGTTGTTGTTGCTGCTCCTAGCCTCCTGTGTTGCCTAACTTGTCCTGATTGTGTTGCTCTAG